>NC_061168.1:23674086-23999086 GCF_022113875.1 Hydra vulgaris
TATATATATATATATATATATATATATATATATATAACGCTCAACTCGTTTCTCCGCGCAGCGGCTTTGCTGGTCAAGGTTCGTGTTTCGGAGTTATAGAGTTGAGAGAGGGTTATAACCACAAATAAATAGCCTTCTCGTCTGTAGTGGCCTTCTCGGCCTTGAGGAGGTGAATTAAAATTAAAATATATATATATATATATATATATATATATATATATGTGCATAAACATTTAGGTTGTTTGATTCTCAAAACAATGCACGTGGTGGATATAATGATGGAAAAATGTACTATCTTGCAGGATCACAGCTCTCAATTGAATGGACTAATCAACATTCTTGTGGTGGACCCAATGCCAATTGTGAAATTATTGTTCAGTATATGTGTAGTAATGATCTAAGAGACGGCACTTCAACCAGGTTTTTTATTAAAATACCTAAATAACATTTAGTTTTTTTTAGAAAAAATAGTTAAATGTTTAAATGTATTTTCATTTGTATTTATTTTATGATTGAAAATTTAATTCTAAACTTTGTACCATTAATGTATAAATAATCTTCAAGTATTGCATAATTCTTAAAGACTTACTCTTTATTTATAAAATATGGTTTAAATAAAATTAAAAAAGGTTATAAGAATGAAATTATGAATGTAAAAACAATATTCTTTTAGTGCTGCATTTTAATGCAGTTGGTAAAAACTGTTTAACATTTAACAACACATTTTTAAAGTTTTTACTTTTTAGATTTTAAACCATTTTTACAGTAATATTCATTTAATTATTATTCATTTAATTTAAGATTTTATTTTTTAATATTCATAAATATATTATATTCATATTCATATTATATTAATATAATCATAAATATATTAATAACCCAACATCATAACATGTTTACCAATAGTTAATTATTAAAAATTATTTTTTTAATTATTATTCAATATTATTAATAATATATTTTAAAAGTACATAACAGCATGGCTCACTTTTAAATGTAACATTTAACTTCTATGCAATAAATTATATGAAATAAATTATATTCAGTAAATTATATTTATAATTTTTTTTTCTTTATTCAGTACAATTCCAGATAACAATAAATGCAGAGAAAAGGACTGTGACACTGATACAAGGTAACTTTAAAAGATATATATACTTAGTTTGCTAAAAAGTTTTCAGAACTTTATTATAAAGTTATAATAAGATAAGGAAATAATGAAATAACTTCACCTAAAATTGTCTTTTATTATGACCATTTTATATAGAGGAGATCTGGGGTAGTTGCCTCTGTTTTTAGTCTTTGAGTTCTGTGGCCCTTACAGCACATTTTTTTGTAAATAAAAAAGTATGAGTTTATTTTTGATTTATTTAATATTTGATTTACTATTTAAAAAAAAAATGAGGGCTTTTCTGTATCCTCAAAAATAAAGTTTCTTTTCTGCCAACTTACTCCACCCTGGGGAGTAAGTTTTTTTTTTTGTGAAAAAATAATTTTTTTAACATTTTAATATTAAACGTTACAAATTAAAAAAAAAAAAATTATAAATGTTTTTATTTCTATAGTAAATACTATAAGCTAGCCCTATGAAAATTTTACAAACTTACCCCAAAAGCCTTTTTTCCAATAAGTAAGCCAATAGGTCATGTAAATTTCTTTTAAAAAAACTTTTAAAAAAAAAATCAGTTGTGACTGGATTTTTCTTTATTAAGTAAAAAGATAATCCAAAAGTTATTTTTTGTCCTAAAAACATAAAAATTCCAATATCTTCTATGTGCATGCACAAATCTTTACAATAATATATTAAAAGATAAAATGGTAAAATGGGATGGTTTCACGCTATTTTTGTTACTTTCTAAAAAAAGGCTCTAATCAATAATATTCAAAATTTTCTTTGAAAGCATACATGAAATAAATAAAACTTAATAAATAAAAGGCACTCAAAATTTTAAGTTTTAAATGATAAAGCCCAATCCTTGTTACTCAAGCCATCACGGATTGTCTTAATCAAACTGTCTGTCTATCTGTCTATCTGTGAGTCACAGAATTCTGCCACTCACTGTACTCGCCAGACTTAAGGTTTATAATATGGTATTTGGCTTCTTTTTTTAAATTCAATTCACCTTCCTTCCTTAAGCTCCAGAGGAACCAACACAGTTGAGGAGGCCACTTTTTTTGTTTTGATTAATTTTATTTTAACCCTCCCAGAACCCCCTCCCCCCTCATCAATGATTTCATTTTGGTTCATTTAGTCAGCAAACTCGACCTTTTTTGAGTAGTCAGTTGGTAATGTTGACCCTTTCAACAAGTTAGTCTGTAAACTCAGAGAGTCAGTCGACAAATGTTGATAAGGCAGTCGGCAAATTTTAAAAAACAAGGACTCGCGGCGGCCCTGACCACCCAACAAGCATTATTAAAACACTCCTTCACACAGTTAAATTAAGAATGTCTGCCATGTCATTAAATGAATTTGTTTTTAATAAAGCTATTGCACCTTACAGAAAGGCATTAAAAAATTGTAAACTAAAGTACCAATCTCAGATTACCTTAAATAAAAAATCCAAAAACCCCAAATGAAAAAAGACTGAATTTAATACATACAAATATAATTTAGTGCTTGAAAATTAACGAATTTGTATTCCTTTTAATACAATAATTTAAAACAAAATCTATATATTTTTAAAGTGAAAGTGCAAATAATTAACATTCAAATTACCAGCTAATGTTAATAGTTAAAATTAACTCCAGCCAAAGATTTCTATTCAATTAAAAAAAAAAAGTTTGATACCATTCAAGTATTTTAATTTTGAATTTTTTTTTTTTAATATCCAAACAATTTTTGTAAAATGTTTAAAAAATTTACTTATTTTTTCTATTAATCAAGGAATCAGACAAAATATATTTGAAAATACATTTTTAGTAAAAAAATAAATTGTTATATAAATTATATTGTATATAGCTTATATTTGCCCACATCTCGAGTTCGCGGTACCAGCCTGGTCGCCATTTCTAAAACATGACATTAAAACACTATAAAAAGTGCAAAAGCGTGCGACAAAAATGGTTGCACTAATAAAGCACTTACCATCACCCAAAAACTGCAAATATTGGGTTTAACTACTCTTGAAGACTGCAGAACGCGAGGCGACCTAATTCAACAATTCAAGATCACTCGTAACATTGACGAGGTCCATTTTCACATACTACAGGCACAACACTTAGCTAAACTGATTTACTATCTTTGAGGTCACAGTTAGTGCCTTGAACTAGGGGTGAGCAAAACCGAATATCTGGTCCGGTTTTTAAAATCAGATTTTACCAAACCGGTCCGGTTTGTTAAAATCTGTAGCTGGAACTTCCAACTATGGGTTAGCAAACCAGATATTCAGAATAGACTAATTGTAATCACCCCTAGTTAAAACTTCTAACTTGAAAGTTTTAACTAGGTTTAAAATCTGAATCCAATTTCAGTAAACTGGACTGGATATCTGATTTTGCTCACCCATAACTGGAACACTCTCCCAAAAAAGACCAATGCATAAAATATCAACTAGCTGCTTTGTATGCCGCACAAGACTGTCAGAACAGCGGAGCCTGATGCTGCCCCTCTTCATCGATCATTTATTTTTATTTTTGGCTTTATTTTTTGTTGTAATTTTTTGACTTATTACTGAATAAAATAAACTAAACTAAAACTAGACTAAACAAAACTATGAGTTACTTAAGTTACATAAAATGAAGTTTTTCTAAAAATGTATTTTCAAATATATGTTTCGTCTGATTTGTTGATTAATAGAAAAAATACATTGATATTTTATTTAAAAATATATTTATTCATTATTAAAATTAAATTTGTTCTTAGCAATGAGTTCCCAAATAGTGGGAAAAGCTATGAGAAAAATTAATAAAAAGATTGAGTTAAAAAAAAGTACAGTTGGAAGAGTTAATGATTTTAATTACATACAACAAGTACAAATAAGAACAAAATAAGAACTTTACCTTCAAATCTTTAAAGTTAACGACGTTAAAAACAAACTATTGCACATTTTACATCTCTGCTCATTAAAATCATTTTAAAAACTGTTAATATTAGTTAACAGTAATGTTAAATGTGCAGCTATTTAAATTGAATACTTTACACGAAGAAAACAATCGTTTTATAAAGCACTGCTATAAAAGTTACAAATGTTACATAAAACAAGATTTTTACAAAATATTTTTTAAGAACAATATTAAAGAAAAAAAAAAGTGCAAATGCTCAAAATAGTAATTTTAAATTTATCTAAAAATCATTCATTCATATATTGCAATTTGCGGCAAAAACTTACAAGATGAAAAAAACAAACAGTTAAAAAACAAAATGTTCTAAATACAACAGTTATTATATTATTATTAAAATAGTATATTAAATACTTTTATTAAAATAGTAATAAAATAAGAGCTTCAATCAATTATGAATTATAATAGGATTTTTACCACCAGTAAAATGAAAGTAATCTAAATTAATATATATAGTTTACATACCTATATTTAATATTCGTCAAAAAATGAATTAAAGTAGTATATTGTAAACTATTTAAAACACGTTTTCAAAGATAAAACTATATTAACAGGCTTTCACAGGAAGGCGTGCGATTTCACGTCTTTATATGACCATGCAAAAAATAATGTTTTAACGATTTGACCACAGCTTTTAACATATTTTCAAAATTTAAAAATGCGCTACAAAAACTTACCTAAACTTATCTAAAAAAAATAGTAAAAAGAAAAAAAATCTTACCAAAAAAGAAAATAAAAAAATACTTAGTTAAAGCAAAAACACAAAAAAATAAATATATATATAATGAAACTAAAACAAAACTCATTAAGCTAAAATGCTTGTTTATTTAATTTACGCATTAAAAAACCATTTCAGTCTTTGTTTTCAACATTTGTATATATTTTTTATTTATTTAATATGTTTCAAAAGTTAAACGTTTTTCATAAAAAAATAATACATAATTATATTAAAAAACAACAACATTTTATTAATACTTTTTTTTTAAATTAATTAGAAGTGTTTTTTTACTTCATTAAAAAGCGTTTCGATAATATAAAATTATCTAAGATCAAACTTATTAAATTGTAACAGCTTTTTAAAACTTTTTTTTTAAAACAAAATTTTGTATATCTTTTGAAATGTATTAACTTTAATTATTCTTATATTTAAATTCGTTAAAAAGACTTTCGCAGTCGTAGAATGTCATGATTTATAAAAAGTAGAATGTCATCGTTTATAAAAAAAACAATTTTTTATTTTTTAACAATTTTAATAATAAAAATTTATTTTTAAACACTTAAACAATTTATATTTTATAAATTAAAAAAATGCTGCTGGAGTTACAACAAATAGAGTTAAGGCAGTGTGACAGAGAAGTAAATCAAAGTTCAAAACAATGTTCATTTCATCTAATCGAGAAATGATTCCTGATTACTTAGCAGAGTTCATGTGGGCACAAAGGTTTAAAAAACACGATTTTTTTCATTTTTGGGAACTATTGAGTTTGAAAAAATTATTGAGAAAAAATTTTTGAAAAAACTATTGAGAAAATTTTTTTTTATGAAACTATTGTTGATATTATATCTAATAAAAAACAAGAAAATCATAAATCAATGCAAAAAATTATTTTAGAAGTTTATAAGAACTTATATTAAGTTTATTTATTAAAACAAACTAATTTTGGTATATTTAAAACATTGCATATTTTATGCATATGTTATTTTAATTGCAAAATCGTCATAGTTAATAATAGAATAAGGAAGTTAATGACTTATAACTAATGGCTTTAAAACAATGATGTTTGCTCAAGAATATTATAATGCATGATGACAATAAAAACCAGGTTATTTAATAAACAAAATAGTTTTACAAACGAAACATAAGTAGACTGGTTAAAATAAAAAGGCGAATATTAGCGTTTTTTTTGTGTATTTTTTCAATACTTTAAGATTGAGTTAGAGCCCTTTACTTTGATGAAATTTGCTATTGAATACCATTTTTTTCGTTTTAAACGACAATCTTTCAGAATCTGCAATTAAAATTTGTAAATTCGAAGGTGGTGCGAAAGTGTATTAGGGCCAACATGTTGTGGGATTCGGACTGTACCTCTTGCTAATAAGTACTACCTTATGTCAAATATTGACATTATTGTTTGTTACTTGTCTAAGTTTTATGTGTAAAATTACTTTTTACATAAATTTTATGTTGTTTTTTTTTTTTCACTTTGGCATTACAATTATTTTTATTGTTATTTTGCAAAGATTTGGCATGCATGAAGACTCAGACTATTATATGAGGTGCAAATATACATCGAGAAATCAAGGATTGTTTACAGCAGATCAGGTTTAAAGAAAATTTTCTTGAAATTTATCAACATTTCAATGTTTTATTGCAATAAACATATTTTATTATGGAAAGTTTTATTCATTTTATTCATACTTAAATAAGAATTTAACAAAAGAAATAAAAAGAAATAACTTGACTAAGTCAAAAGAAATTTAAAGGCCAATTGAAATATGAAATATTAATATTTTATTTTACAGTATTTTTAATAACTTAATTTTTATTAAATTTTTTTTTTAATATTAAATTTGACATTTGTTTGATACAAAACATTATCAGTAATAGTAAAATCTAAAAAATATAAGTAGTAGTTCAAAACAACAATAATTTATTTAATAATATTAAATTAAATTTTATCAAACTCATCAAAAAAACACTTTGCAGTCAATGCTAAACTGTTACAAATATAAATACATCTGATTTTTTATTTGCAAATGAAATTTACAATTCAATTGTTTTCAAATTCAAAAGTTAAGAAGATTTGGACAAGTTTGTTGCAGGCATTAAAGTTTGTTTTCTAATAAAATTCTAGATACTAAATAATATCACTACCAGACACCAGTTTTAAGTGGCATTTAATAATTAGATTAAATTTACTGCAATTAAATTTATTTAGTAATAAGATACTTAAGTACTGCTGTTTAATTTATTTACTAATGAAATATTTTAGTACTCTTGTTTAAGTTGTTTAGTAATGAGATACCTTAATACTGCTATTTAATTTGTTTAGTTAATGAGATACTTTAGTATTGCTATTTAGTTTATGGAACAGATATCAATAGCTATAATCTTTTTTAGATAATTTTTTGTTTTCTGTAAAACAACTTTTATATTGTAACTTTTGCACCATAAAACAAACTCATTATACCCTCATGTTGTAAACAAAGCTCATCATAGCCTCACATTGATTCTTAGACTAAGGTTTTAAAAATGCCAGTTTTAATTTAATTTTTATTAACTCAACTAGCCTTTTGATGCATAACTAATTGGCAAATAACAGATGCTTCTTTAGGCAGTCATATCAATATATGTATCTTGTGTATTATATAGGTTGAACACAATGAAATTCCTTTAATCGTTATATACTCAAAAACTAATTGAAAGTTTTTGAAAATGAAAATGAAAGTTAATGTGTTGTCGTTTGATTGTAATGGTAATAAGGGTTGGTTATCATTTTAAAATTATTATCAGATTAAAATAAGTAAACAAATAATAATTTGAAAAAAGTTTGAAAAAATTGGCATGTGTTTCTCGATCCTCAGTTGGATTTATTTTGTGGGGATATGAAAAGATTCAATCTATTTAAAGAGAAGCTGTAAGTAGAAAAAAGAAAAGAATTTTATAATTATAAAGCAAAATCTACCATTCGTTTCATCAAGGCAAATCCATTATTGTTCTACACCATACATAAGCAATCCTGTGGTTTGAAATTTTTTTTAAATATTTGGTTCCAATGTTTTTGGCCTGAAATGGCTACAATCTAATACCACAGAAGTCTCTAGAATTGTATGAATAAAATGGTTTTGAATTTGTACCTTAGGAAGCAAATATTCCAAATTGTTCTGAGAAGAAAATTATTGAAAGTTATTGATCAGTTACAAGGAATCTTATTAAAAAGCTAGAAATTAGCTTCAGATAAAAAGTATTTTAAGAAAAATTGGATATCAGCTTCGAAAAAAGTAACTCAAAGCAAAATCCTGCACATGATATCAAGTACTTACAAAATACTTGGTTTCTATTTAAGCGCTCCAATAAAATTTTATTGAAATAAATAATTAAATAATTAAATTCATTGTATCAAAAAAATTACAAAAATCTGTCAAGTAGGTTTCAAGTAATTAACAATTAAAGGGTGCTGAATTTTATCAAGTTCAAGATTTATTCTACCATTTGTCTTCTGCTCCTATTTCTGTTTGGCTTAGGATATAAAAGTTAACAAATTAAAGGGATCCCCTAGAGACAGACTGATTTTCAGCTTGAGTTTATATGGATAACTTTTAGCCAAGTTGTTGATTTTTTTTAACAATTGAAAACATCAAGATTAATATTATTTGTGAACTTTTTTTTTTAATCTCTTTTGCCAAAAAACTGTTTTAAATTATCTTAAAATTTTTCTTTGTTCAAAGATCTATATTCAAATAGTATTTAAAAAATCAATTTTATAAAATCTTTATTTTTTTTATATATTCCTTCTTATTTCATAATGTTCTATATTTTATTTATATTCTTTCTTAGGAGTTTCAATTAAATTTCTCAATGAAATTTTTTTTATTGACATAGATTACAAAAGTGAAAACTTTTTATAACATGATTAAGTTATTTCTTTGATAAACTTTGATTATACTTATCTTGACATAAAAGATACAGAAGTGCATTAATCAGACCAGATTCTTTTTAAAAGAAAGAATCAAAAGGCTAGAAGTTTACTTTGTAAGAAATAATATAGCATTAAAATTGTTTTTAAAAGTTTGTTGTTAATATAAATAATTTGTTTTGGTAAGTTTAAATAACTCTAATTGTATTTTATAAAGTTGACTAACAATAGCAACACAACTTGTTTCACCAGTTGTTTTGGCACTTGTCTCAGCACTTCTCTTGGACTTTCTCTTAGCACTGGGGATCCCCAAAATACTTTTAAAAAAGTATTACAAAATGAAAAAATAAAAAATGAGTTCTAAAATAAATAATAATCTTGAGTACTGTTATTTAATGTTTAATGCGCTTAGTTACTGTTTAATTGGCTTAGTTACAATTGTTATAACAAATGTAATTAGCTAAAATATAATCAGCTAACATGTAATTAGCTATTTATGAAAAGTCTAATTTAATGCACTTAGTTATAATAACATCAAATTAAATTGTTTTAAATTTTTGATTTGATATTACAAAAATCAGGTAATATATTTAATTTAAGTTATTATTTTAATTGTTTAAATTGTTTTTTTTTGTTTTACAAATTTTATATCACTAAAGTTTATCACTAAATCTTGATACATTTTAATTAAATTAATTTAAAAAATTGAATATTGTATCTTATATAAAGGGCTGCATGCCTATGCAGTAGTTATGTTGCGGGCCACAGGCTATGTGGTAGCTATATATTACCTTTATAGCAGGTAATGTCATAGCTTCTTTATAATAACTAAGTATTAGGTGGGTAGCCTGTGGGCTATGTAGTAACTATGTAGTCAACATTTCTGATTGGTTTTTATGGATCAATCAGCCTTTAATAGGAAAAAATTTAATCATAATTATTTGATAGCTCAAACCAGCAGTATGAGTGTTTAATCTGATATAGCCACATGAACTGGAAATTCATTATACCCAAACATGTCTTAAATGCAATTTATAGTTTGTTTACAACAATTTTCAGTTACATGTTTGCAACACAACATTCCATTTGGTAGGAAAGTCATTTTTTTTTTGGTAGCAAAGACTGATGTTTAAGTAGCATGTTTAAAATGTTCATTACATAGGCAATAGTTGCAAAAGTTGGCACTAACTAAAAAATTGAGAGTGCATGGTGGGTAAGGAGAGTTGTTACAATAGCTATTAAAACACGGTAGTGGAATAATACCTGTCAAAAAGGAAAATTCTTTTAAACAGTGTATCAGTGCTCGAAATAGCGGCCGATCAACGATCAATGGTTGTCTACTTTTGGAAAAAATGATATTTTGATCTCCTAAAGTCAATCCTGAACGATCAAATTTGAATTGCTGTCAAACTTTATAGTCAAACTTTATAATAAAAAATTCAAGAACATACTAAAACAAACGTCACAAAAAACCTTAAAAAGACAAAAGTAAAAACATCGACACAAAAACATTAAATGTAAAACATCTGTTAAAAAGATTTTACAAAATTTATATAAAAAAAAATTCTTTACCCGTTAATGAACATTTTTGATTGAATTGAATTTTTTTTTAATTAATTAATTTTTTAATAAATTTGCATTATTATTTAGAAACAATAACGTTTTATGTGAAAATTAAAAAAAAAAAAAAGTAAATAATGCGAGTTTATGATTGGTAGAAAGAATGACTTCATAAAACATAATTTATACATCTTAACATCAATTTTTTTTGAGCAAAATAAAATTGTTTTCTTCTATTGTTTCTTTTTAAAATAAATTATTATTTCTTTTCAGTAACCAAAAGCGAAAAAGTTTGATTAATGTTTAAATAGCTTTTTCATAGAACACGAGAGAAAGAAACATTTTTGCTTAAATTTGAATGAGTTATACTTTGATCTAAATTGCATGTTTTTTTCAATTTCAAATAAACTTTGAATTTTAAAAGCTTTAAATTTTAAAAGCTTTGAATGAATGATAACTTTGATATAATTTTCGAGTTTTTGTCAATTTTAAATGTTTTTACTAAACGATCGTTTTCAATGTTGCAAACAGTTGTTTAGTTTAAACTATAGTTTTAACTAAGTCAATGTAAAAAATATTTTTTATAAATATAATAAAAATATTTATATTGTAAATATAACAAAAACATTTTGTAATATAAATGTGATGATGATAGCAAAAATCATAAAGTTAATGACAATCTAATGATGCGCTAAAAAATATCTAAAGGTGATAAGAAATTTTTTTTTCTTAACGTTTTGAATAAATGACTTAGCATAATTGAATGACCAATCAAAAGTTAACTGGATCAACTTAATTAATTAACTTCTTCTATCAACTGTACATCTGTAAGTAAAAGTACTGTGCTAATTAAGTTTTTACCTGCAATAATAACATCTTCAACTGTTGTACTTGGAGGGTATAAATTATCAAGGTTTTCTATCTAATTTTCATCCTCTTGAAAGGGGTCATCATCTTCAAATGCTGGAGGGAACATTGTCTTCGAATTCGTCGCCAAATGGGCAGATTTCTGCTGATCTTCTGAAATTCCTGCTTTTGCAAAATAAATTAACAATGGTGGAGGTTTTCAATTTTTACCATGCAAGATCAAGCATTTTCATTGCATCTAAAATCAAAAAAACAGGAATATTTTTATTGATAGCTATGACGAGCTTTTGCAATGCGAAAGATCTGTAATTAAATTTCAAAGAGCATATAACTTCCTGATCCATTGGTTGAAGTTTAGATGTGGTATTTGGTAGTAAAAAAATTAGCTCAATAGATTTTAGATTATCAACCATCAGGTGTGCTGGGCAGTTATCTATTATGAACACTACTTTCTTCTTTTTATTGTAAACTTTGTATCCGTTTCAAATATCCACTGTTAAAACAGTTCGCTATCCATCCAACTTTTATTTTGATTTCTGTATCTGCAAGATAAGTGCATAACTCCTTTGAAGTAGCGACATTATCTGTTTTTTAAATAACTATTCATACTGTTTTTACAATTTTTTACTATAATTAGTGACAAAAAATTAAAAAATTAAACTTTTTTCATGTGTCCGCATAACGATTAAATTCTATTTCAATATTATAATGAGTTTTAATTGCATAAAGTTACAATCAAACTTTTTTATTCGAATTTTTTGATTCAAACATTTTCATATTAAAGTTTCAAATAAAAAAGAATTTAAAAATTGTTAAAAGAAAAGTTTCTTTAATAACACATTTGTTATTATGTTATACTGAAATAGATTAAATGGTTTATTGAAATAAATTAAATGGTTTATTGAAATAGATTAAATGGTTTATTGAAATAGATTAAATGGTTTATTGAAATAAATTAAATGTTTTATTGAAATAAATTAAATGGTTTATTGAAATAGATTAAATGGTTTATTGAAATAAATTAAATGTTTTATTGAAATAAATTAAATGGTAATTTGATTTACTTTTTTAATAACTATTTAAAAAATAAAATTAAACAAAAAATATGGTGAAAGTAATTTTAATACATAACTTTAGTTTTGTAGTTAACATTTTTTTATAAAAAAAAAACTAAGCACACACAAGCCAGTACTAGGAAGGCACAAAGGCCATTACTAGGGAGTTTCTTATTTTAATAGTCCTTTTTTACTAATTTATTACTAAAAAATTTTTTAAGAGTTTCTTATGAGTTATATTTATAACTCATAAGCAACTCTTAAAAAACTTTTAGGGCTTCTACCACCTAGTTATGAATTTTTTTTTTAACATTGGGTAAAAAGACTACTTAATATTTTTAGTATACCTAGTATTTTTTATTCATATGCTCAGCAATGTCATTTTGGATATACGGGATGCTCAGAAAGTTCTACAAATATCTTAAAAATGGTTTAGCTATGATGGCATCTTGGTTCGAGCCATAACTAAAAAATATATTCGCCTGTCAAAAGCTTGAAATGGATTTAAATTCCCTACTAACAAAAGTGATGTAATGAAACTTCTGCGCAAAGACACCATAAAATTAAAAGTAACCAACAAAGTAAAGTTTACCATAATTGTTGATGAAGTTACTACTTAAGGAGGACAAAGATATTTTGGAGTTAACATTTATGATAAAGCTAACAATATCACATATAAAATGGGATTAATTCGAATTTTGGGTTCATGCAGTATGCTTGATATGATTGAAATAATGAAACAACACCTCAGTATTTTTGGAGTATTGATGAAAAAAAGATTTGGTTGCATCTACACATAATGTAGCATCTGTAAACAAAAAGTATATTTGAAATTTAGATGTTATTGGCTTAATCATGCTCTTTGTCTTGGAGTAATGACACAGCTTATAAGAAAATGATATGAAGATTTAGTACTAATGATATTGAGGACTTAAGTGGCACCTGTGATGATGATAATAATGAAAATGATTCTTTTGATGAAGTTTTGAAGTTATAAATGATGAGTGTGAAGGCGATATTGACTACAATGATTTACTTAAAAACTCTTTAAAAACTTTAATAAAATGCTAAGAGACTATCAATTTTTCGAAATCAAGTTTTTCAATAAAAAGACTTGTCTTTTCATTTTCATTTCAAGGTATATACAAATGTGTAGCAGAACCAATGATAGGTTTGTTTATACAATTATTCATAAGAACATTAATAACATAACCAGGTGTTAAAGTTAAAGAAGAAATAAGTTTATCAACTTCAAGAAAAGACTGCTTGAAACAACTTAGAATCTTTTAAATAATATAGACTTTGATATCTTGAAAAATTTAATAGAGGCAATGAAACCTACTAAAGTAGCAATACAGGATCTTAGCGCTCAACAACATTGAGCGCTGAAAAATTCATGTTTGAGAAACTTTCTTTAGTTAACATTGAAATGAGCAAAATATTTATTGATAGTTTGAGAGTTAAAGTTGATGAATGCCTGAATACAGATGTCATAAATTTATTATGCTGCAGGGCGGCCACAGCTCCTCTAAAGTCCTCTTTTTTCAAAAACCTCCTCTAAAATTCTCTATTATCCTCTAAAAAGTTAAAAATATCATAAAATCTCCTCTTTAACTCCTCTTTTTTATTATTTTTTATTTCTTGATGGTAGTATAATGTTTAAAATTCATGGTCTGCAAAATGCGCAAAGTCTGAAATGAGAATTGGGTTGTAAAAAATCAATTTTAGCAAATCCATGTCATCTAACAAATAATGACATTGTTGACCCCTGTCCAAACCCCAGTTATGTGGAAACAGGCGTTTAACATTGAAAAAAAAAATCCTCTAAAATCCTCTATTTTTATTCAGAATTTTGTAGTTTTGCAAAAAAAATCCTCTAAATTTAATGCAAAATTTCCTCTAAAATCCTCTAATATCCTCTTTTTCTTATAAAAATTTATGTGGATACCCTGTGCTGTCTAAAGAACTCTAAAAATAACCCCATCCAAAGATACAATTTTTGCAAGCATGTTGGCATCTTGAATTTTTAGTGTTTATGTTTATGTTATTGAAGCAACTTCCAGTAATCCTACAGATGACATCTTAACTTGACTAGACAACTTAATGTGTTGCTGAAGAAAAATGAATCACTAATAGTGTCTTATAAAACAGCTGTTCTTAAAAATTCTAAAACAGTAAAACAGCTGTTTTTTAAAAACCACTGTTTTCAGAAACCCTAACTCTATTAGATGTTCTTACAAATATACAGTCAGTTTAGGTTTTGGGTAAATACAGAAACTGTATTTCAAAGTCAGTTTAGGTTTTGGGTAAATACAGAAACTGTACTAAAGGTTTTTGTTACATCTTTAACGTAACAAAAACCTTTAGTACAGTTTGTTTTTTAATAAAAAAAGTCCTTTTTCTTTAAAAAAACAAATGACAAAAAAAAAAGCTTAAATTTTAGTTTTAAAAATGTATTTCAAAAAATTTAATTTCAAACATAAACTCCTTCTTTAGAACTTAGATGGACAAACGTCGCAGTACACTCGTCAAAATCCTGATGGTACACGTAGAGGTTATGAATGCCCTGAAGAACGAGATTACTATCCTTATTGGAGGCCAACGCCATGGAAGGTTTTTTTAACATTGATTACTTAACTCGATTTTTTAGTTTTTTTTATACTAGTGATTATTAATTGAAAAGAATGATAAAAAAAAAAATAATAATAATAATTAAAAAACTTGTAAATAATTGTATTTAAAAATTTATATTTATATAAAGTATTACTTAAGTACTTTCTGTTACTAAAAGATATATTTTTATTTGAAGGATATTGTGGTGATGACAAATGATATTAGTCGATGTAGTTGGTACAAACAAGAAAGTGAAAATGTGAAACCGAGATTCATTTGTGTTCCTCCAGTTGGTTATATGGATGCCCTTATCCGTAATAAAGTTAAAGATCCTTTGGGAATAACAAAAGAAAGTTGTGAGGTAAGATGTTTTAAAATTTTGTGAGGGTATGTGGTTAAAATGTTGAAAATGTTGAAATGTTGAAAATGTTGTTATATTGAAAATTAAATTCATTAGTTATGTTTTTAATAATAAAATGTAAAAAAAAAAGAATATATATTTTGGTAACTTGAAATCTTTAAACTTTAAAAAATAAAAATGGTAAAATTATAGTTATGTTTTATAATATTATAAATATTATATAAAAAAATATTATCTATTTTTAAATATAATATGTGTGTATATGTTAATATATATAATAAATTGTATCTAAAAAATATCATTCCTTACATCTTAAATAAAATAAAATTTGTTTTGCAATTTTAAATTAGTTCTTTTAATCAATTTTTTTTTTGTTTGTTTTTTAAAGTTGAATAAAAACCAAGTTAAGGTAACACCAAAATAAAAAACAATCAATATGATGCATTTATTTTGCCTTTGGTATTATATTTAGATATGCTATATCGGGTTATTTTATATTATATATATACTATATTGGATTCATATTTTATTATATTAAAGTGTGTGATCGCACGCAATTATCTGACCACGCAAAAAATACTTTTTTTTGACAATTTGACCACAGCTTATAAAAAGTTTTCTAAATTTAAAAATGCGCTAAAAAAAATTTCTCAAACTATTTTATATATATATATATATATATATATATATATATATATATATATATATATAATATATACTATATTGGATTCATACTTTATTGTATTAAAGTCTATGTATGCATGCAGGGGTGTGAATCGTAAAAAAAAAGTACCGACAAGAGATAAGCAAAAAAGATACTTTTAGGTTAGCATTGCTGATCTTAATTCTTAGGGCTTTGTATGTATGTATAACCATTTACTTGAAATATCTTCAAATAAAGTTTTTTTTTTTTTTTAATATTCATGCACTATATATTATTAAACAGTTTTTAAATTTGTCAAGAAGACTTAGTTTCTTTATAGTAAATTATAGTTGCAGAATTAGGCTACTAACTGACCGGTATAATTTACAATATCTGGAAACAAAACCGAAAACAGCACTACTGTTCATTATGATTTTTTTTTTTAATATATACAAAAACCAAATTTTTTTTTAATATATACAAAAACCAAATGATTTGAAAGACCTTTATTGCGTATTATTTTAATATTTGTTATAAGGTATTTTGTGTAATTAACTTTAATATAAATTCTTTTAAGATAGAAGATTTATTAGAGTTTCTTTTTTGTTTGTATATATGCACTAGCGAATAGTGTTTTCATTAAGAAAATAGCGAATAGTAATTTGTTATACCAAAGTTTAACAAATAATGTTTGTTAAATTTATAAAATATATCAAGTATTTTGTATATAATAATATATAATATATAAAATATAGATAATATATAATATATACTATATACTATATAAATAAAATCAAGTAATTGGTTAAATAAATAGTACTCTTCATTAAGTTATATTCATTTAACGAATAGTAATAACACTATTCAGAATTTTTGTTTTTGTAAAAAGTGGTGTAGTGGTAGAGTGCTCGCTTCATAAGCGATTTTTTTTAATATTTATTTTCACAATGATTGATATATTAAAAAAAAAAAAATTAGACACTCTTTTTATATATATCTTTTTAAATTTAATAAAAAAACCCATTAAAAAAGACTGATTTTTTTTTTTTTAATTTAATGAAGTTTTTATTTATCATTATAAAAAAAAATTAAGAGGGAATCCTAAGAAAAAGAAGACTTACATATATGATACACATTTCTTCACATTCAGATTTCTTATACTATTTAAGCCTCTTAGTGTATTTTATAAGTAAGGCAGACACACATATATACATAGTTTTTAAGCTTCAAATTTGTTATTCCGTATACAGCCTTAATTGTTTCATATTACCTTTCTATTTCATTACTTTGTAATTTGAATACTTGTTGCTTTTTAACATTCAGCTCAGTGCACTTAGGTCTACCCGCCCCCTCCCTTTTAGTCTACTATCGAATCGGTCAAATAATGGTAAACTATTAATAATACATCTTTTGCTTGAATTTTGTGCTTTTATACTGGACATCTGTCCAACACTTTTTAAGAATTTTAAGCTGACACAATCTAATATTACATATATAGCTCAGAATGTTATTTCACTGATTATTAAAACTCAGAATGCAATGATTCTAAATGGTAATACCCATGAAGAAGAACAAAGTATAATACTGCCTAAAGATATTTAAAGCGTACAATGATAACTGCTGTAGTAGAAGGACTTTCTGTCAACCAGCACCCTATATCATAAGTAGTGTTATAGCTATCTCAGGAGTAGAAATAAATGATTTTGTTTTATCTGAATCATCAGTCACAAGAGAAAGATTACTAGTGAAAGTGATTGGGAAAAGCTACTAGGCATTCCTCATATTGAGTCAGGTGCTGTAAAAATGCACTTCAAAGTAGTTTACAATCTAATAGAATCTTATGACTCAGGAAGCAGTAATATCAAATCATATACAGTGTATAATTTTTGATACTACAGCTTCCAACACAGAAAGTACCATATAGTAATAACTAAAATGGCACATAAGCTGGGCAGTCACTATATTTCCTTGACTGTAGACATCTTGTATTAGAAAGACTTTTACCACTTTAATAAAATTTTTCCTGGTAGTGAAATGTCTGGACCAGACAATCAGCTCTTTAAACATCTAAAATCATTAAAGGCAGTTTCTCAAAAAGAAAGGTTCATAATTTGTATTCCTGGTATGTTGCATCATGCAAGAATTATAGCTAAATTATTACAATTCTTCAAAAGCTATCTTAGTAAGTATTACAATACTTTAGCTATGGTTCTTAAATTATATTTACTGTTAAATTATATTTACTGTTAGAAATCATTTTAAACTTATCACTTTTCGCAAAACCTAAGATATACCAACTTGAACATGCTATGGTCAATAAAGAGCTTTTTCACTCTATAGTTTTTGTACAAGATCAGTCTCCGTCTCTTAGTGCTCTAGTAACTGAGCAATCTTGACATATCTTTGATCTTTGATAAGATTAGACATAGATTTGGAAAAAGTGACTTGCAGTGGCTTAAGATCTCTTCATGGTTCTGGAAGTTCAACTATTTTTGTCTTGAGTTTGAAATTTTATTTAATTCCTTGTTGTGGTCAATGACTCATCAGAGAGGGCCATTGAACTAGTTAAAGAACTGACTGGAAAAGCAACCAAAGGGAATAAAAGACAGGATTTGTTCTTGTTTAATCATTTTTATTTGTTCTTGTTTAATCATTTTTACTGGTTAATTTTGTTTTTCTCACTTGTCCTCTTGTCCTTCCCTTTAATATACTTTTCTTGAAAGAAAGGTATATTAAAGGAAGATCCACCTTACTATACTTCACTATCTATTAATCACTTATCTATACTTCACTAAGTTTGATATCCAAAATAATATAGCATATTTTAATAACTTATTTATAATTTGACTAGTTAAAGTGGATTTTGTAACAAAAGAGTCTGTAGAAATAGGGAAATTTTTTTTATTTGTCTACTTTACTACTTTTTCTATATTTTTTGTTATATTTTCTGTATATTTTTTTTCACTAATTTTTTTTTTTTTTTAACAGTCATTGTGAGAATAAATATACTAAAAAAAATTAAATTAAATAATGTTGATGGGTACACATGGGCCAAGAAATGTCAAAAAAAGGTTTAAAAAAAAGTTTGGGGCTGTCTGCCACCTTCAAACTTTTTTTAATTTAAAAAATATATATATATGTATTAATATTTATTATTAATAATTATACATAATATATATATATATATATATATATATATATATATATATATATATATATATATATATATATATATATATATATATATATATATGTATATATTATTTATACATATACATATTACATATTAATTATTTATACATATACATATTACATATTAATTATTGTTTTAATATATATATATATATATATATATATATATATATATATATATATATATATATATATATATATATATATATATATATATATATATATATATATATATATATATATATATATATTAGATATATATATTTCAAAAAATTTAGATATTAAATTGATTCAATTATTGCTTCAACTGATATGGATATTGTCATCATTGGTATTGATTAAAAATTTTTAAAAACAGATTCTAGAGTTGTTTGGTAAGAATCCAAAGGGATAGATAAAAATATTCTCTATATTGAAGGGTGAAAAAATAATTTCTTGGGTTGGTGGAAGGAGAACATAATGAGAGCTATGAGCATCTTGAGCAAGTGATTATTAATGCGCCTATTTATCTACTGGTTTCATGTTAACTAGCATAATCAAAAATAATATAAAAATGAAACTCAATGAATAGTCAATGAATAAAACTAAGTAAGTCATAATAAAGTAAAAATATCAGATATCAGACTATTTTTATAAAAAATGTGACTAAATACAATGTCATTACCAGAAAGTTAATAAAAATACAATAAAGCACTGAAAATCAAAGAGCTATAATCTAAAAATGTTCATGCTATTTTATTTATTGTTATTTAACTCCCCAAGACCAAAAAAGCCACTACAATCAAGGTTACTTTATTATGGCTACAACCCTTTCTCAACTTTTTAACTCTGTCTTGTTGCCTTGTTGAACAAGGTCGCTGCAAAGAGAAACAAGTTGAACGCAGTACTACCAGAGATGTGGTGGGAATCAAACTTGAAACTTCTTGTTTTTTAAGCAAGCGCTTTTACACTACACCACTACCGCATTATTATGTTAAAACCAGAGTTAAATATATGAAATATATGATTAAATATATCCTTCAAAATGAATTCAAAAGATCAATAATGATATTTTCAGGAACCTGTGACCTTCACTGCCATCATTTGTCAGGATCATGTCCTCACAACAGATCTCATTGTCATTTTTTAATTAAATTTTTTTAATTAATTAGTTTTTTAAAAAGTAGGAACTTTGTTGCTTATTGATATAATGAAATGAATGAATGAATTAATATAATGAATGAGATATAAAGAAGTGAATGAATGAATTAATATAATGAAGCGGTAATTGTTTAAGAATAGTAAGTTTAATGGTGCTTTACTTAGTGAGGGGTTATTAGGTTTTATTTTTGAATTCATTTTTATTTGATGTATGTTGTTACTTATCTGATATTTTTATTTAAAAGTTAAAGTTATCTGGTTAAAAGATTTTTTTTCTTTTTTTTTTTAGAAAATAGAGTTCCCAAAAAATTCTGGTAATAAAGCAGTATGGCAACAAATATCAAAGGAGACAATAAACCCTCCTGATTGCATTTTATCTCCTAAATCCAGAGATAATCATCTGGGAAACGGAATTGGTGGGTTTGCAAACACTTATAATTGGACAATACCAAATGACATCAACGAAAACTGTGCACTACGTCTGCGCTATAATATTTCTACTGGTGATTTTCCAACAACTGTTGACTCATCAAATAACACTGGTTGGTTATTAAATAACAAAATAATAAAAATAATAATAATAATAATTATAAAAAAAAAAATAACTAACATTTTTTAATTCATTCATTTTTCTAATAAATTTAAATTAAAACTAGAAAATCAATTTAATTAGTTAATAATAATAATAATAATAATAATAATAATAATAATAATAAAAACTTGCTAAAATAATAATACTAAGTATTCAAAAAATAGAATATACAATTTTTGTTTAAAGTTACATTACTTTTTTACATATATTTATTTTTTTATTTATAGGTATTTTTATATATTTTTGTTTATGTTTATTTTACCAATAAGTGTTTTAAATTTAAAACAAACTAAAAAAAATTTTGATTTTGTTAATTTAATTAATAACTTTTAAATAATTTCTTTATATTTTTATTCTATTATGTAGTTTTTATCAAAACAGTAAATTTATACATTAATTTTTTTTTTTTTTTTTTTGTCAAAAATCAGGTATATAATTGGTTATATATTTTTTTAGCTAACAAAATAAATATTGGTTCCTTGGTTGGACTTTCTAATGACGAAGCTTCTAAAAGAGGATATGTCTTTAACAACAAGGGTGTTGTTGTTCAACCATTGAAAACTGCAAATCCTAAAATAGGTGAAAAACTCCAATTAAAACTAGCTATTAATACTGCTCAATATGGTAGAACATTTCAAGACAGGTAAATTTAATTGCAGGAGGTACAGTTGTGTGTATCCTGTACTTTTTAATTCTATAAAAACTTGATCTTAAGTCATTGTTTTTAAAGTTATATAATTTTAGAAGTTAAAAGAAGAATTAAAAAAAATAGATTATAGAGTTAATCACTAAGGTTGACCTTGTTTCATTTTTTGACTAAATATTATTTTTAAGGAAAAAGTAACAGTAGCAAGTATATGGTTTAATTTAATAGATTTTCCTAATAACATGAGATAAATTAGGATTTTTTTTGTTTTTTATATTTTATTTTTTATAATTATAACCTAATTTTCATTTTTGATTTTATCTTTTATAAATATAATTTAATATATTTTAATTAAAATATATTTTCTAAAATATTAGTAAAAATTATTTTGTTGTTTGTTATTACTTTATTATTATTATTATTATTATTATTATTATTATTATTATTATTATTGCTATTATTATTATTATTATTGTTATTATTGCTATTATTATTATTTATAATAATTATTATAGAATTATTACTTTTCTTTAATGAAAATTATGAATTCATTAAATGCAATTAATATGTTGTAATATTTTGAGATCTCATGCTCAGACTATGAAGGCTATATCATCAGACAATAAATACTGAAAAAAATAAAAAATAATGTTATAATGTTAAAGGTTTATTGCGTTTTTTTACAAATTATATTATTAATAATTGTAATCATTAATAATTTTTAATTAATAGAATACATTTATTTTTATTTTATTCTGTTTATTAATATAATTTTATTAAATAAATTATATAGAATTGTTTCCCAGAAAATTGGATTAATGCACAACTGCTCAACATTTAATGATTGTTTTAAAAAGTTTTTATTTTTAATCATTTGAATGTTTATTCATTATTGTGACTATTTTATAAATTATATCTATTATAAAATATCTTTACAAGTTTTTTAAAGTTATAATAACTTGTATTGTTTTTAAAATAAGTCAAAATTATTAATTCACAAAAAAAAAAAAATGGGGGTATAGGCTTAAGTTGTTATAGGATCTGTTTTCAAATTGTTCAAAAGAACCATGATGTTATAATCAAATGAGGTCTAGTAATAAAAAACTTACTAGATTTTATTTACTAGATGCTAGGTAAGGTACAACTACTTACTTACTAATTTGCTCTGTTCCAAATTTGAACTAATAGTTAAAAATTAGGTCACATGACTTGAAATAGTCATCTGACTTAAAGTCAGATAACTATTTCTTTTGAAAGTAACTTTCCAGAAAGTAACACATTACTTTCTGGAAAGTTATATTCAAAAGAAATTCATGTTAGACTGAAAAGATGTAGTAGATGCATTAGATGACATTAAAATAAAATGACAAATAAAATATCACTAAATTAGTAGCAAAAGTAGTACCATAGTAGCACCCAAATAGGGTATTAAAAACAAGACCTGCAAACAATAAAAAATTTTCATGTTCTTAAGCATCAACATTTATTTTTATTTTATTCTGTTTATTAATATAATTTTATTAAATAAATTATATAGAATTGTTTCCCAGAAAATTGGATTAATGCACAACTGCTCAACATTTAATGATTGTTTTAAAAAGTTTTTATTTTTAATCATTTGAATGTTTATTCATTATTGTGACTATTTTATAAATTATATCTATTATAAAATATCTTTACAAGTTTTTTAAAGTTATAATAACTTGTATTGTTTTTAAAATAAGTCAAAATTATTAATTCACAAAAAAAAAAAAATGGGGGTATAGGCTTAAGTTGTTATAGGATCTGTTTTCAAATTGTTCAAAAGAACCATGATGTTATAATCAAATGAGGTCTAGTAATAAAAAACTTACTAGATTTTATTTACTAGATGCTAGGTAAGGTACAACTACTTACTTACTAATTTGCTCTGTTCCAAATTTGAACTAATAGTTAAAAATTAGGTCACATGACTTGAAATAGTCATCTGACTTAAAGTCAGATAACTATTTCTTTTGAAAGTAACTTTCCAGAAAGTAACACATTACTTTCTGGAAAGTTATATTCAAAAGAAATTCATGTTAGACTGAAAAGATGTAGTAGATGCATTAGATGACATTAAAATAAAATGACAAATAAAATATCACTAAATTAGTAGCAAAAGTAGTACCATAGTAGCACCCAAATAGGGTATTAAAAACAAGACCTGCAAACAATAAAAAATTTTCATGTTCTTAAGCATCAACAGCATAACTCAGTTGTAATGAAGCATCACACATATGAAACACTGCTTAAGCATCACACATGAAACACTTTAAAGCATCATACATATGAAACACTGCTGAAGATTCACACATATGAAACACTGTTAAGCATCACGCATATGAAACACTATGAAGCATCACACATATGAAACACTGCTGAAGTAAGTTTTAAGTGATCTTGTTTTTGGTTGCTTGTAGATGAGGGTCTAGAAACTTATCATAAAACTTACTGGTAACAGCTGTAAAATAAGTTTATTCTTACATGACTTTACTACACATCTTTTCTTGACTATAGAACATATGTTACCTTGACTACACAACATAACATATGTTGTGTAGTCAAGGTAACATATGAGATTTTTAAAATTTTCTGAGATAATAAAATGCATTCGTTACGATTATTAGCTCACACTTACATATATATTTTGTAGGGATTATATGCAGGTGTCTGTTCTTGTGTCAAAAAAGGAAAACATCAGAAATCAGTTTAATGCAAATTTAGTTTTCTAAAAGAAATTATCATCAATCAGTCATCAGATTTCATTTTGTTTTTGTACAAAAAAAAAAGCCATTTTTTCTTATTTTTTTCGAGTAATTTATACTTATTGTTTGAAAAAAAAAACTAATAATTTTAAAAATTCTTTTAAAGCAAAACTCTAAAGTATGTATCCTGTACTTTTTAATTCTAAGTTTAAAATTTATATAGTAACTCTGTGGTCACACCACAGAGTTACTATATAAATTTAAAAACTTAGCACAATTAGTAATTCATTGTTTAGATACTTTTTACTACTTTTTTTTGCTTAAGAAACCTCATTAGTAACAGAAGTATGCTCAGAGTAAGAAAATGTAAATATTTAAAAAAAATAACTAATAATTTTAAAAATACTTTTAAAGCAAGACAGTTATAATATTATGATTGTCTCGTTTTAAAAATTTAAGTAGGGTAAAAGAAAAATCTCAAAAAAGTTGTTACATTTATTCTGATGTGTGACCACAGAGTTAAATTTATTCTGATGTGTGACCACAGAGTTAAATTTATTCTGATGTGTGACCACTATATAAATTTAAAAACTTAGCACAATTAGTAATTCATTGTTTAGAGACTTTTTACTACTTTTTTTTGCTTAAGAAACCTCATTAGTAACAGAAGTATGCTCAGAGTAAGAAAATGTAAATATTTTAAGTAGAAGATGTGCAAAATGAAGTAGAGGTGTGCAAAATGAAGTAGAGGATAAAACAACTTGGAGGAGTAAAAATGAATAATTTTTTTAGCAAAATTTAAATTCAATAAAAAATCTTTCATGCATAAATATCTAAATGTAGAGTTGCCCTGACCAAGTCTACATGCATCAATTCTCTATCCGCTGATATTTTAGTATGATTTTGTCAGTACTATGCAGCCTTTTATCAGCAATAAAATGTGTATGTACATTTATGAACCAGCAACTATGTATCAACAGTAAAATTTGCATGTAAATGTATTTGTGAAAGTTGTGTACTTAAATAAAGAAAAAAAATTTTCATTTAAGTACACAATCGCCATTTTCTTTAGTAAATTTTTTTTTGTAACCTCTGTGCCATTACTGCAAATTTTTTAAATCAAAAATAATAATTTTTTTCACAAAACCTTTCTGATCCACTGTATGAATCATCCACTGACTCACTGTAGTGTAGCTAATTTTTGTACTAAGCAGGAAAGATTAATGCAAAATGCAGTGTTTAATGTGTGGGTTCAGTAGTCTTTGCTTAAAACGTTTTTCTTGCATGTCATTGATGATAGTGAACAAAAAAACTTACAAAATGTGATATCTTGTAACAAAGTTCTATGATAAGGTTATTGGGCTTTTCTTAAGTGTTTCTAATAAAATTTTAGAAAAATGAAAATTGACAAACAAGATTTTTTACTGGTTTAAAACTATTTATATTGATTTATATTAATTTGTCTCTTTCAACCAGTTTTATGATTTTTTTAAATTCAAAAAAATGTAGGGGTAAAAATTTTAAATGAGACTTTTTTTCAAATATTTTGCAAACTTCTGTAATTTTGAGATTTAAAAAATTTTTATTTTAGAAGCCATCAATTTTCAATTCGATCTGCTCCTGCTCAGTTGAGTGGGGCTCAGATATACAACTTAAATGTTCGTGGTAAACGAGGAAACATTGTTCAAGTATATCCAGCAGTTGAATATGATTATGTACCTAGTCGTCTTACTCTAAAAGCTTCAGATGGAATTCATATACAGTAACATTTTTTAAATTTATTTATTGTGAATTATTTGTTTTATATTTCAGTTTTATGTATTATATGTTATAAATTATATTAAGTTTTATCTTTGTAAAACGACTAAAATAATCGCAGACATGTTAATATAAAATCAAAGAAAATACGAACAAGCGTTAGATAAAGAATTATGATGTTGATTAAAATAAAATTTTGTTTAAAAACATTTATAAAAGAAATTTACATATATAATTAAATTTTTATTAATAAAAATAACAGATTGAATAACAATAGCAAAGTTTATTCTCATGAAAGCGAAGATTTTTTTAAAAGTGTAGGACTTATTGGGACAGTTGATGTTTACTAATTGATCAAGCTTTGGGACATTTTCTACAAATTAAATTGTGATCAATTTAAGTTTTCATTGTTTGAATGATGCAATACAAAAAATTTCTCAATGTTTGGTACAATTATATACAAACAGTTTATCATGTAGATGTATAATGCAATGCAAACAATGAAACAATGTACAATACAACAATGTTAGAAATAACATTGCAATGCAAACATTGAAAGAATATAACGTTATGATGTTTAATAAAATACAGACAATACTTTTGGTTTTTTTTATTACTCTGCGCTATAATCAGCTCAGTTTCATCTATAATATCATTAATAAAGATAAATTTTATTAAAATAATGATATATTGTTGTTGATAATATTGTTAATGATGTTAATTACTAATTGATTGATTATTAATTATTGATAATAAAGTTACTGATAATAGTTACAGCATATTGTTATAAGAAGATTTCCATTTGAAGACCACTAAAATCTCCATCTGAGTGATCTTCCTAGTTTTTCTTTTTGTTGATAAATTATATTTACCACATCTAAAAAGTGTCACCTGCTTATGAAAGTCTCACCTGCTTATGAAACAGGTTGTTATTTTGTGATAGCAATAGCAAGGTGACCTGGTGACAAGGTGATCAAATTGCATATTACCTGATAATTTAAAAATAATAATGAATAATTTAATAATAAAACCTGAATAAGACACATATTATTAAATACTTTTTTTTAAAGCATTTTATATATACATATATATGCATATATATATATATATATATATATATATATATATATATATATATATATATATATATATATATATATATATATATATATATATATATATATATATATATATATATATATATATATATATATATGCAGGGGCGGATCCAGCATTTTTTGGTGTTTGAGATAGCTTACTTCCAGACATGGAGCAAACTCCAAACATTTACATCTTTATACTTATATCAAGTAAGGATGGTTTGCAAAAAATTGCGATGATTGGAGCCTGGGAACAAAAAAGCCCCAAAATTTGAGACGTACCTGCCCCAAACGTGAGAGCAACAAGTTGATAAAATATTTTTTGTACTATTCTCAACAAGACTTATATTCATCAATAAATTTTAAATGTCATAGTAAAATATTTTAGCGCTCAAAAATTATGACCATATAAAAATTGTGACCCCTCGAATTGAGGGGGATTCAAACTTTACATGGTCATAATTTTTGAACGCTGAAATATTTTACAATGAAATTTAAAATTTATGGATAAATATAAGTCTTGTTGAGAATAGTACAAAAAATATTATATCATCTTGTTGCTCTCACGTTTGGGGCAGGTACGTCTCAAATTTTAGGGCTTTTTTGTTCCCAGGCTCCAATCATCGCATTTTTTTGCAAACCATTCTTATTTGATATAAGTATAAACATATGAATGTTTGGAGTTTGCTCCATGTCTGGAAGTTAGCTATCTCAAACACCAAAAAATGCTGGATCCGCCCCTGATATGTATATATTTATATATATATATATATTTATATATATGTATATATTTATATATATATATATATATATTTATATATATTTATATATATATATTTATATATATATATATATATTTATATATCTATATAAAATAATTATATGTTATATAATTGTTTTATTTTTTAGAAAAAATCTATTAGCTATTATTATTTCATATTCTTAATTTTTATTTCATATTTTTTACTTTTTTCACATTCTTTTTTATGCCATTTTAAGCTGTTTTAAATGAAATTTAAAATTCATGTTCAACATACGCATTTATGAGTTTTTTAAAGGTGGACTGGCTCAGATACAAATCCGGATAATAATGCTGGACAAGGCACGGCTGGAACTGATCGTTCAAACATTGTTTTATTGAAAAACCAAAATTTCCCAGAAGGCACTCCTGGTCGAGCTGTTCCACTTGCTTATGCATATGGTGACTATGGAACTAATTATCCAATGAATTTAACTTCAAAAAGTTTTTTAGGATTTAGCATGGATGACATGGTCAAACTTGCAATACTCAGATCTAGTAAGTAAATAAAGTGTATTTTTTGACATTTTAAAATAAATTTTGTGTGTTGATTTCCTATAATTATTTGTAAATTTTTTTAAATTATTTAATTGAAATGGTAAGCTAGATAATGTTGAATAGAAGTGGTATATCGTTGGTAGAAGTGGTGTATTATAATTGAAATATTTTTCACTTGAACTTATTTTCATTCATGTAAAAACTTCTTGGCAATCCTGTGATTGTCAAGAAGTTTTTACAAATACAATATTATTTTCAAAGTATGACTTATCTTGAAATATGACATATGTAATTGATTGGTTTCTTTTATTAGTTTTTGTTATTATTATTTTATTAGTTTATTTGAATATTTATCCTATAGTTTCCTTTTTCCCGACGGGCATTTGTTTTTGAAAGTTACGTTCTAAATGTGTTTTAAACGTCTTTTAAACGTCTTTTAAACGTCTTTTAAACATTAATGTTTAAAAGACGTTTAAAAGACATTTAAAAGACATTTAGATCGTAACTTTTAAAAACAAATGCCCGTCGGGTTAAATTAAAAAATAACAAACTTTTCTAACACAATATCAATGCAATTCGTCAAATGCTCCTTGCTCGCGTTCATTTTCAGCTCGTTAGTTTAAAAATTAATCACGCATACTTTAAAACATTTACTATTAATTTAACAAAGTAAAAAATACAGCACATAATAAAAATATTAAAAGCACGCATAGCATACAAATGGCACTATAATTGCATTGACTAAAGTAATTTTTTACTTATCTACTATCATTTCTCGACTAACTTTTTTAAAAGGCCACCTCTGAAATATAAGTTAAATACAAAAAATGTTTTATGATTATAACAAACTGGTACTATAATACAAATACACTGTAGTTTGTTTATTTACTTTAAAATTTTGAGTTTTTATCAATTTTTCTGGCACAATTAATTGGAACAGCAGAAAGCATTTTAGGATTATTCCAAGTAATTATTTCAATATAGGATAACATAACAATTGATGTTAATGAGTTTGCCTAAAATCGCAAAAGAACAATTAGTTGGAATAATCTCAGAATATTTTCCATCATTCCAAATAATTACATCAGAAAAATTTCTTAATTCTGTCGGAAATGGTAAACTAAATCTTAAAACTAAATCAATTTTTAAATTTTAAATTAAAAAAGGAAAAAAACGTATATAACTTTAAAATTTACACAAATAATTTTTTTTTCTAGATAAAGCTGGTTCCATTAATTCAGAGCTAAATAATGCAGGAAATTATTTCGATCTTGGCCCTCGTAGAGTAGCAGACAGTGCATTAGGAACTTATTACTACATGTGCACCAGAAATAATAACTTTTCAAATCGCAGTCAAAAAGGAAAGCTTATTGTGTTACCAAAAAATAATTCTGCCCAACCAAGAGTTGGCCAACCAAACCCTAATACTAAGTATGAGCTATTATATTTTGGTTAATAATATTCAATTATAATCAATGAAAATTGTATTTTTTTAAAAATAGTTTTAGTTTTTTGTGTCATAAAGCAATGGTTTGCATTATAATATTTTTCTTTAGGAGAAGCTATACAAAGAATGCGCAGAGGTTGAAACATAACAAACCGTTTTTTACTTAGTAATTACCTGTAAATGTTTAAATTAGAAAATCACGCTTTGTTTTAATGATATTTAATGCCGTATTGTTACTATTTTTTTCATTCACTAATACCTACACGCTTTGTCGTTTTTATATTCATATTTTTTAATGAGCAAATTTTTTGCAAAACAAAATTATTTTTCGAGAGCTTTTTGACATCTGTTGAAGTTTCACATCTATCTTTAAAATTTAAAAGAGTTCTTTAAATTTATTCAATTTATCATCTTTAATAAATAATGTTACTAAATCATGATTTATAAGTACTTTTAATTTTATGCTTTTTGCTACGGTTTTATTTGTATTTATGGTAAAATAAACTAAAATTGACGCATTATTTTATGTTTAAAAATACAAGAGTTCTCGCAAATATTTGAGCACTGTTTTGTATATACCCAATATATCTTTGTTTTTTAAAACAGCGACTTCCAAAAATTTTTGTTGGAAAAGTGTGTATATATATAAATATACTACTAATTTATATATATATATATATATATATATATATATATATATATATATATATATATATATATATATATATATATATAAAATTTCAGAAAACGGCTGTCGAAAAGAGTTATGATTCCTTAAAACATATTTTTATGTTTTTGCCAGTACAAATTTTGAAAAGAGGTTGCTGATGAGCTAGTTTTACATTGATAAAAAAGATTCAAAATCTTAAAAATATTTAACTCGTATATTACTGAAAGTTTACATTTCATATAAAAAATGGCCTGGTACCAAACCAATTTAAAAAATAATTAAAGTATCAAAAACTATAAAACACAAAAAACTCTTGTATCACCAAGTTCTTTAAATCTATCATTCACTAATATTCGTGGTCTTCGAAGTAACTTTTCTTCTGTTCAGTCTCATCTCTTGCAAAGTTCACCGGACCTGCTTGCTCTTTTTGAGGCTAATTTTAGTTCAGCTGTCTCATCTTGTCATCCTAGTGCTGATGGTTATCTTCCTTTAATTCGTAAAGACTCCAATAGTCACATGCTTGGCCTGGGCATTAACATTTGTTAGAACTCACCTATTTGTCCAGAAACTAGGTTTAAAACCACAGACTATTCTTTTATGTACTTTCGTTTAGCATCACTTTCTCTTTTGCTCTATATCGCTCTCCTTCATCTCAAATCCGCACTCTTTACAATGTTGTTTCTGATCAAATTGACCAAGACTTTTCTCTTTATCTTCCAATATCGTTGTTGTTGGTGACTTTAATGCTCATAACACTAAATGGCTTTTTTATAGTGAATCTAGTGGTTCTAGTGTCAGTGAATCTGCAGGCGCAAATTTTGCCTTTCTCAATCTCTAACAATAATAGTCAACTTTCCGACTCGCTTTCCAGACAATCCGAATCAATTACCTTCTCTACTCGACTTAGATCTTGTTTCTAATCTTATTCAGTGCTCAGTTTCTCCATATTCACCCTTAGATGCTTCTGATCAGGGTTTGATCTCTCTAAACCTATTACCTTATTCTTCTTCATCATCGAAATTCTCCTATCATCATACCTCCTACAACAACCTTAAAGCTGACTGGGATTGGACTTACGTAATTTTCTTTGTGATTGTCTTTAGGTAGAAATCATTCATCTTCCTGCTGACAAATGTGTTTCTTATGTAACTTCTCGGATTCAGGCTGGCATAGAATCGTTTATTCCCTCAAAACAATTACAATTCAAGCCTCGCTTATCTCCATTGTTTTCCTCTCATTATCTCGTATTTTATCTAAAAAATTAGGATTCTCCACAAGTCTCTGGAGAGTCTTTAACAGTTTCTATAATGAAGGGAAATCTATTATTCCTCTTCTCTTTCATGGTTCAGATTTTGTTACCTCACCTAAAGATAATGCTAAATTATTAGCCAAAAACCTTTCATTAATCTCATATCTTGATTCCACTAATCACATCATACCTGATATAGCAGAAAAACAGTAGGATTCATTGCTTAACATTCGTATCACTCCAGCTTTTGTATCTAAAGTGACTTCCTGCTTAGGATCTACCACAGTTTAGACTTACCATAGGTTGTGTAATTCGGACAACATACCTGTTATAGTCTTGCAAAAGTGTTTCCCAGGGCTGTCGTCTATACTTTCAAAACAAATAAACAAGTGCGTATCAGAGTGTTGTTTTTTAGCCTGCTTTTACGGCATGTAATCCCTATTTTCATAGATTCTGTTATCCATAATTTCAAAGATTCTGGAGAGTAATCTAACTCATCTAACTACCATCCCATTAATCTTCCTCCTATCATATATGATAGGAGAAAGATTAATGGGATGGTAGTCAGATTCTGTTATCAATATTTGAAAATATGAATAACAGAATCTATGAAAATAGGGATTACATGCCGTAACAGCAGGCTAAAAAACAACACTCAGATACACAAAAACCTTACTTATGCATAAGTAAGGTTTTTGAGCCTTTAATTAACAAACTCCTAATCTCTCATCCTTATTCTAATAACTTTTTGATCATCAATATAGATTTCGATCTTTTTTTTTTTTTTTTTTATGTTCTTTTTATTTATTCAAAATAACTATTACAATCAAATAAAAGAAATAAGAAACGCATACAAATAAAAATTACAACTTTTGTTAAATATAAAAAAAGAAGAACGCGGAGATTTGTAGAAGATCTAATGATCTTGTCATCAAGAACCGCTTACAACTAACAATCATTTCGTATTTAAAAACAACTTCGTAATGTATATAAAATAAATAAACGAAGTCTAATAAAGTCTTGAAAATAGAAGTAAAAATGAACGGTTTGCATGAATATATAAAATGCAAAATGAATAATATAAAATGTATAAATCAACATGTTACACAAGCCAGTCAAAACAAAGTTAACAAAACTAAGTTTAAATATACAAGTATGTGATCAAACAAATATTTTAGATATAAGAATTCGTATAAACATAAATAAATCAAAGTAATTAAAATTAAAAATATACAAGTATGTTTTCAGTAGAGAGAATAATATTTTTTAATTTTCTTTTAAATGCAAAGAAGTTACAGTCTTGAGAAAAATCAAAATGTTCCAAAACTATATTGTTCCACAGAAACGCCCCTCGAAAAGAAATACAAGACTTACCTAAATTTGTTTTAAAAACAGGTTGTAGAATGAAATTATCATTTTGTAAATTATATTTATTTTTTTCTTTTGAGGAATATAAATTGTGAAAAAAAACCGGAGATGTACGACTTTTACATTTAAACATAAAACACAGTACATTAAATACATTTAGTTGAAATATATTTAAAATACTCCTTTCAATAAGAGAGGCTTAGTATGTGTAAAACGGTCTTTAAAATTAATAAGATGTGCAGCATGTTTCTGTTGGCGATGAAGAGGTTCTAATTTACTTTTACTAACACTACCGCAAGCTGCATTCGCATAGTTTACGTGGCAATGAAAGATTGAGTGGTATAGTTAAATTAAAATATGTTTGTCTAGCATGCTTCTTGCTTTATACAATATACCTATACTTTTCGAAATTTTGCAGGATATGTTTTCGATATGGTTTTTCCATGTGAGATTTTCATCAATTGATATCCCTAAAAAGTTTGTACATGTTGCTCTCTTAATTAAAACGCCATCAATAAAAAGACCGGGAAGCTCTATTGGAATTAGACGTTTTTTAGAATTAGAATGGAAAAGAGACCATTTTGTTTTTTCAATATTCAGAAAAAGTTTGTTTGATTTAAACCATTGGGAAACTTTATTTAGTTCAATGTCCATACAAGAAAATAGTGTCGTTATGTTGCTATGAGATAAAAAATAAATTTGTATCGTCAGCATACATAACTGTCATCAAATTGGATGCTTCATAAAGGTCGTTTATGTAAATGAGAAAAAGTAAAGGTCCTAGTACAGATCCTTGAGGAACGCCGCATGTAATTTCTAATAATTTAGATCTAGATGATTGGTCAAAATGAACAAATTGTTTTCTATTGCTTAAATAACTTTTTGTTAGCTTAAGAAAATTTCCTGTGATTCCATAATATTTTAGTTTTTTGAAAAGGATTTTATGGTCAATTGTATCAAACGCTTTTGATAGGTCAACAAAAATTCTTAAAGTAAATTTTGACTTTTTAAAGGAATCTGTAATACGCTGAGTTATTTGAAGAATAGCGTGTTCAGTGGAGTTATTTTTCTTAAAACCATATTGATTTTTGTACAGTATATTATTTTTACGACAGATGTTGAAAAATTTTATTATAAAGAATTCTCTCTAAAATTTTTGAAAAAACAGAGAGAACAGAAATAGGACGGTAATTACCGATATTCAACAATTCTCCTCCTGAAATATTGATGTAACTTTCGCTATTTTCAACTGATCAGGAAGTATTCCTTGATCAATTGAACATTTAAATACTTTATATAGAACAACTTGTATGGTTTCATATGAGTTAATATTTCAAGAGCATTACTACGATGTACTTCTTGTTTAATTGTTGATTTATTAACGGTATCAACCGATAGATTTTATAATGCATAAAATAGATGTAGGTTAAGGCTATCGCTCTCGATGTTTCTAAAGCCTTTGATAAAGTTTGGCGTGCATAAGCTCTCTTCTTACAGTGTATCAGGTAACATTATTAAGATTATTGAATCCTTTCTTACGAATCTTAGTATAAAAATTGTCCTCAACGGACAGCACTCTTCTTTATATCCTGTAATTTCAGATGTTCCTCAAGGTTTTATCTTAGGTCCTATACTATTTTTAATCTACGTTGAAATTCTCACATTTAAGGTGGCATTGTTTGCTGATGATACTACCATTTATTCTTGTTTTTATAAGAAGCCAACACTATTTGATTGTTTTAGAGGGGACATTTGAGCTTGAAAAGTATCTTACTTCTGCTACAACATGGGGCTCTCAGTGGCTGATGAACTTTAACTTTAATAAAACTCAATTTTTTTCAGTGATCGCAATCGTGATCGTGACTTGAATAGTCTACTACCAATCGTATTCGTAAGGTACCCTTCGTTTTCTAGGATTAACTCTTTCTTCTAATACTTAAAATAAATTTCTTCTAATACTTAATTTAAATTGAAACTTTGCTCAGTGCTGAGCAAAGTTTCCACTTAAAATTACCATTCAAAAACTTAAGATTTTAACGGTCTGGAAATTAAAGCCGAAGTTAGGATTCAATAATATACCGTAATTATCGGGTGGACACGGAAAAATCCGGTCATTTTTAAATTGAGATTTCTCCAAAACTACCAATGCTTTTTATTTAATTTTTTTTTTAAATTAAACCTTACTTCCTTATCTTAAATGGTGTTGATAAATTTTTGTTTACAAATTAATGATTTGCAAAATTTTTTGGAAACAAGTTGAGGTGCATAAAAAAGTTGTGAATTTTTTTTGCAAAAATCCATCGACATCCTATCGCTTGATTGCTAAACGCACAAATGTCCCAAAATCAATAGTCATAGATATTATAAACAAGTTCAAGAACTTGTTTATAATATCTATGACTTGGAAGTGGAAACTTTGAAGTGGAAGAAAAAAAACTTTCCATAAATCCAAAAAGGTAAAGTCGATTTTACGTTCAATAGCAAGAAATCCAAATCAGTCACGGCGAGATCTAGCAATAAAATTTAAGACTTCTCGTTCTTATATCAAAAAAGTACTTAAAAATGCTGGAATTAAAGCACTTCATTAAAAAAATACACCTAAGACAAGCTTAAATTGTGAAATTAAAGGAATTCGACGCGCAAAGAAGTTGGTTAAAATAATGGCGGATAAAAGTATGTGCATAATTGAAGACGACGAAACGTATTGCAAGGCGGATTTTTTACAACTTCCTGGTCAACAGTTTTACTATGAAAACAAAGATAAACCTGTCGATGATCAATTTAAATATATTCGACGAGAAAAATTTGCATCCAAGTTCCTTGTGTGGCAAGCAATTTGTAGCTGTGGTATGCAGTCCTCTTGTTTTGTCACTAAAAAGACCTTGACTGCCAATCTCTACATCAAAGAATGCCTCCAAAAAAGACTTTTGCCTTTTATAAAAAAACACAAATACCGATGTCTCTTTTGGCCTGATCTTGCTGCCTTTCACTATTCTAAAAAAGTTTTACAGTGGCGCAAAGATAATAATGTAAAAATTGTTTCAAAACATGCGAATCCTCCAAATCGTCCTGAAGAGCGCAAGATTGAAGATTTTTGGGCAATAGTTAAAGGAGTTCTTCGTAAGACAGGTGGACTAACAAATAATAAAAAGGACTTCCAAAAAAAGTGGATTAATGCCACCAATATGGTGAAAAAAGAAAAAATCTGTAAAATGATGGCATCAACCCGCTATAAAGTTCGATTTCTTGCCAAGCAACCCATCAAGCCCCTAAAATTAAGTTAAAACTCTAATTTATGTAAACACATTTAATAATAAAAAAATTGAAATAAAAAGCATTTATGGTTTTAGAGAAATCTCAATTTAAAATTGACCGGATTTTACCGTTTCCACCCGATATATTAAATTATAACACAAAAAATCTTGATATGCATATTCCATTTTAAATAAACACAGTAAGATTTTTAAAGTTTTTCCCTTAAACAATCTAATTGAGTATCTTGTGGACCAGATATTTAATTAAAATACCGTTTAAACTAATAACCCACTGACAGCAATTTCTGGAAAAATTTCATCTAAGTTAAAAGACAATTTATTCTGCAAAATTACCCCAATTCAAAATTATTTATATATAAAAAAAAAGCTCAAAAAAATGATGATTGTATAATTTGGTGAATATATATATATATATATATATATATATATATATATATATATATATATATATATATATATATATATATATATATATATATATATATATATATATATATATATATATATACATATATATATATATATATATATATATATATATATATACATATATATATATATATATATATATATATATATATATATATATATATATATATATATATATATATATATATATATATATATATATATATATATATATATATATATATATATATATAATGATATCGTGTATAAAAATTATGTACATTGAATATAAAATCTGATAAGTATAAAAGCTGCAGGTCAGCAGCTTTATACAAACGATACAAAACAATAAATAGCTCTATACAAACGATACTTTGCTTTTTTGTGTTAAAGCTGATTTGTGAGAATGAAACGTATTTTTCTTATGGTTTCTCCTAAAATAAGATATATAAGATAAGTACATAATATTTACTAAATATTAAAATACTACAGAATAAAATAAAAACATTGCAGATTAAAAAAATGAATATAAATTAGAACAACACTTCGCAGGTAAAAAATTGACGTTTTTAACTCTAATTTTGTACTAAAAAAATAATTTCATAAAATATTTATGTTGCAGCAAAACTGGAAACCAATAAATCAAAAATAAACAAAATACCAATAAAACTCCTAAAAAATTTACGAAAACTAGTGAAAGGAAATCAATAGATTTTGAGCAGTCTAATATTTTCAAGAACTGAGTTTTTTAAACATTTCCTACTACTTAAATACTTGTTACTTTTATCATATGAAAACTTAAAATTGTTAAAAAAATATCATAGTGGAAAACTTGTATCCTTAATCCTCAGATTTTATTCTTAGTAGAGGAGTATTCTAAATCCTAACGCACAGTATATGCAGGGGGTCTTTAGCTCCAGCTGCCCCCCCCCTTCCGCCTTCTTTAAAAAAATGTCCTAATTAAAGGGAGGGGTGGTCTCTAGGTACCGCAGTTTGAGTAGTCCCATTTTTTCAGAAGAACTATTTTTTTTTATGTTCTTTTTATGGTAATATATCAGTTTAGGACCCCTGCCTTAAAATAGCCTCAGGCCCGGAATTTTCTTAACCTGTCTCTAGGCCTAGAAAAAACGTTCAATTTCTGTTGGAATGAAGAGTTCAATTTCTGTTGGAACGAAGCTTCTAAATTGGATACAATCGTTTCCAAGAAATAAATTTGAAAAATTATAAAATTATATTCAAAACTTTTTGCACGAAAGAAATTAAAAAATCATGCACTTTCGTTTAAAACCGATCAATGTTTAACAAGTCAGACTGTTTTTTGCAATTAAAGGTAGTTACAACATATCTTTGAAATATAAAAAAGAGCCCTAGAGCTGCATAAAAACGCCTAAAATTAGTAATTGGTTATGTGTTTAATTTTTTAAATGCATAAAATAATTTTCAATCAAAATGCCACATTAATATTAGTCTGGTTTATAACTTTGATGTTTTAAGAAATTTAAGCTATTAACTATGCAAAATGAACTATTGCCAGGTATTTCAGGTATCACAATCAACTAGATAAAAAATTCTTAATATCACTACATTTGTAATATAATAATACTGTATGTGGTAATTATGGGAGTAATCTGATAAAGTTATTACTTTAGTCCAGTTTATTTTTATTATGGTTAATAAAATATGTGGTTGCTAAGCAATTTAGGTGTCCATAGCAACCCAAAATTAAAACTAATGTCACCATTGAAATCGCAATTCTCAAATTATTAAAAAGTGCAAAAATGGTCTTTAAATTTTTTTTATATGAGTTATTTGTTTTGTCCAGTAAAAATTAATTTTGACCCACTGTGTAATGGTTACAAAAATTTCACGTCAAAAAATTGATAAATCTTCTCATCAAAAAATTATTAACGAACAAAAAAAAAATAAAGAAAAAAAGATAACAAAATGAAAAAGCATCAGATAATTCTTTTTTTTTTTTTTTTTATCTTTCTTAATGTAATAAAAGTAAGCATTGTTAATTTGAAGATGTAGATGATTTTTTTGAAACTGATCTTGAAAAAAAAACTTTTTTAAATAGACACTAATTTAAAAAAAAAAAACTACTTGCATATGGTTGTTGTGAACTGCAACAACCATATGTAATCAGATCTACCTTATGTGCAACAAAAATATTACCAATATTGATAAACATATCTACCATGTATGTAAAACCATGTATGTAAAGAGCTAGATAGGGAGAGAGACAAGGTTTTAAAACTACTAAACTTTTGTTTGTTCCGAGTTATATTCAAAAACCATGAAATTATCATAAAGAATCTAAACATTTGTGGTGAAAAAAAAAAAAAAAATTATTTTTTGAATTTAAAAATCTTTTATTTTAACGTTTTTCGAAATCTTCTTCTATCATTTGGTTTCACTGAAAAGTCATAAAATGTTTTTAAATCAACATAAAAGAATCATAAATAAAGTTTGAAATTGCTTAATCCATTTTGCTATAAATTTAAACATAGCAGAATTTAAATTACATAACTGTTACTCTATTTTTCTATAAAACTGAAGGTTAAGCCATGCATACTGAACTCCAAATATTTTTTAACAAGATGCATACAACCTTATCTAATTATGAACTTTTTGAAATTTTTGTTTTCAAGAATTATCAAAAAGACTTATAAAGCATGTCATTAAAAAAAATTTCTGCTCAGAAGTTTTAACAACTAAAAAACTTGGATGATTGAGTCATTCTTGCAAATATATTTAGTAAAGTTTAGCCTCAGTTTAACTGTTTAAGTATTCAATTGGTCCAAAAAATGTGCATATTTTGAACTAGTTAAAATTTTAGTCACACAACATGACTACAAGTACCAAGCTGGCCCCTGACACAAAAAAGATAGAATAGACTTTAATGGGTTAAACCAATTAATGATTAAACTCTTTATACTATAAATATATGATAAACTATTGTATTATATCTAAAGATTATCCAGGCCATATATTAAAAATATGTAAATAACTTTTTTGAAAATGTATGAAAAATATACAAAAAAATACTAACAATGAAATGAATATTAAAAAAATTTAATAATAAGCAATACGAAGCTTTAGAAAACACTATGCCTCGATTACTTTACTATGCCTTGCTTAAACTAACTTTCTACTTAAATGTACAACCATCGTATTTTTATTGTGTGAAGAGAAAAAACAATTTTTTTTTAATGTTGTCGAGGAGGCTGATTTAATTGTGGTTACAACCCTCTCTCAACTCTATAATTCTGAAACACGAACCTTGACAAAGCTGCTATGCAGAGAAACAAGTTGAATGCGGTACCACCAGGGATGTGGTGGAAACATGAATTAGAAACCTCTCACTTATGAAGCAAGCCTTCTACCATTACACCACTTCTGCATATTACTTATAAATAGCAGTAGCCAGTGATAAATTTGCTGATAAATTTAGTTTGATATATATGAATAACTTTAAAATATCTACTTTTAAAGAACTTAATAGTAGTGAATACATAAATAAAAAAGATTTAGAAGCTGAAATCATAACTCCATTAAAAATGTTGCATAGCTTAATTAAAAAACTTGGGCAGTTAATTTTCTTTCAAAAAATTTACTTTGAAACATTTTTTTTAATGAAAAATTGTTTTATTTTACTACTAGTACACATGAACCTTTTTTCAAAACTAAAAAAAAAAAAAAAAAAAAAAAAATTTGTCATTTTCTTCAATATTTTCATTTTAATTGCTTTGGTAAACAGTAATTTTAGTCATTTGATGACTTTATTCAAACTTGAACTTCTGGAGAATTTCTAGATTTCCAGAAAATCTATAAATTAACAGAAATGGCTGGAATTCTAGATATATACAGAAAAATATGATCTAATAAATGCATATTATCTTTAACTTTCTTCTAATCACCTCTGATACCTCTCTGTCTCTGATACCTCTCTGTCTCTGTAACTTTCTAGCACACATAAGAGTGAAATATTTTTTGTTTTTATAACATTAAAATTTCTTTTTGTAACATTAGAAGGTTTGACATGATGTTGATAAATGACAAAGGCAAAAAAAGTGAGTAATGTGTGATTCTTATGCATATGGATTCTGCTAAACTTGCACTGTGCAATGTTTTACTAGGCTTACTCAGTTTATGAATTTTTTTTTAAAGTTTTTTTAATTACGCTACATTTATGGATTCAACTGTAATTCACTAAAATAATATTTTTACAGCCAAAAAATATTAACTTTACAATAACGACTTTATCTATGTTGACTGTTTAAAAAAATAAACCACAACTGGTTTTTTAATTGCAACTTAGTTTCTTGAAATTTAATGCTGGTTACAACAATATTTTTTCACTAATTTGATTTCCTTTCTGCTCAGCAACCATTTTCGTTGGTAAATTATTTCTTTAATGCCAATTGAGGTTTTATTAAAGAGAGATGCAAAACCAACATTGTTTACCAATGATGATAATTAATGAATCGTTCACCAATGATGATAATGATGAAAGTTAATTTAAATAGACATTTGCTAATCATTTTCCGATTAGTATTTTCATAATAATAATTCAGATGTTTTCAAATAACTGGTCTAATAATGCAAGTTGTCTTTTAAAGAAATAATTTCATTTTAACTCTGCTTTCCATATAAAGTCAAGTTTTTAAATCTTCTATGCCCAAACCAAACCCAATAATGCCATACCTTTCAGAAAAAAGCAGATACCAACTGCTTAACAACTTCCTAATTTGCCATCATATAATTAACACCCTTCTTGCCGATTCTTTCTAATAATTTTGAAAATAAGAATTTTATCACCTCTAATACTCCTGATTGCAAATTTTTAAATTAATGATTACATATGAAGTTATTAACACATTAACTCAAGTAGTTTAGAACATTTTTTTTCTAATGTGTAAATTAAAAAAAAAAAATTGTTAGAAAACCTGACAAAATTTCAACTCCCTAAACTACAAAAAAAAGTTATCTTAAAGCAGAAACAACTTGGTTGTGTAGTTTATTGTAATTTATTTATTTGTTTATCTAGTTTTTATCTAGTTTATTTCAGTTAATTTTACAGTAGTTTATTAATCCACTACAAATTTCATTACCAACAGAATAATTAAATATTGTCACCAACAGAATAACTAAATTTCCTTGCCAACAGAATAATTAAAATATCAAAACAACAACAAATAATAATAATAATAAAATATCAAATTTGCTTCTAGCTAAATGCAGAAAAATCACTATTTTAAATTTTCATTACTGATTTAATTTTTAACAATTTTAGAACATTGTTATAAACAAAAATATTTAAACAAAAAATTATATATAAAAAAATGTGTACCTGGGATAATAGTAAGCAGAATTTGCTTGCTGTTTAATTACGTCATTTTTTGGTAAAACAATAATTTTTCCTTTTTGGCTACGATTTGAAAAGTTATTATTCCTGGTGCACATGTAGTAATAAGTCCCTGTTGCATTACTTGCAAGAATATGAGGGCCCAGATCAAAATATCTTCCAGCATCAGCTAGCAATGAATTCCTAGCACCAATTACATCTATAATATATTAAAGAGTTTAATTCTCCAATTTTATTTTAAAGTTATTTATGAAACTATTTAATATTGTATAATATTATATGTCAATGTTGTGACCACTTTACTGGCAGTGATATGATAGGTTGCATTAAAAAAATAAACTAATAAACTGTCATTTTAAAATAAAATAAAAAATAAATTACTTTCTTTCTTATAGTTTTTTTTACATTTATTTCTAACATAAAATTATACAAACTTTAAATTAGATTTAATTTTTACTTTATTTGTGTCTAAAATGTAACATACCAGGTGTGAGTATGGCTAGTTTTATGGTATCAGCCAAACCAAAACCTAGTAAACTTTTGTTTGGCGTGCTCACATTCATTGGATAATTATTTCCATAATGACCTTTTTTGTTATCAAGGGAGGCAGCTTGTCCAGGATTGCCTTCGGGGTAATTTTGATCTCTTAATAAAATAATGTTTGAACGATCAGTTCCAGCATTACCTTGTCCTGCATTATCATTTGGATTAGTATTTGAACCAGTCCACCTAAGAAAAACATAGTTATATAGAACTGTATATATATTTTGCATAAAATTACTATATGTGTGTATGTATGTATGTATGTATGTATATATATATATATATATATATATATATATATATATATATATATATATATATATATATATATATATATATTATATATATATATATATACATACATACATACATACATACATACATACATACATACATACATACATACATACATACATTTATACATACATACATACATACATACATACATACATACATACATACATACATACATACATACATACATACATACACACAATATACATATATGAATACAGCATAAGATACACACATAAGAAAAAGGGGCTTCAATATATACAACTGATTTTGGAAGAACATGCAAGGAAATTTGCTACATCGAATGAAGACTTAGGTTGAGACAGCAATAAATTATTTAATTATTCTTTGTTTTTTCTTTTCTAAATATTTAAAAAATACACTTGACAAACATAAAACTACTCAACAAAAAGCTGCTGACATTTATGAACCACTCAACATAGACTTTTCATTTACTCAAGTATTAACAAACACATTTTTTTATTGCTTTAATAAGTCTCAGTGAAAGTGCTTGAGAAACATAAACCTGCTGAAAACAATCTGATTGATCAATTTCTGCTATTTTTCATATATTATATACACACTTTATAGAAATTTTAAACATAAAAATGGTTTAGCCCTTTAGACAAAGTCTTTGTTTTCATGCTCTAATGTTCATTAGTACTTGAAAAAAAAATTTTTTTTCAAGGAAATATATTTTTTGTTGGTACCATTAGGAAGATAGAGTTAAATAAACCAATTAATAAAGAAAATAAAAAACAGGCCTCGACAGGAATAGCAAGCAATCAATCTCTTTTCCTGATCATGCTTATAATACTTTGTTGTGACAACTTGGCCACAGCTTTTCAAGTATTTCAAATATGTGGTAAACGAATTAATTTAGTTCTTTTAGGACGTATTTGAAATATCTAAATTGCCAAGGCCAAGTTGCCACAACAACCCTTACGGAAATATTCCATGGAAAACCCATGGAATTCCATGAGTAAACCATGGTTTTCCCATGAAAAACGGGAATTCCATGGAATTTCCATGGGTAAATTTCATGAAAATTGAAATCCTATGGAATTTCCATGGGTGAACCATGTTTTTTTTTTCATAGCTTAAGCTGCGCCATGGTTGTTACAAATGCGCTTTTAAAGATGGCGTCATAGCTCGTAGAGTTATGATTATTTTTAAATTAGAAAACAATACTTACTGCATTCTTCTGTTTTTCTGTGTTTAATAAGGCTATGAATTATATGTTTTTTATAATGCAATACATTTATATGTTTTAACTAAACATACAGACATAAACAACTAGATATATTTATCATATTATAATGCATTATAAAAGGGATTATTTTTAATTATATTTTATTATATATCATTTATGCATATACTTATTTTAACTGTTTCCAGTAGCTTTGCTTACTTTGCATAACTTGCAATAGTATAGCAAGTATGTCAAGTAAACCAGTTTGAATTTTAATGCCTACTTGGCAAATTATTTGCCAAATAATTATTATTTGGTTTACAACAAATAAATGTTTAGTTTTAATCTACATTAAATAACTAGTGTATTAATGTACATAGTGTAATTTAATGTACATTCAAACTAGTATAATTATTATTATAAAATTTATCGAACGTATTAAAGAAACTTATTTAAAATATTAATATACAAGCAGTATATTAGATAAGATTAGATAACTAAGATAATAAGATTAGATAACTAATGTACAAAAGATAACTAGTATGATCTTTTTTATTTTTTTTTTATAATAGCCTTAGATTACATAAAAATGCTTGAAGTTTATTGTATCGTAAATGTTCATTAAGTATTAAAAAACATTTTTTTATGATAAATGTTCTATTCAATTTTAGTTCTGTTAAGTTGTTTTTGTCTTTTTGTTGTAGTTTTTTCTTTAGAATTATTAGAATATGTAAATAATGTAATATAAATAATGTTTATAAATTCTTTTATATTTACTTTATTATTTCATTTAAATTACTACATTATAAGCCAACAGGTTTGACTGGCAATATAAATAATGTTGTTCATCGTTTATATTGTTTATAACATCGTCAGTTTTTATATGCATTTAATATTTTTAAGAATAGTTCAAAAGCTGTCAAAATAAAATGGTGAATTGAGTTTAAACCAGAAAAGATATAAACGTAATCTTTGGGATTCAACTTGTAAGGATGTTCCAAGAACCACTTAGTTGGAGAAGGAAAACTGTGGTAATATTTTATAAGTATCAGTAAGGGAATTTACTTAATGCACAAGATTTTACTTCATAGTTAAATATAAGCATATAAAAGCAATGTTTATAAATAATACACTATTATTTATTATAATACAATTATTTTTATTTGTTTATATTTAACTGATGTAAAGTGCTCGTCTTTAGTTAAAATAAATTAATTTTTGCACACACTTTGATATTTACTATGCTTTTACATTACTATACTTTATAAATTACATATTTGTTATGTTTTAAATAGTGAAGTAAAAATATAATAAATTTTTGAATTTAATGGTATGTGCGTAAGTTCTTTTATTTTAACTTTATCATTTTATTTAAATTACTGCATTATAAGCAGGTAAGTTTGACAATATAAATAATGTTGTACATCATGCAGACAGCTCAGACAAAGAAGTAAGTTTTTACTTAAAATTACAATTTATAAGTTATACTATATTTGTTGCTGCCTTATTCTATATAAATGTTACTAACATGCAGGTAAAATTTATATATGTGTATAAATCTTTTCATTTTAACCTTATCATTTCATTTAAATATAAATTTTTAATTTATTTATTTAGCCGTTCATTAACAAGTCCTGTGCTTTATAATATATTAAAAAATGGAAGGACGTGAAGAAAACAGGTTTGTAAATGATGTTGTACATCATGCAGATAGCTCAGAAGAAGAAGTAAGTTTTTTTTTTAATTACAAAAGTAAATATATAATATAATATTTGTTGCTGCCTTGTTCTATATAAATGTTTCTAACATGCAGGTAACATTTATATATGTATTAGTTTGAATAAATCATTTTAATAAAGTTACATTATAGGCAGGAATGTTTGACTGGAAATATAAACGATGTTGTACATAATGCAGATAGCTTAGGCAAAAAAGAGGTAACAATCTAATAATTTGTATTTATAAATAATGATATATTCATTGCTACTTTTTTCTATATACCTAACATTTGGCAACATTCATAATTGTGTATAATGCCTAATTATAAAGTAAGTTATAATAGATAATAATTATAAGTAAAATGAATTAGTAAATAAAGAAAACTAGTTAGAATGTATATAATAGTTGTATGATGTATTGTCTAGATTGGTGAAATGGAGAATGAGACTAACTAGGGTGAAAAAAAATGAATATTAATATGTGAATGGTACTTTGTTTAACATCTACCTGTTTCTACAGATACAGTACAGACGCATTTATAAATGGGCTTGATGTTTTTTTGAATTAAATATGTTGTATTGATGGTTCTTTTTAACTTGTTAAAACTTGAAGTTATTATCAAATTTATATATACTATTTTTATCAAATAGTTAATATAAAATAATAAACATGTAAATTGTTTTATTTTTTGTAAAAATTGTTTTCTTGATAAATTTCAATTGTTTATCACTATGTATATCACTTATAGTATTACATTACTTGTAATTTTTTGTTTTATTTATTTTCAGTATGTTATACATATGCGTGCATTAAATATTGTGGGGAAGTCAAGTTTTGATGTTTTAGGTGCATTATAGCTATTATTTTTCAAAGATTTGTAGGATTTAACAAGATTTAAATTTTATTTTGTTTATTGATTTTATTTGAAGAAAGCGATCTCATAGATTAAGAGAACTCAATAATAGTGGGATAAAATTTGCTTTTATGATTTAATATGACAATTCAAATAACATTAGATAAAAAACTTGAAAACAAATCATGCTTTTTTACCATGAAAAATCCATAAGTTTTCATTGGAAAGGTGTTCCTAATACCTATGGAAATTCCATGGTTTTTCCATGGATGGAAAATCATTGAATATCCATGGTATTTGGAACACTTTTCCATGAAAAACTTAAAGATTTTTCATGGGAAATTCATGTGTTTTCCATGGAAAACTCATGGTTTTTCCATGGAAAACTCATGGTTTTTCCATGGAAAACTCATGGTTTTTCCATGGAAAACTCATGGTTTTTCCATGGAGAACTCATGGTTTTTCCATGGAAAACTCATGGTTTTTCCATGGAAAACTCATGGTTTTTCCATGTAAAACTCATGGTTTTTTCATGGAAAACTCATGGTTTTTTCATGGGAACGTGTTCCAAATACCCATGGTTTTTCCATGGGTTTTTTTTCTAAAATTCCCATGGGAAATTTTCGTACGGGAAAGTATTATAAGCATGGTCAGGCAAAGCGGTTGATTGCTTGCTGTTCCTGCCAAATCCTGATAAAACTTCAGTTCACAATAACAAAGATACAATAAGGATGTTAGTCATCAGAACTTTGAGGTTTGAGGTTTAACTCCATCATGCACATGTTGAAACAGCTTCAACTTGTGTTTTAAAAAGAACAGCAAACATCAATACAAACAATATTATTTTAAAACATTTAATCTTGTTGTAATGTTTTTTTGTGTTTCTGAATACATATATGTAAAAGAATAATATTGGAAATTATTGGAAATTATTTAAAAAAAAATCTATTAGACATTTAAAAAAAATTAATTTAAATAATAATAAGAGTCCACCAACAATTAGAAAATTAGAAATTTCAAAAGACTTATGACAACTTTTTTTTATTAACACTAAGGCCATATTTAAATATTTAAGGAAAAATTATTTATAGATAAAATAAAGTGAAAAACTAAATACTGTATATGAATTGCATCTGAAACTGATAGAGTAAGACGACTTGGTACAAAGTCATATTCAACTCCTGGATATACTTGAACAATATTTCCTCGCTTACCACGAACATTTAAGTTGTACATTTGAACTCCATTAAATGAACTAGGACGTGGTCGAATTGCAAATCGATGACTCCTAAACAACAAATTCTTTAAAAAGAATAAAAAAAAACTTCTTAAACTACTGTTGTTCACTCTTAACTTTATTATACATATCTCATTTAATTTTATTATACATATCTCATTTAATTACTGAATTTTTATTATATAAACATTTTGCTTAAAAACACAAATAAATAAATGAATTTTTCAACTTCATAATTAGACCTCCAGTACATCAAACTTCTTACTTAAAATAAAGTTTTGTTTAAAAAATAAAGAAAAAATGTAAAGGTATTACATAAAGACAATTTCCATTTAAACTCATTGTTAAAAAAAGGTTATGTTTGGGACGATTGTAGATTAGTTCAGCAAATGCAATTCCAAAAATTTAATGAAAAAAAAGGAAAATGAATGTTAAAAAAAAAAAGGAAAATGAATATTAAAAAAAAAGAAAATGGAAAATGAATGTATCATTAAAAAAAAAAACCAGATTACAACTATGCAAATTTCATTGGTATAAATATTTACTTTTTCAACCTGTTGGAATATATATTTTTTTAACCAAAAAAGCAAGGTATCCTACATTAAATCATATATGATACTACTATGACACAGCAACTTTGCCCAACTTTGCACTCCTGACATGTTAAGCAGAGAATAATTTGTGCCAAAATTTTAACACTGTGCAGCAATATTAAATCATCACTTAAGCAAACCATCAAAATCATCTCAAAATCTTCAAAATCCTATCAAAGGCATTCAAAACATTGACAAAAGTCATTTTCTATCGAAGAGCTCAAAACCACTATACCAAAGAGTTCAAAACCATATATACCATATATACCAATAAAAAACCATATATACTATATACACCAAAGAGTTCAAAACCACTATACCAGAAACCAAAAAGAAGCAAAATGTTACAGCTGGATGCCTTTTCAAATGTTAACCAATTTTAGATTAGCATGTAAGGTTTATGAACTCATTTGTTGCCATATCAACATTTAACTTGAGATTTTATATCAGATTTTTCCTTCTAAATTGTGAGCTGTCTTCACAACAGCTTAAATTGTGAGCTGTCTTCACAACAGCTTAAATTGTGAGCTGTCTTCACAACAGCTTAAATTGTGAGCTGCCTTCACAACAGCTTAAGCGTTGCCCCATTTGCATCTCTACAAAAGCTGTAAATTATCAACCTATTTCAATTACATCTGGTTTGTGCAAATGACTTGTTTTTAAAATTCAAAATGGTAAGTCCTGTAACAAATCTGTTGAAAATGTTTGATTTTACAATGACGTTGTGGAGTGGCATTTTGACTTTGCTAACACTTCTTGCCACCACACTGTCAACATTTACAGTTCTTGTCAACACACAGTCAATATTTACACTTCTTGTCACCATGCTATCAACATTTACAGTTCTTGTCAAAACACTGGCAACATTTACAGTTCTAGTCAACACGCTGTCAACATTTACACTTCTTGTCAACACGATGTCAGTATTTACACTTTTAGTCAACATGCTATCAACATTTACATTTATTTATATGAAAGATGTTAGGCATAGGAAAGAGGAAAAAAAAGAAATTTTATTTGATATGTAATATAATGATTATGTTATATGATGTTAGAGGATTTTAATTATTAAAACTTTGATCTATGATTAAACTTTTTTTTTTGTGCATATTTATCATAAATTAATCAATTATTGCGCAAAATATTTTTTGCATATTTATCATAAATTAATCAATTATTGTTCAAAATATTTTTGCATATTTATCATAAATTAATCAATTATTGTGCAAAATATATGATTTTTAAAATAAGTAAATCAAAATAAACATTTAAGCATATAAAAAAAAAAGACCAATTAACCAATTTTAAAATTTAAAATAAAAATACCTGTCTTGAAATGTTCTTCCATACTGAGCAGTGTTAATAGCTAACGCAAGATTCAACTTTTTACCTAATATTGAATTACCAACTTTTATTGGTTGAACAACAGGATTGTTGTTAAAAACATATCCTCTATTACTGGCCTCAGTGTCTGAAAGCCCAACCAAAGGTCCAATTTTTATATTGTTAACTAAAAAAGAACAACAAATTTATTAATTTTGGTAAAATATATTGTAAAAGCAGCTCAAATAAAATAGCAGTTTTTATGGGTATTTGATTCTGTTTGTTTTTTTTAAGTTGTAGAGAATTTTGAGGTGCATTTAAGTATATAAAAATCAAATAATTTTTTTAATTTTTTTTTTTAAACTTTATTTGGAAAAAAAAACTACTTCATTCTACCCTTATATTTGGTGAGAATGAAGTATGCAAATTGATGGGTAATCAAAAGAATACTTAATTTAAAAATGCAACTGATGAAAACAATTAAAAAAACAACCAATAATAGAAAATTAAAAAAAAAAACTAATTAATAAAGAAAATATTTTTATTTATGTGATGGTGTTGAGTCTTCTGGAGATTAAGTTTTATTTATTCTGATTCACTTCTAAAAAGGTTGCAAGCAACCTCAATTAAGTTGAGAGCTACTAGAAAAAGGTTGCAAGCAACCACAATTAAGTTGAGAGCTACTAGAAAAAAAAAAGAATAGAGTTAAAGAGCAAGGAAACTGTTGACAAAAGACTTAAAAAGTTGTAGGTTGTATTAGTCTGAAAATAAAGAAGATGGGAGAGAGTTCCAATGGATTGAAGCACAGGGAAAAAAAGCAAGTTCCAATGGATTGAAGCACAGGGAAAAAAAGCAAGTTGAATAAAAGTTTTTAGAGCATACAGAGACAGATGCAGTAAAAGAATGAAATTTTGCTGAATGACAAGTCAAGCGAGAATAAATTTTAGTTGATGAAAGCTCTTTCAAGAAGCAAACATTATAGTGTTTGTAAAAAAGAGAAAGAGATGCAACTTTACGACAATGGGAGAAAAGCTCAAGCTTGGCAGATAGAGCGGGTCCAACTACGTCTACAATGCATTTTTAAAACCATTTAAGAATTGTTTGAAAAATAAAGATCATCATTAGAAAAACAAGCCCAAATATAATAACAGTATTCCATACGATGGTCAATGAAAGATTTCTAAAGGTAGAGAATGAAATCAGAAGAAAGAAAATGGAAAACACAATAAAGAGAAGCAACTTTACTAGATGCTAATTTAGCAATCAATTGTATATATGGTTTCCACGAGAGGTCAGTAGTAAACAATAATCCAAGAAGACGCAATGAAGAGGACTCAGTGAGAGGATTGCCATTCAACAATACAGGAATGTCAGCGGTATTGCGATAGTTGTTTGCAGTATATAACTGAGTTTTGTTGGAGTTAAAACTCACAAGCCACTGCAGGCCCCAATCTGTTACAGAAGTGAGATTCAAATTTATCAGATTCAAAATTAGCTGCTTGTTCTAAGAAATAGGAAAGAGAAGACTTTTTGACAAGACAGGATTTTAAAGTTGATTCATCAGCAAACAGAGCCTCTTTAGATGTAAGGCTGTCAGGAAGATCATTAATGTAGATAAGAAACAAAACAAGACAAAGGGTAGATCCTTGAGGTACCCCAGAAGTTACTGGAAATATAGAAGAGTGTTGGTCGTCAAGGATGACTTTAATAAAAATTTCTTTGGAAAGAAATAATTTATTAATTTCAAAAACTTTGCCACATACACCATATCAAGCAAGATTATGGAGAAGACCATCATGCCAATCTTTGCTTTAGATATGTCAAAAGCAATAATCCTTGCCTCAATATGAGATGTTAGAATTTTATTGATCAAAGACACAAAGGCTTTGCTAATAACAGACAGAAGACTGATTGGATGATAGTTAGAGGTGATCTTCAGATTTTTAAAAATTGGAACCACAGATGCCATTTTCAGCAGGTAGGAAAACAAGATTCAGTCAAGCACTAATTAAATAGTTTAGAATTTGAAGAAGTACAAAATAAAAGATTTATAGAGATCATTGCATAGTCAGAATCACCTAAGAGATAAAAAAAAGAGACAAGACACAAATGAAGGAGTGAAGGTAAGTGATTAGAGTTGTCTGGAAAACAAGTCACAAAGTTAACAGAATAAGAGATTGAGAAATGCATAAGTGCCAAAAATGCCACTGACCTGATGACTAAAGTGCCAGCAGGGTCAGTGGCTAAAGTGCCAGCAGGGTCAGTGGCAGGGTCAAGCCATTCATGATGATAAGTATTAAAGTCACTGTTAACAACAATATTGGAAGAGGGGTAAAGAGAGAGGGCATGTTCAATTTGATCAGAATTGGAGAAGGAGAACAATATAGAACAAATAGAAAGGTGATTTTGCACTAAGCAAAAGCATATAAAAGAATGGTTAAAGGATTAAAACCTGATTTCATGAAAAGTAAGTGAATTGATGTGTAAGTATATGCCCTAACCAAGCATGTGTTAATTAGATTTTGCATATTAAAGGATATCCATCAATACTAAGTTCTGAAGAAGAAACAGTCGAATCTAAATTAGTCTCACAAAGAGCAAGCAAGTCTGGTAAATTTTGCAAGAGATAAGATTCAATTGCAGAGGTTTAACACAAGTTGATCCTATGACAGATTCAACACAATTTTTTACAACCTCAAATTAATTTTACAAAATTTAAATTCATTAACAGACTGTGCTTTAACAATTGAATCAAGCAACTTATTCTATAACTATTATACTCAATTTGTAAAAAAACTTTCTCAAAGACTATTTTTGTAGTTCAGTAATGAGTTGAATATTTTTTTGGAATTCAGTTATGAGTTAAAATTCAGTAATGAGTAAACCAGGTTTTCATAAACTAGTTATGTTATAATCTTTTTTAGTATAATGTCCAACTAAATTTTTTCAATATTTTTATATTTAAAAAATTGTATAATAATCCCTCTTTTTCATCTTTCAGTTATGAAAGAACAAAACATTAAAGTTAATAAGTAAGACTCTAATTTAGTTTAATTCTTTGAAAAATTTACAATATAAAAAGCACTCTTAAAGAGTGCTTTTTATATTGTAAATGTTGTATTATATTATTTTGTAACTTTTAGCTATAACTTATTTCATCTAGTATTTCAATAACTTTCCGCAACTTTCTGCATATAATTTGTATTAAATTTTGAGTAACAAATTATTTCTGTAAAAAAAATCATATTTGATTTTGGATAAAGTTACAGTTTTGAAAGTAAAAAATATTTTGTATTTTTTAAAAGTAATAAACTAAAATACTAAGTTTTGTAAACTTTTTTTTTTTATAAAATGATTGATATGTCTTTATTTGTGTTATTAATTTTCACTTGTTATTAAAATATACACTTTTTGCACATTTGTGCAACAAAAGCCTTATAAGTTAAACAAGATTTCTAGAAAATAAAATTTGCTTTGTTGGATATATAGTAATAATCTTGCTAAAATTCAAAATTAATCAAGTGCATTGGTTAAATATGCAATAAAATATAACTATTGCTATAATATGTAGCAATTATTTTATTTTATTTTAATCTGAATTTATTATTTGCAAATAATGAGAATATTTTATGTATTTGTAATTCAAACTTTTGTACTACAAATACATAACAAACCTAACAAAGGTATGCAGTTTTTGAAACGCTTATTGCTTCATTAAAACACCGCTTAAAAATATCTTTAAAGTTGTTTAAATATTACCAAACAAAAAAATTTTTAGCTTAACATAAATAACATAGCCTTATGCAAAGTCACTTTTAATGAACATGAAATGCACTTTATCACGAGTAATAGTTGTTAGATATTATTGTGCAACAAAAAGTTATTGGTTTCTATTTCATAGCATAGATTTGCATTTTTTAAATTTATTCAAATATCCTAGTCACTTTCAAAAAAATTTTACTGGAAAGAAATTATGTATTTTCATATTTTTGCATTTTCATTTATTTGTTGCCCTAAACAACAGTTAAGGAAAATAAATTAAACTTAACATAATAAGATAAACTTTATAACAATAATTGTTATGTTTGTCTAATTTTATGTTTTATTTGTTTTTTTATTGGATTTTATGTTGTAATTGTATAAACTTTATTATATGTTGCAGTTGTATATATTGCATTTTATGTTGCTCTTGTATATACTGCATTTTATCTTGCATTTGTACATATTGCATTTTATGTTTTATTTGTATATACAAACGTTGTATACATATCTTATTATACTTGCATATATATATATATTATTCCCCTTTTAAAACTACCTTAAAAATGACTGGGACTCTATCCATGATTTTCTTTGTGATGTTTCTTGGGTAGAAACTTTTTGTCTTCCTGCTGACAAATTTGCTTTATATGCAACATCTTGGATTTAGGCTGGCATGGAATCTCTTATTCCCTCTAGACAATTTCAAGTCAAGCTGTTGTCCCTATTTTCAAAGATTCTGGAGAGTGATCTGACTCATATAACTACCGTCCCATTGATCTTTTTCCTATCATAAGCTAGGTTTTTGAGTCTTTAATTAACAAACACTTAATCTCTAATATTGAATCTAATAACTTTCTGATCATCAATATGGATTTCAATCTTCTCATTCTGCTGTTGATTTATTAACAGAAATAACTGATAGGTTTTATCATGCATTAGATAGATGTGGAGAGAAAAAGGCTATCGCTCTTAACATTTCTAAACCCTTTAAAAAGGTTTGGCATACTGGTTTTCTCCATAATCTCTCTTCTTACAGCATATCATATATCTTTTCTTACCAATTGTAGTATAAAAGTTGTCCTCAATTGACAGCACTCTTTTTCCTTTCCTGTAACTTGCCTCAAGGTTCTTTGGCCCTATGTTTTTGTAAATTTACATTAAAAATCTTCCAGAAATTCTCACATCTAAGGTGGCATTGTTCACTGATGATACTACCATTTATTCTTGTCTAGATAAGAAGCCAACACTTTCTGATTGCTTGGAGAGGGGATTTGAGCTGGAAAAAGATCTCACTTCTGCTACAGCTTGGGGCTCACAGGGGCTGGTGAACTTTAATTTAGAGAGAATTTTTTCAGCTAATCATTATTGCATTAATTTAGATCTTCCTATATTTATGAACAGTAATCTACTCGATTAGTCATTTAGCCTTCATTTTCTAGGATTAACTCTTACTTCCAATCTTTCTTGGAAACCATTTATCAAATCAATTGCAAAATTAGCATCTGCTAAGGTTACTTCTCTTTATCGCGTTTGACACTCCAGATTTTTTTTCTTTACCTCTATAAATCTCAAATTCGTTCTTCTATGGAATACTTGCCATAGAAGGATGGATACGTTACCATATCTGGGGCAGGTTTTTGAATGATGCCCTTGCTCTTTTAGATAAGGTGCAAAAACGCATTGTAAACATAGTTAAACCTGCACTTAAAACCAACTTTTAACCATTGTCACATGGTCATAATGTTGCTTCTTTTCCTCTTCTTTTTAATACTATAATAGGTGCTGCTTTAAAGAGCTAGCATCTCTTGTGCCATCTACTAAAATGCATTCTTATGTTACTTAGCATTCAATTTAGTCTCACCCTTTTGCTGTGACTTTTCCTAAGTGCTTCAAAAATTCTTATTTACTTAGTTTTTTTCCTAAAACATCAGTTCTTTAGAACTCACTCTCTTTAGCTTGCTTTCCTGATTCATAAAATTTGTAATCTTTTAAGTCGTCTGTTATTTTTTATCTTGCTTTATAAACTTCATCTTTTCTCATCCAGTAACCTCCAACTCTAAAAGTGGTTACTTGCAGCCTTGTTAGAAGTGAAGATGTAAAAAAAAAAAAAGTAAAAAAATTATTATATTGATGTATTTAATCATATTATTTGTTTTAACATGTTAAATCAAAACTTCTTAAAAATTGATTTAAACATGAACTTTGCTTTAAATAAAATTAATAAGATTTAAACAGGTTTATTTAGTTAACGATTTAATGAGTAAATGATTGTAGTGCTGTGTTGTTTGGCATTTTATTCTTTTATGAAATTTTTCTACAAATAATTTTATTTCATACAAATATATAAATATATCAAGTACAAAATATTAATACATCAATTTTACTTTAAACAAAAATTTCTTATTCTTAAAGACAAAAAGTTTGTATAAAATTATACAAAAAGTAAATATTTATCAAACCGTAAAAACTGTGATTATTAATTTAAACATTTATTTTCAAAACGCCAGAAAACCTTTCCTATTAATAGTAAAGAATTGTATCTATTTTACAAAGTAAAATAATTATTTTTTTAAAAACAAAGACTTTTCAAACTAAACTCTTACTTTTTAAAATATATTTTGTAATTTTTAATTCTAAATACATTTTTAGTTTCTTAAGTTTTATTGCTAAAGTTTAAACTACTTAAAACTCAAGCTCACTTATTACTTTTATTTAGCTTTCTATTTGAGACTATAAGAAAATCATAGTTGATATTAAAAGATCATAATAAATATTGAAAATATTTTAACAAATCAAAATATAAAGAAACTTGATTATTAGCAATTAAATAAGTATTTACTAGTAATCAAGTTTTTATGTATTTTGTTTGCCTAAAACAGTACAAAAAGTTTTTTTAATTTACCTTTGTAGTTATTTCAACAAATAATTCTTTTTAGAAAATAAAGACTTTCATTACCATATGAAATATATATCAAGATTATTTCTTTTTTAAATTTTTTATTTTTTTATTGTTTAAAAGAAATTATTTATATTTGACAATTTTTAAACATATAATATATAAACAGTTAATTTATAAATGACAAACTAAAAAATAAAGTAAAATAACTCAATGTAAAAACTAACCAAAGTTGTTATTTGATGAGTCAACAGTTGTTGGAAAGTCACCAGTAGAAATGTTATATCGAAGACGTAGTACACAATTCTCATGAATATCATTTGGTATTGTCCAATTGTATGTGTTTGCAAACCCTCCAAACCCATTGCCATTATGATTATCTCGCGATATAGGTGATAAAATGCAATCAGGAAAGTTTAAATTCTTGCTTGGCATTTCTGTCCATTTAGCTTTTATTTTAGAACCCCTAGGCCATTCTATTGTCTAAGCAAAAATAATAAATTAGTAAGCAAAAATAATAAAGTAATTAGTATAAAATTAAAAAATAAATAATTGAAAATGTAACGGTTATAATTAAAAAAGTTTATGAGACATCAAAAAATAACAATTAATAAATATGATTTACATTTAGGAGGAGTTAGGGTACATTGATACATTTTTACTTTAGAGTGAAAAAAAAAATCAAAACAACCATGCAATAATAAAGCTCTAAGATTTATTATAAAATACTTGTTTTAAATTTCTCCTATTGCACCCCTAGGTTTCTTGTATATAAATAAAATAACACTGGATTTAAAAAATTTTCAAGTAATAAATATTTTTAGGGGTCCCATCTGTATCTTGATTAATTAATGGGACCTAAATAAGATCCAAAAAAAAATTCTGATTTGAAAAATTATTAGTTTGCAAAAGGTGACACTCTTTAATATAAAATTATTTCAGTTGTTGATCCTTTATTCCATAGTAGTAATTTTTATTTTCATTATTAGCATTGATATCATATCTGATAACAGATAAAAATGTATTGTAACTGATAAAAATGTATTTTAGTTAATAAAGTTATATAGTGTTAAATAAAAAGAAAACAAAAATTGTAAATTTTTGAAAGAATCAGAAACAAAAAAGAGAGAAAAAAAAAAAGAAAAAAAAAGTGTTGAAGAAAGGAAATGTTGTGGTTAAAATCCCACAAGACTCATTAAAAAATAAATTACTAAATTAATTAAGTAAATAAATTACACTAAACTGCAATTAACTACTAAAGATATATTAAAAACTCCCATAATGCAGCTAAGATTTAAGAAAACTGAATGTTTCATTTGGAAAATGCAGTTCTGCAGACAGAATTAGAGAATGCCTAGTTTTGAATAACAAAAGAGAAAAAAATAGAGCTGACAACAAATATGATGACAAAAAACTTTTTTATATAACAAATTAATATTTTGTAAAAATAACAATTTATTGAAAATATTTGAAATGGCAGCTAGAAATAAACATATATATTAAAAAGTAAAGCATGGTGGTTCTTTTTTTGAAGTTGATTTAAGAATGCTTAAAAACTTTTAAAACTTTTTAACTATGATCCGATTTCCATATAACGGGTCACAACTAAAATTTTGCTTAACTTTTAAAACAAGATATCTCAGTCATTTTACAATTTTTTTTAAAACGGTTTTTTGCATTTTATAAACAACAATTTTAAGTGTTAGAAAAAATGTCTTTTAAAGTTTTTCGATTCCATTCCTTCTGACAAAATCGAGTCTTTTGTGTACCAAGCTGAAGGTGCGGTGTATAAGGTCTTTGTCCAAATTACGAAGGCAAAGACTGACTCTAGCTTTGAGTTGAGTGATAGTTTTAGCCTGCCAGTCCTTCTCATACACTTTCTGCTTCAAAAATCCCCAAAAATCTTCAATTGGCCTGACTTTCGGGACGTTTGATGGGTTGTCTTGTTTTTGTACAAAATTGACTTTTTTGTCTCTGAGGTCGGCGTGGACTGAGTTTGCATAGTGGAAGCTAGCTAAATCGGGCCAGAATACGTATTTACCATCCCTATAGTATTTGTTAATAAAAGGAATCAACCTCTTTCGTATACACTCGTCACGGTAAATATATTGATTGATTGCCAGGCCAGACTTGAAAAATTTGACACTACTCATTCCTCGAGGTAAAACTGCCACCCAAACAAGTAGTTTTGACTCGCATTTTGCCTTTATTTTGTTCTTCACATCAGTAGGAGTCTTTTGAATATCATCTGAGTAAAATCGGTCATTCCCAGCCAAAGTTGTGTTGGAAAGAGTGAAGTACGATTCATCATCCAAAATAAAATCGACACCACGAAATTTGAGGAAAAGTCGTCCACACTTTGGCCTTGCTAACTTGACTTGTAAGGCTGTCATCTTTGGTTTGACGGTGCGTTTTAGACATCTGATATTTGTTCTTTGCAATAGCATCTTTGAAACGTATTGCTGAGTCGTTTTTAGCTTGCTAGCTACTCTTTTCTGTGAGCAGCCCTTCCGATGATTAAAGAAATTTTTCATCTTACGTATGTTGTTTGCATTCGCTATAGTGGTCGGAGGACCGCTTCCTTTTTTCCTAGTTAGTACTTTATTTTGTTCCAGCATGCTAAGCCAATGATTTAAAGTCCTTTTTGGAGCTCCCATGCTGATAAATTTATCAAAAATATGTTTTCGCCCCAGTCCATGGTTTTTTTGATAGTATTTATACAAAATGGATTTTAGATCTTCATACATTATAGCGTGATATTTTTTGAACTACAAATCATACGAACTATTTAAAAATATATTTGAATAGAGAATGCTTTTGAGTATATTCTGTTAAAATTTTAAAAATATACACAAAGCAGATCTTTATTGACATTATCCCAAAGTTTGGGCAAAATTTTAGTTGTGACCCGTTATTTTGAATGGGAAATGTTTGCTCTACAACCTTATCTTTTGCCACTGGTCTTTAAATTTCAATTTGACCCTGAATTTATGATATTTAATATATATATATATATATATATATATATATATATATATATATATATATATATATATATATATATATATATATATATATATATATATATATATATATATACAAATTTTCTAATAAAAATAATTGGGAACAAGGTATAAAAATCTAAAGATCAAAAAATTTCTATAAAAAAAGTTATTTTAATATATTTGAATTAAACTTGCTTTTATTCGAATTAAACTAATTTAATTCAAAAAATATATTTATTATAATAATTAAAAAAATAATATATATATACTAATAAATATTTAAAAATTAATTTATAATAAATTTAATATATAAAACATTTAAACTTTGTTTTTATTACCTTGAATTTTTAATGTTTACCTCACAGTTTTCCTTTGTTATTTCCAAAAAACTACTTAGTTTATTTTGTATAAGAGCATCCATGTAACCAGCTGGTGGAACACATGCGTACCTGGGTTTCACATTTTCACTTTCTTGTTGATACCAGTTGCATCGACTCACATTATTTGTCATTACCACAATATCCTAGTGCCACAGAATACAATTAATTATTTTTCATGTTTATAATGATGTAGAATTACATCAATTTTAACTGTTTATTTTTTTAGATATTTTTTAAAATTGTTTATTTATTGTTATTAATACAAATGCTTACAGTAAAACTTGGTAATTATAAAACTTGGTAATTATAAAACTTGGTAATTATAAAATGCTTACAGTAAAACTTGGTAATTATAAAATGCTTAAACCTGTTGGATAACAACATAAAACCTTCAAAGAAATTTATTGAAAAATGTTTCATATTCAAACAATAAATAAACTCATTGTAATGAGCTGCATGGTTTTACAAAAAAATTAAAATCGACTAATGGAAACATTTTCAACCATAAGAAAAATTTACTTGAGCATGATAAAAACTAATCAAAGTTGGTCACTTATTCTAAGAATAAAAGCTGTTTTTTGCTGTTTTATATATTAAAAAAAAAAAATTTTAATGTACAAAAAAGTAGTCAAATATTTTTAAGCAAAAAAATGTCTTATCATAAAATATCAAACAAACTATATTTATAGCATTTAATAATTTTTTAAATTGTAAATTAAAATGTAAGCTGTATTATACAAAGAGCTCACTAACAGATAAGTAAAAAAAAAATTATAATAAGTTGTCAATTAAAGTCTAACTCAAATGTTAAGAAAATAACTATAACACTATAAAAGTTAAAAATACAAACATCTACTCATGTAGAACTCAATATGAAAGATAAAACAAAAACATCTACTCATGTAGAACTAAATATGGAAGATAACACACAAACATCTACTCATGTAGAACTCAATATGGAAGATAAAACACAAACATCTACTCATGTAGAACTCAATATGAAAGGTAAAACACAAACATCTACCCATGTAGAACTCAATATGGAAGATAAAACACAAACATCTACCCATGTAGAACTCAATATGGAAGGTAAAACACAAACATCTACCCATGTAGAACTCAATATGGAAGATAAAACACAAACATCTACCCATGTAGAACTCAATATGAAAGATAAAATAAAATATCTAATAAAAAGAGTAAAAAAAAATTAGATGAAAAATTAAAGTCAGGATAAAAAAATCTTTTTGATGAAGATGTCAATAAGTCTTTTAATTTTTTTTTAAATTCAGATCTATTTTACATTCATGCATACAGATAAAAAAAAAGAATATAAAAAAAATACAAAAATCTAACCTTCCAGGGAGTAGGCCTCCAATAAGGATAATAATCTCTTTCTTCAGGGCATTCGTAACCACTACGTGTGCCTTGAGAATTTTGGCGAGTAAACTGTGCTGTGTCTCCACCTAAAACCTAAAAAATGTTTTTGGAGACTTCACATAACAGTTTGTAAAGAGTCCATGTATTTAATAACATAGAAAAATATATTATGACAAAATATGTACCTAAATACATAAACAATAATAAAAATAATAAAAATATTTGTTTTAAAAATAAAAAATTTAAAGTTGAGTTTATTGAAAAATAAAATCTAATATTTAATGGAAACCAGAGTTAGTTGCAACAAGGAAAAGTTGCAACAGTGTCAAGGATTCATTAAAGGATCGTGTTTATTATTTCCTTTTAAATTTATAATTTATTTATTATTTCCTTTTAAATTTATAATTTATTATACCCTTTTAAATTTATAATTTATTTATTATACTCTTTTAAATTTATAATTTATTTATTATTTCCTTTTAAATTTATAATTTATTATACCCTTTTAAATTTATAATTTATTTACTACTTCCTAATAAATTTATATTATGTAACTACAGTATTGTGAAAAAGTTAAGAACCACTAAATAAAAAAAAATATTTTTTTCAAACAAAATTATTTAATAGTATTAAGATAATAAAATAGTATTTTTTTTCAAACATATTAAATAGAACATGAGAAAAAAGATTTTATCTTTTTTGAAAATTAAATTGTAGAACCTATAAAAATAAGGATTAAATATTATGTGTTAAATTTTTTCAATTTTTTTTTTGTGAAAAAGTTAAGAACCACAAAGAATTTTTTGTGCTAAATCCAGTGAAAACGACTTTTTTTAATTGATTTTTACCTTTTTATTTAAATATTCTATTAATGACCTGAGTCGTTGCCAAAAAACAAAAAGTATTAAAAAAAAGTATTTAATTTCAAACAAAAAAAATTATTTTCTTTTGAAAAAATGAGCAAAAAAATTACCTATGAAGATTGTGTAAAAGTAATGCATTTTCACCAGAAAGGTAAAACAGCTTGTGAAATTGGAAAAATAATAACACGATCATATAGTTCTGTGCTAACAATCATCAAAGGATTCAGAGAGACAAAATCTTACGTTGATTGCCATATTTCTGGAAGACTGCGTTTGACGACACCCAATGATGATTGCCTTTTAATCAGGTAGGCAAAGAAGAATCGAACCATGCCGTCGCATAAATTAAGAAGAGAATGTAAGGTTTTAAATGGATGTCAAGCATCAGCATCACTTAAGTGTAGAAAACTAATAGCTAAAAATATGCTTTGGAAAAAAAATCAAAAACCGCGACTTACCAAACAACATATAAAAAAGCGAAAATAATTTTGCCAAAGTGTCAAAGAATGGTCAAAAGAATAATAGAGGACAGTTATGTTTAGTGATGAGATTAATATCGAGGCTGATAACCCAAAAAATCGAATTATGATTCGTAAGCAGCCTTCAGAAAAATATAATCTCTATTGTATCATTCAAAGAACAAAACATGGTAGCAGGTCGGTTGAAATATGGTGATGCATGACATATTATGGTCTCGGTATGTTTAAATGATTTGATGGTCGACTCAACTCTATTTATTACGTCGATACTTTAAATAACAACTTGTAACCATCAATTGATGCACTTGAGCAAAGCGTTCCGTTCATTTTTCAGCATGACAATGCACCATGTCACAGGGCTAAAATTGTTTCTGAATGATTCGAAAGGATAAATATTGAGCGTCTAACTTGGCTATTAAATAGCCCAGATCTTAATTGCATTAAAAAACTTTGGAGTTGGCTTGATAAAGAGATTTCCAAAAAAGCACCAAGGAGCCTTGAGGAGTTGCCCAATATTTTACCAACAATACTTGTAAACATTCCCAAACATATTTAAAAGAATTTAATAGATTCAATGCCAAATCGTATAAATGAGTGCTTAAAAATTCATGGAAGAATTACGCGGTATTAGCTTATATAACTTTTTCACAATTTTTTTAAAATAAAAATTACCTATAAAACTTTAAATACATTATATTTGTTTTGTTTATTCTATATAAAATTCTAGTTTGAGCTTTTAAGGTTTTGGGGTCACTGTCAACAGTCAGTAATTTGCTTAAAAATAAAATATAAAAAATAAAAATATTAACTTCAACTATCTTTTTTTTCTTTTCAAAAAAAAGGAATAATATTATTAATTTAGTATGTTAAATATTATAAATTTAGTAACTAAATATTATAAATTTAGTAACTAAATATTATAAATTTAGTAACTAAATATTATAAATTTAGTAACTAAATATTATAAATTTAGTAACTAAATATTATAAATTTAGTAACTAAATATTATAAATTTAGTAACTAAATATTATTAATTTAGTAACTAAATATTATTAATTTAGTAACTAAATATTATTAATTTAGTAACTAAATATTATTAATTTAGTATGCCTCATATTTTTACTCAGTTACCCAGTTTTTAATTATTTATGGTTGTTTAACTCATTTTTTTAGGCATTTGCATATGAAATGTGATGTAAAATTTTGAAAATTTGTTAGACCCAAAATAGTTTCTGAAAATTTACTTGATTATTCTTTCATATTTTATATAAACAAAATATTAAAAATGTGATTTTCATGAACTTTTAAGTGTTTTATCTCACCACTTGATCTGCCTTGATTTTAACCTATGTTTGTTTGTTCAATTACTAAAGGGTCAGAACCTGCCTAGAGCCTTTTAAAACAATTTTTTAATTTCAACAATTTTGTTTTTGATAACTTGATATTTTTACCCTGAACAATCTTAGTTGTATTTGTCTCCATGCCTTCCATAGTCCATAATTTAAGGTCTGTGTTATGGTTAACTCAATGTCTCATGGTCTGTATTTGGTTACTCATGGTAACTCAGTAACTCAACTCGGTAACTGGTAACTCAATGGTAACTTGGTAACTAAACTTATGGTCTGTGTTTGTTTAACTTAATTAGCTCACAAGTATGCCCTAATTATGAACAGTCGGTGCTTATAATCGATGATAACTATTAGATTATGAATAGCCAATGCTAACCAAGAACATTCCTTGTACAAGAATAATCTTAATTTCCTAACATACACATGTTAATTTTCTGACATAAAATAAACAATAGTAGACAACAGAGACCTTACCTCTAACCTAATTAACTTGCCTCTAAGCTAATATTCTATCATGTTGTTTTTGAAATGTAATCAGTAAACAATTTTCTGCTTTTCTCACTGTACAGAGAGTTTCTAGCTACATTCATCATTTTCTTTGTCTTTTCATCATCTTCTAGTACTAAGTCTAAAAATATCTATCCCATGTTTTCAATGTCTGTACTTATACCTTTATATTGTTCTTAAAATAAATCACAAAGATCTATCTTTGTAATTTATTTTAAGAATTATATTTGAATCTATATTTGCTATCTGCATTAAAATAGTTAAAGAATACATATTTTTCATCAGAGTCCTGTGTAAAAAATTTGAGTTTGTGAATATTTGTTTCTTTATCAAGGAAATTCCATCAGCATCAAAGCTAAAAAGTTTTAGAAGTCAAAACATTGCCTGATATTGGTATATACATTGTGAAGCTGATTATACACTTTATGCCATTCAAAGCAAATTTTGATTTTAAGAATTAAATTTGTTAGGTCAAATATGGTATGAAAAGCCTAAATCTGGGATACTGTGAATTTGGTAAACTCTGTAAAAGTAAACTCCAATATTAATATAAACTCAGGAAGGAAAATTTTTTCAGAGAAGTAATAAAACTTTTGAAATCTTCTTTCCAACTTGGTTAACATTTGGTTAACAACTTGGACAACATCCACATTGTAAGCTCTAAGCATTTTCCTCAGCTTTCTGTATGCTAATCAATTCAACAGTGAATCACAACAAATCCCAGAAGTTATGACAGCTGATATTAGGGTGATTTTGACACAGCTAGAGCATAAATGTTTAGATACCAAAAAACGACAAACATCCTTTACATCAATATTCTTGAATTCAGCAAGTTTATCCATTATTAAGTTGTTCCAGAGTTTTTTTTCTTTGAATTTTTAACTTTTTGAATTTTTTAGAAACTTGATTTCATTTTTTTCTCTTTCTTTGTCTATTATCTTCTGCATTGTAGGCATCATCTGGAGTAATAGAAAATTTAGTCTTGTGTTAAAATGTGTTGCAACTAGCCCTGATCCCCTATACAACAAGTTGAATTCTGTTAACACTAGTTAATTCATAGTATTTCAACTTAATTCATTAACAATAAATTGCATTTATAGTTATTCCATGAACATTAACTACTTAATATTTTTATCATTTCATTTATTTTTTTTAAACTTCATATAACTTTTTCATTAATACCATTTATAAACACTCAATTAACATTAACTAAATATAACATTTACAAATTTTATTTAATTATTAATGATTGCACTTATATATTATATAAAGGAATAATCAGTTAACATAATCATTAATTGTAATGAAAATTATTATAATTATTCCATTAACATTATTAGTGAAAAAAGAAATAATCACAAAAATGTTAATGAAATTAAATGGGTAAATAAAAGATTTAAAAATTGAATAGATATATAGTAAAACTTGGATGTTGACCAACCAGAGTTTACATTCATCAAAGAAATTTTAATTTTAAATGTATTATTGTTTTAAAGACTTCGATCACAGTTTTTAAACATTTTTCATTTTATTATTAAACATTGATTTTTTTTTTTAATATTTTCTATTTTCTTTCCTTAAAGACTAATATATTTCACTCTAAAAAGCATTGGTTGAAACAATGACAAGAAAAGCAATCAAAAGAAAAAAAACTCCTCGAAAAATATTTAATTTTCTAATTTAAAATAAAAATTTTTTACTAGCGAAATTACATTCTGATTATTTTAATATCAAAAGTTTTTATAATGAAAACATAAATATTTGTGAACAAAACCCTCTAAAATATTTGTGAACAAAACCCTCTAAAATATTTTCGAACAAAACCCTCGCTAATTAAATATTGTAATAAAGCTTAAGAATAATTTTTACATTAAACAAATGCTAACAATAGACATATATACAACACTTTACCAAGAGAAATTTGTAAAGCAGCCATATTACATTAAAAATAGCCATTATGTTAAATAAACACTAAAACAAAGTCACATAAAGTCCCATCAAGTCACATTGAGTCAAATGGGTTATTTAGATTTACAATATAAAGATATCAACCCAAATTATAATAGATCATATCTTAAACACCATCTCTGTTTTAAATCTCAGCCCCAGTCCCTTTTCTCAGATCTTATTCTTTACTTTTTGAAATTTATTATTCTTATAAATGGAGGTTCCTGAAGCTTCAGTATAACAAGTGTAACATAAGTTCAGTGATTAACATTTACAAAGATAAGTTCAGTGATTAACATTTACAAAGATAAGTTCAGTGATTAACATTTACAAAGATAAGTTCAGTGATTAACATTTACAAAGATAAGTTCAGTGATTAACATTTACAAAGATAAGTTCAGTGATTAACATTTACAAAGATAAGTTCAGTGATTAACATTTACAAAGATAAGTTCAGTGATTAACATTTACAAAGATAAGTTCAGTGATTAACATTTACAAAGATAAGTTCAGTGATTAACATTTACAAAGATAAGTTCAGTGATTAACATTTACAAAGATAAGTTCAGTGATTAACATTTACAAAGATAAGTTCAGTGATTAACATTTACAAAGATAAGTTCAGTGATTAACATTTACAAAGATAAGTTCAGTGATTAACATTTACAAAGCTTTAAGAGACTTTTTTTAAATACTTATATATAATTAATCAGAAAAAAAATGCAGTTGGTAAAAAAAAAAAAATTTTTTTAAAAACACACCTGAGTAGCAGTGAATAATCCTTTGTTTCTTTTTGTTTTTATACATTTCATGTAGTAGTCGTAATCTTCATTCATGCCAAAGCTGTTCAAAAACAAAATTTAATTAGATTAGTTGTATCATAAATTATAAAGATAAAAAACATATACTAATAAATTATATAAACATATAACATTTTGGAAAATCATATTTGAAAAGCAAAATAAAATAGCTTTGTTTATTTTTAAAATTATTTAAAAGTTTGAAAATTGTAACAGATTAAAATACAGGTTGAAAGCATAACTAACTATCATTACTAAATACTGTTTGTTTATACAAGTTACTAGAAACCAGCATTAAAAAATTTTTTTTTTTTTTTAATTTTTTTTTTAATTCACCTTCGCAAGGCCAAGAAGGCCACTACAGATGAGGAGGCTACTTATTGATTGAGAGACGACTTAAAAGATTCCAAATTATATGAATCAGGAAAACAAGATGAAGGAAACGAAATCCAAAGAACTGATATTCGAGAAAAGAAACTAGACAAATAAGAATTTTTGGAACACTTAAGAACAGTCACAGTAAAAGGATAAGACTTAGTTAAATGACAAGTAACACGAATGAATTTTAGCAGATAGCACAAGAGATGCTAGCTCTTTAGAGCAGTGCCCATTATAGTATTTTTAGAAAAAAAAAAATGAAGCAATATTACAACAATGTGATAATGGTTGGAGGTTGGCTACAAGAGCAGGTCCAACTAAATTTACAATGCCTTTTTGCACCTTATCTAAAAGAGAAAGGGCATCATTGAAAGAACTGCCAAGATATGGCAGTTAGTATTCCATACAACGACAGATTTGAGATTTATAGAGATAAAGAATAGAATCTGGAGTGAGAAGTAGGTGAGCATGATAAAGAGATGAAACCTTAGCAGATGCTAATTTTCCAATGGATTTGATAAATAGTTTCCAAGAAAGCTTGAAAGTAAGTGTTAGTCCTAGAAGATGAAGAGTAGATGACTCATCAATTACATTATTAATCATAAATATAGGAAGATTATGTATTATAATTACATCTACATCGGCCTAATAGATGAAGAAGGGGTGTGAGGCTGGTCAACACATAGAATCTGTTTACCCATTAAGTCTTTGTCTAGGAGGCCTTCTACAAGAAAGTAGCTGGATGTGTTTAACATCTGCCCAAGATCGTATGTGGTAGTAGTGTAGTGGTAGAGCGCTCGCTTCATAAGTAAGAGGTTTGGAGTTTGATTCCTACCACGTCACTGGTAGTACCGCGCTCAACTTGTTTCTCCGCGAAGCGGCCTTGTTCGTCAAGGTTTGTGTTTCAGAGTTATAGAGTTGAGAGAGGGTTATAACCACAAGTAGCCTCCTCATCTGTAGTGGCCTTCTTGGCCTTGGGGAGGTGAATTACATAAAAAAAATTTTAAAAATGAGTATTTTTATCAAGACACCATCTCTAGTCTTTACTTAACCGAGAGCCTCAAAGCTGGAAGTGCTTTAAGTTGGAGTTAGCTTCTGCTAGCCTTTGGCAAATAACCACATTTTTTTTTAGGTCAATTTGTCCAATAAATACTTAAGTTTACTAGTCATGTCCGACAAAACCTAACAAAAAAATTTACTTTAATAAAACATTTTGTTTTTACAACTTGATCACGGCAGTTTGCATGTTTTGACAACTTAGGGCTTTTTAAAAATGCACTGAAAATAAGTAGAGAAATTAAAAGATAACTTGTTTAAAAAAGAAAATCTTAAATTAAGAGAAAAAATTTAAACTTAAAAAACTAAAATTCAAAAAGGAAAATATTTTACATTTAGTTATTTAAAAACTTTTGAAAACTTTTTTTATACAATGCAAAATACTTTGTAAATTATTAAATATATTAGTTACATATGTTATTATGTTTACTTTATTATGTTTACAACAAATTACTTCTAATGATTGTTTACAATAAACTAATTTAATTTAAATTATCAAACAATATTCATTTATATAAAAATGTATTTTTTATGATAAATCTTTTCAAACTTTTTCTATGATTAATTGTATGATTAAAGTTAAGTAACTTTACTCAAATTTAACAGTTTAATAAAAAAAAGTACTAGTTTCTATTAACATTAAAATAACTGTTATGTTAAAATTTCTATTAAATAAATTTAAAAGGGGTTTTAAAAGCTAAAATATTCTTTTACATTTTATAAACCATCAGACAAAAAAAAAAAAAAAAAAATTAAAATTAAATATATTTTAAATTTATAATAAAAAATTGCAACATTTAAATATAAATAAAACCAGGCTGCCTAATTCAAAAAAATTGACAAGTTTAACGTCTTTTAAAAAAATGAATTAACTCAAAAAAAATCATATAATCTGTTTGTTCAACTTCATTTTCTGTTTTGTATAAAAATTAAAAGTTGGAATTTACGAATAATTTTGGAGCCATTATTAAATAATTATCATAAACAAAATGACTTGTAAATGTTGCTTTTTGCCTAACAAGTGTTGGACATTGTTTGATGTCTGACAGCTATTATATATATATATATATATATATATATATATATATATATATATATATATATATATATATATATATATATATATATATATATATATATATATATATATATATATATATAACATTGTTTGATGTCTGACAGCTATTTTTGCCCTGTATATATATATATATATATATATATATATATATATATATATATATATATATATATATATATATATATATATATATATATATAACATTGCTTGATGTCTGACAGCTATTTTTGCCCTGTATATATATATATATATAAATATATATATATATATATATATATATATATATATATATATATATATATATATATATATATATATATATATTTACACCAAGAGACCAAAGAACAATTGCTCATTTAATTGCTTCTGGAGAGTCTAAAACTGCAAAGGATGCTACTAATTTAATGAATAACAGCTATGGGACTCATGCTTCAGTGCGGACAGTCAATAGAAAGCTCAAAAGGATTAGTTTTCAATCCAGAAGGAAGATTAAGAAGCCATTGTTAGTTTCTCGTCACCGCCAAGCTCATTTAAATTATGCTAAACTTCATGCACACATGACTTTTGATGACTTTTATGACTGGATTTGGACAGATGAAAGTAAAACTAATATGTTTGGATCAGATGGTATAAGATATACTTGGAGAAAGCCTAATTCACCATTAAGTACTCGAGATTTTACACTAACCATCAAATATGGCGGAGAAAAACTCTTGTTTTGGGGATGTTTCAGTGCTTGTGGAGTCGGTGAATTAGTGGAAATTAATGGAATAATGAACGCTGATGACTATATCAACATCCTTAAGGTCAGATATTTCAAGTCCCTTTGAAAATGGGGCAGAACTGTGCATAATACGATTTTCGTACAAGACAACGACCCCAAGCATAAGGCTGATAAAACCATTAAATTTTTTCACAAGAAGAAATTGAAAGTCGTTGACTGGCCAGCACACAGCCCTGATCTTAACCCACTCGAAAATTTATGGGCAATAGTTCAACATATAATATATATATATATATATATATATATATATATATATATATATATATATATATATATATATATATATATATATATATATATATATATATATATATATATATATATATATATAATATGCACAATTATTTAAATATAATATAAATAAAAAACTCTTACTTTTGATCAGTGTTACAATTATTATTTGTACAACTTGCAGGATTAGTAGGTATTATACTAAACAAAATAAAAAAAGTAAAAGAAGAAAAACATAAAATAAAAAAAGGAACAAAAACAAGCCATTTTTTTAGAATACCATTTTTTATATAGTTTTTTAACAATATAATGCATTGTGTTTCTCACATTTTTTATACTTTTCATTCAATTAATGACACAATAATGACATATGACACCAATATTCATAACAAATTAAAAAAAAATATCAACATATTTATCAATAAAATGTGTATATAACAGTTCACTTCATTTACTTATTAAATTACTTTATACTTTAATTTTTATTATTATATTATATTATACTTTATATTTTATACAAATATTACTTTATATTCTGACTACCATTATAATGGTAACTGCACTTAATGCATTTAGTGCAGCTTTTTTATAAACCAATGAAATAAATGTTTTTTGTAATTAAAATAAATTAAAGTATAATTTTAAGTAATTAAATATTTCCAGCAAATGCAAACTTTTTTTAGCAAACTTGAGACATTGTTTTATTTAATCAATTCTGATATTATCTCTAATCTTTTAAAATTCACCAGATTTGCTTGCTCTTTGTGAGACTAATTTTAATTCGGCTGTTCCTTCTTCAAATCTCAGAATTAATGGGAACTTTCTTTTAATTCACAAAGACTAAATGTCACAACTGCCTGGCTTGGACGTATACTTACTCATCAATTCACCTATTTGTAGTGAAATCAGGTTCGAATCATTTGACTGTTCTTTTATGTTCTTCCACATAGCACATCCTCACTCTATCGCACCTCCTCACTCTATCGCACCTCCTCACTCTATCGCACCTCCTCACTCTATCACCTTTTCTTCTATTTTACTCTTTTAGATTTCATTAATTTAATTATAGATTAAATTGGCCATGCTCTTTCCCTCTGCCAATATTGTTGTTATTGGTGACTTTAATGCTCATCATACTGGCTCTAATGTCACTGACCCTGCTGGCACTAAAGTCTATAACTTCTGCATTTCTCAATCTCTTACTCATAGTTAACTTTGTGACTCATTTTCCTGACAACCCTAATCATTTAGCTTCACTCCTTTTTTTTATGTCTGGTCACTGATCCTAGCTTGTGTTTAGTTTTGCCTTTTTCTAGCTGTAATCATTTTTTTCATCTTTTTTAAAAGAATAACTCTCTAGAGAACAAATGGCTATTTATTATTGCAAGAAATCAATGTAAAAAAGTGTTGTCAAATGCTTAGCTCCATTACTCTTAGTTCACCAAGTCTTATCTCAGAAGTTAGAGTCTAGACACTTTTGGAAAATCTTCAACAGCATTGTTAACAAGGGTAGGTCTAACATTCCATCTCTCATTCATGGGACTGTTCTTATTACCTCTCCCAAGGATAAGGCAGAACTATTTGCAAAGAACTTTTCTGTTAATTTGACTCTCGAATCTTGACTATTCTCTTCCTTTCATTTTAATTAAACAGGTTAAGCAATTGTTAGACATGCAAAGCACTTCTGCTTCCATTGCTAAAGTCATCTCCATTAAACTCTTCTAAGGCTTGTGGTCCAGAAAACATTCTTGTCATATCCTTTTCTGTTTTATTTCTTATCAACATTACTGATCTTCCTGACAACCTTACATCAAAAGTAGCTCTTCTTGCTGATGACAAAAAAGACTTCTTCTTTCGATTGCTTAGAACAAAGAGTTCTGAATCTGATCTCACTTCTATAACAGAATGGAGCTCACAGTGGCTTGTAATTTTTATCTCCAACAAATCTCAGTTATTTACTGCAAAAAACTGTCAAGTAACACTCATTCTCGTTTGACTTGTCATTCAGCTAAGTCTCATTTTTTTACTGTAACTGTCCTGCATGCTCTAAAAACCTTAATTTGTCTAGTTTTTTGGTCTGCAATGCAACTCTTTGAAACTCACTCATCTTCATGTTTTCCTGACTCAAGCAACCTACAACATTTTAATTATTCTGTCAACTGTTTCCTTGCACTATGACTCTATTCTTTTTTTTCTTAGTAACTGCCCCACTTAATAGTGGTTGCTTGCAACCTAGTTGCAAGTGAATCTAAACAAAAACAAAACAAAAAAAACTTGGTTAAACAACAGAACATGAACGTTAAATGAAAAACGCCTAAGTATTTTGTCATGAAAATAAAGCCAAAAGTTTACTCACATTAGTTCATTAGTATTATTTAAATTTATACCGTATTTACATTTAAAGCTTTTTTTAATGTAAAAAGTGCCAGTAATAAGTCTTCAATTTTCTAATGAACATCTTGAGACAAAAAAAACTTTTAAAATCTTGATGATTCATTTACCACTAGATTCATTCATACATGATTCATTCATTGCATTATTGTTCAGATGATTTATTCACATTTATCGTATGATTTTTTTTTAATTCATTACATGATTTATTCATCATAAAACTGCACCTTCTAAGTATTAATTTAGTTTTCATAATAACTTGTTATAAAATATTCTTAACATTTGGTTATGGTATATAATTTTAGAGGTAAGCAAAAACTTTTTGTTAACCAGACTCACATTCCTTCGTCATCTATATAGGCTAGCGCAGATGTAAACCTTTGTTGCATGATTTACTACATATTTAATTAATACATAGTTCATTGTTCATAGTCCTACTATGAACAATCAATTATATTAGACCTTTTTTTAGTGGTGCACCAATTATTCAATAATGGCTTACTTAATTTCTTGCATATTTACAAACAGTATTAGTTTCAGCGTTTTTATATTTATTTACTAAATTTTTTTACCAAATAATGTTTTTAAACATTATCTCTTTATCCTCTTATAAGAAAATAATTATATGCCTAACAAACCAAACTTATTATTCTATTAGTAGTAGTTATTTACTCAGTTATTTACATATTGCAACAAGGACAAATTTTAAAAACAATTTTAACTATGTTTTTTTTGCTTTCATTGTTTTTTTTCAAACATTTTAAATTCAAGGCTGCTTTTGTATTTTTTACTCAAGATTTAATCTCAGTTACGTTTAAGTACAAATAATTTGATAACCATTTTAAACTTATGATAATCATTTTAAAACATTAAAAATTAATAAAGCTTATAAAAACTTTAAATAAATAAATGAAACAAATTATCAAATTCAAATTTTTTATTTTTCAAAATTAAAATTTTCTAATTTACAGTAAAAAAAACAAAATTGAAAGAGTGAAAACTGAAAAAAATTAGTACCAAACCCCATTCAACAACATCAACCAGAATCAATCACGCTCATCACATTTTACACTTGTCTCTGAACCAACCTTGTAAATAAATTGTAGCTGGACCTGTTCAGCAGGTCCTAATTTAACTTGGCAACACTCTTTTTGCAAGTAATTAGACACAACTTTTATGTGATGTCAGTGTTGAAAAATAATTTAGAAGTAATAAGGTAGAAGGCTCTGTGAGAGTTCGTCGTTTGTCAGAAACTTCAACATTATTGCAATAATGATTAGTTACAAGCAACTGAACTTTGTTTGGATTCACTAGTTTCATTAGCCACTGTAAGCCCTAAACTTACCATAGAAGAGATCAAGATTGAATTCCTGTTCTGAGATACTTTTATTATAGAATATGTGGTTGGATCTTTAGTAAATAGAACCACATTAGAGGTTAGAATATTACCACACTAGAGGTAAGAATATTACCATATTAGAGGCGAGGAAGGTTATTAATGAAGATGAAAAACAAACCACTGCACTGTAACCTTTTCTTGAAGGTTGACAACAAATAATAGTCCTATTACTAAGGCAAATTCTAATGAGGGTGGTTTCAATTCATTGGAGAAGGATGCAACAGTCATCAGCACAAAGCAGTACTGACCTCTATAATTTGGTAGGCCAGCTTCAAATAATCTAAACTTGTTTTTACTGTAATTACCTTTTATTGAAAAGTAGTATTAGTCAGGTTTTTCTAAACAACACAATTACATTTCATACTTTTTGTCAGTTAAAAATTAACAAACAAATGGTTATTTATAACTAATTCGTCTAAACAGGTGAATTTTTTTCTTTTTTGAATTCTAAACTGTTTTTTTTTTTAGATTTGAAGGTTTTTTTATCATCTTCATACTACATCTTCTTTACCTTCAAAAGAATAACAAACACATCGGCAATACTTTTTTGGTCAGCTAAAGAAAGACAAAATTTTTCGGCAGCGTTCTCTATAATTTACTTTTAATTTATTCTATGTCTAAAAAAGAACAGAAAAAAATTTAAATTTTCTTTTCTAATAATGTATTTTAATTTAAAATGTAAAAACATTTAAAAAAAACATCTCATTATTATAGTATTTAAATTCTGCTATATGCAAAGTATAATATTAAAACATTTAAAAACCTATTTGAAATCTGCTAACACTAATAATATTTGATTCACAAGAGTAAAACCTATTTAATACAAACAAGAGTAAAACCTGTTTTTTTTTTTATTTGCATTCACTCCCAACAAGGCTGCAAGCAACCTCTATCAAGTTGAGAGTTACTAGGAAAAAAAAGAACAGAGTTAAAGAGCAAGGAAACGGTTGACGGAAGACTTGAAATGTTGAAGGTTGTATGAGTCAGGAAAACATGAAGATGGAAGAGAGTTCCAAAGGATTGAAGTGCGGGGAAAAAAACTAGATGAATAAAAGTTTTTAGAACATGCAGGGACAGATACAGTAAACGAATGAGACTTAGCTGAATGACGAGTAAAACGAGAATGAATTTTAGTTGATGGAACTAGAGATGATAACTCCTTTGAGCAGTGACCATGAGAGTATCTGTAGAAAAGAGAACTTTACGATGATGGGAAAGAGGTTCAAGCTTAGCAGATAGTCCAGGTCCAACAACATTTACAATGCGTTTTTGGACCTTGTCAAGAAGAGAAAGTGAATCGTTAGAAGAACCAGCCCAAATATGACAACAGTATTCCATACAGGGACGAATAAGAGATTTGTAGAGGTAGAGAATGGAATCAGAAGTAAGGAAATGGCGAGCACGATAAAGAGAAGCAACCTTAGCAGAAGCTAATTTAGCAATCGATTGTATATTTGGTTTCCATGAAAGGTCAGCAGTAAGCGATAATCCAAGAAGATGTAAAGAGGACGACTCAGTAAGAGGATTGCCATTCATTAATATAGGAATGTTGACCATATTACGGTAGTTGTTTGCAGTAAGCAACTGGGTTTTTTTAGAGTTGAAATTCACAAGCCACTGTGAACCCCAAGCTATTACTGAAGTGAGATCGGATTCAAGATCAGCTGCTTGTTCTTAGCAATCGAAAAGAAAGGACTTTTTGTCAAGACAGGAGTATAAAGTTGAGTCATCAGCAAAAAGAGCTACTTTAGATGAAAGGTTGTCAGGAAGATCGTTTATGTAGATAAGAAACAAAACAGGGCCCAGGATGAAACCTTGGGGAACCCCAGAAGTTACTGGAAATAAAGAAGAGTGTTGGCCTTCAAGGATGACTTTAATAAACCGGTTAGAAAGAAATGATTTGATTATCTCAAAAACTTTCCCAGAAACACCATATGAAGCAAGCTTATGGAGAAGACCAGCATGCCAAACTTTGTCGAAAGCTTTAGATATGTCCAGAGCAATAGCCCTAGCCTCACCGCCTCCATATAATGCACGATAAAATCTTTCAGTTATAGCAGTTAGCAAGTCGGCCGTAGAGCAAGAGGATCGAAAACCGTATTGATTGTCTGACAGTAGTTTATTTGACTCAAGATGAGATGTGAGGAATTTGTTGATCAAAGACTCAAAGACCTTGCTAATAACAGAAAGAAGGCTGATCGGACGATAATTGGAGGGGTCAGAATTTTCTCCAGAGTTTTTGAATATTGGAACCACAGATGCCATTTTCCAACAAGCAGGAAAACAAGACTCAGTCAAACACTTGTTAAATAGTTTAGAGAGAATTGAAGAAAGTTCTGGAGAACAATTCTGCAAGACTGTGACAGGAATGTTGCCTGGACCACAAGCTGTAAACGAGTTTAATTGAGATATGACTTTAGCAACAGAAGCCGGAGTGATTTGAATGTCTAACAATGGGTCAACCTGTTTGACTGGAATGGAAGGAAGAGAATGTCCATAAGATTCAAGAGTGGAATTAGAAGAAAAGTTCTTTGCAAATAGTTCTGCCTTATCCTTGGGAGAGGTAATAAGATCAGTCCCATGAATGAGAGATGGAATGTTAGATCTACCCTTGTTAATAATGCTGTTAAAGATTTTCCAAAAGTCTTTAGAGCCTAACTTCTGCGATAAGATGCGAGATTTAGTGAACTAAGAATAATGGAGTTTAGCATGAGAAAGCACCTTTTTACATCGATTTCTTGCAATAATAAATAGCTGTTTGTTCTCAAGAGAGTTGTTCTTTTGAAAAAGATGAAAAAAATGATTACGATTGGATATAGCAGCCGCACAAGAAGGAGAAAACCATGGAGTAGAATGAGGCTTGACTTGAAACCGACGAGAAGGAATAAAAGCTTCCATTCAAGCCTGAATCCAGGAGGTTATGTAGGAGGCGCATTTGTCAGCTGAGAGAGAAAAAACATCAGCCCAAGGACCATCACGAAGAAAATCACGAAAGGAATCCCAGTCAGCTTTATGGGTAGTAGTAGGTGGTGCGATGATAAGGTGAGCCCAAAAAAGAAGTACAAGAGAAAAGATTTATAGAGATCATTGCATGGTCAGAACCACCTAAGGGAGAAACTAACATAAGCTAGGGTCAGAGACAAGACATAAGTCAAGGAGTGAAGGTAAATGATTAGGGTTGTCAGGAAAACGAGTCACAAAGTTAACTATCTGAGTAAGAGATTGAGAAACGCAGAAGTTAAAAGCTTTAGTGCCAGCAGGATCAGCGGTGTTAGAACCAAGCCATTCAGTGTGATGGGCATTAAAATCACCAACAACAACAATATTGGCAGAGGGGTAAAAAGAGAGGGCATGGTCAATTTGATCAGAGATAACATCTAAGAGAGTGCAATCATGGCAAAAAGGAGAACAATAAAGAACAAAGAGAAAGGTGATAGAGTGAAGAGGTGCTAGGCGAAAGCACATAAAAGAATGGTCAAAGGATTCGAACCTGATTTCACGACAAATAGGGGAATTAATGCGTATGTATACCCCTAAACCTAGCATGTGACTATTTGAGTCTTTACGAATCAAAGGATAGTACCCATCAACACTGACATCTGAAGAAGGAATTGCAGAATTTAAATTTGTTTCACTAAGTGCAAGCAAGTCTGGTGAATTTTGATGGAAACTGTTGAAAAGTTGCTTCGTAGACCGCAAATATTTGTAAAAGATATATTAAAATATTTAGGTGGTGGGGATGGTTTTTTAGGTTTTAAATTTTTGGTTACTTTGGTCATAATTTGGGTTTAATGAGAACTTGACTCATTCATAGATAGAGCACAGCCTCCTAATCAATGAACTATGCAGTTGTCTCAGTCCTGTTAATTAACCTTAAGCCGTGACATAGGGCTCCTTATGTGGCCTTGACAATGCACACCAAAAGCATTAACAGGGACACCATCCATGCGCAACATGGCACTGTTAATACTCTGATATTTTGCAGCTGTTGATGGAATCAGCCTCTCTGAGAGCTACCATAGAGTTCGTGAAACCTTACTACCAGCCAGCCTCAGAACCATTAAACTGAGTTTTAGAGCTGTACCCTCATATGGAGATAACAGGAAGAGTTGCATAGCCATTATCAAGGAGGCATAAGCAAAATTCTATGAGTAGAGTCAAGGAGATCCAGCATTCATCATCCTAGGCAGGAAACAATGTAACACAGGTTACATCTACGCCAGCCTAATAGATGAAGAAGGGGTTCGAGGCTGGTTAGCAGAATTTTTCTGCTTACCCCTAAAGTCTTTGCCTAGGAGGCCTTCTACAAGACAGTAGCTGGATGCAGTTAACGCCTGCCCAAGATGAGTATTTTTATCGAGACACCATCTCTAGCCTTTACTCAACCAAGAGCCCCAAGGCAGGGGATGTTTAGCTGGATGCAGTTAACATCTGCCCAAGATGAGTGTTTTTATCAAGACACCACCTCTAGCCTTTACTCAACCAAGAGCCCCAAGGCAGGGGAATTTTTAGTCGGAGTTTATTTCTCCTAGCCTTTGCATAAAAAGAGCACACTCTGCAAGGCAGCAGAGCTTGTGGCAGGTGGTACTGGGTTACGTGATACCAGTAGCAAGATTGATCTCGATTATCCTGACCTGACCTGGAGTAGTTAAAAGGAGTTACTTCCCGCAACACTACTTTGAGAAAACCAGGCATGACATTTTAGAAGTGCATTAGGAAAAACACTGCATCTAAGAAAATACAGGAGTCTAAGGTGAGTGTAGGTTTTGTAGTTGGAGTAAGTAGTTAGTTACTGAGCTCACGCTGCATTAGAGTATAAACAGAACACAAACAAACATAAATAAACATAAATCAACTTACGGGTGAACGAACACCGCGCCAGAGGTTCAGACAGAACACAAACATACATAAAAAAACATAAAAAACATAAACATAGACATAAAGTAACTTACGGGTGAGCGAACACCGCGCCAGAGGTTCAGACAGAACACAGACATACATAAAGAACATAAAGTAAATTACGGGTGAGCGAACACCGCGCCAGAGGTTCAAACAGAACACAAACATACATATAACGTAGATTACAGGTGAGCTAATACAGTAACTAAGGCACCTCTAACTATATAACTATATGAGAGTAAAACCTATTTAATACAAACAAGAGTAAAACCTGTTTAACACAAACAAGAGTAAAACCTATTTAATACAAACAAGAGTAAAACTTGTTTAACACAAACAAGAGTAAAACCTATTTAATACAAACAAGAGTAAAACCTGTTTAATACAAACAAGAGTAAAACCTATTTAATACAAACAAGAGTAAAACCTGTTTAATACAAACAAGAGTAAAACCTATTTAATACAAACAAGAGTAAAACCTATTTAATACAAACAAGAGTAAAACCTATTTAATACAAACAAGAGTAAAACCTATTTAATACAAACAAGAGTAAAACCTATTTAATACAAACAAGAGTAAAACCTATTTAATACAAACATAATTGTTAAAAATAGATTTTATAAGTTGTTATATTTTTACATCTTGTTTACTCTAGAGAGTTGAAATCTATTTTTAACAATTATGTTTGTATTAAATAGGTTTTACTCTTGTTTGTATTAAATAGGTAAAACCTATTTAATACAAACAAGAGTAAAACCTATTTAATACAAACATAATTGTTAAAAATAGATTTCAACTCTCTAGAGTAAAACCTATTTAAGAGTAAAACCTATTTAATACAAACATAATTGTTAAAAATAGATTTCAACTCTCTAGAGTAAACAAGATGTAAAAATATAACAACTTATAAACAACAAATGCATAAAAACTACATTTTTCCAAAACTATGAAAGGAAAATTACAACCTATATTTCCATTTTTTCTATAGACCACCAACCCCCGACCTCTTAAACGCTAATTCAAAAGTATCTTCAGATACTTTTGAATTAGTGTTTTAAATTAGTGTTTTTGAATTAGTGTTTTGAATTAGTATTTTTGAATTAGTGTTTTGAATTAGTGTAATACCCCAACAATTACTGCACCCCAATCTTTCAATTTTTACTGTTGTATCTACTAATTATTTGACTCTCTGTCAAGAGAAGAGTATTCTATGAGTACAAACTTTTTAATGAGATTTGTTGTTTTAAATATTAATTCTTTTGAGTATCATTTTAAACTTTAGTTTCATGAGTTATAAAATTACAGACGACCTTGTTAAGGTTTATGTACTTTTTTATTGTACTTTAGTTACGCATAATTCAAGTTTTTATTTTTTTAATTATGCATCATTAAATTTTTGATTACTTTAATTACGCATGAGTAACATTTGAGTACTTTAATTACACATAATTCAATTTTTGATTTTTTTAATTACGCATAATTCAACTTTTGTAAATAAAGCAGATGATGATGTTTGTGTTATCCGTCAAACACTTTTTTAACTAAACATTTTACAAAGATGCTTTTGCAACCTATTTGTAATGTGTAAACACTAATATTGCAACTACATTATTTGCTACCTTACTGCTAAATATTGCTATTGGTAAATATAGTGAAAAAAAAAATGTTTTTTAAACTTTTTTTTATATATGCTAAATTTCATGATTTTGAAAAACATGAAAACTTTTTTTTTTCTATTCTGATTCACTCCTAACAAGGCTGCAAGCAACCACTATTAAGTTGGGAGTTACTAGAAAAAAAGAACAAGTTATAGAGAAAGGAAACAGTTGATAGAAGACTTAAAAAGTTGAAGGTTGTATGAATCAGAAAAACATGAAGATGGGAGACAGTTTTAAAGAGTTGACGCGCAGGGAAAAAACTAGACGAATAAAAGATTTTGGAGCATGCAGGGACAGATACAGTAACAGAATGTGACTTTGATGAATGACAAGTTAAGCGAGAATGAGTTTTAGTCAACAGAACTAGAGATGAAAGCTCCTTTAAGCAGCAACCATGATAGTATTTGTAGCAAAAGAGTAAGAGATGCAACTTTGCGACGATGGCAAAGGGGCTCAAGCTTAGCAACTACGTTTACAATGCATTTTTGAACCTTGTCTAGAAGAGAAAGAGCATTATTATCACCAGCCCAAATATGACAACAATATTCCATGGAATCAATAACAGATTTATAGAGGTAGAGAATGGAATCTGGAGAGAGAAAATGGCAAGCAAAGTAAAAAGAAGCAACCTTAGAAGATGATAATTTAGCAATCGATTGTATATATGGTTTTCATGAAAAGTCAGTAGTAAATAATAATTCAAGAAAACATAAGGAAGAGGACTCAGTGAGAGGGCTGCCATTCATTAATATAAGAATGATGACAGTACTGTGATAGTTGTTTGCAGTAAATAACTGAGTTTTGTTGAAGTAAAAATTTTACTGTGAGCCCCAATCTGTTACAGAAGTGAAAACAGATTCAAGATCAGCTGCCTGTTTTAATCGATCGAAAAGAGAAGACTTTTTTGTCAAGACAGGAGTATAAAGTTGAGCCATCAGCAAAAAGAGCTACTTTTGGTGTAAGGTTGTTTGGAAGATCATTGATGTAAATAAGAAACAAAATAGAACCAAGAATAGAACCTTGAGGTCCCCCATAGTTACTGGAAATAAAGAGGAATGTTGGCCTTCTAGGATGATTTTAATAAAGTAGTTGGAATGAAGCAATTTAATAATCTAATAATAATCATACACCATATGAAACAAGCTTATGGAGAAGACCAGCATGCCAAACTTTGTCAAAAGCCTTAGATATGTCAAGAGCATAAGCCTTATCATCACTGCCTCGGTCTTATGCACAATAAAATCTTTCAGTCACAGCTGTCAGCCAATGAGCAAGAGGATCAAAAACTGCTGACAGCAAGTTATTTGACTCAAGATATGATGTGAGAAATTTATTTATCAAAGACTCAAAGATAATACAAATAATAACAACTAATAACAGAAAGAAGACTGATAATAAAAAACTAATAACAGAAAGTCATTAGTTTTCATATTTCTGCCTTATCCTTGGGAGAGGTAATAAGAACAGTCCCATGAATGAGAGATGGAATATTAGACCTACCCTTGTTAACAATGCTGTTGAAGATTTTCCAAAAGTCTTATCTTTTTTATAAGATACAAGATTTAGTGAACCCAGATTAATGAAGCTTAGCATCTGACAGCACCTTTTTACATCGATTTCTTGCAATAACAAATAGCCATTTGTTCTCAAGAGAGTTGTTTTATTGAAAAAGATAAAAAAAAAATGATTATGATTAGATTAGTGTGAAAACCATGGAGTAGAATGAGGCTTGACTTGGAACCAACAATAAGAAATAAAAGCTTCTATTCTTGCCTAAATCCAGGAGGTTACATAAGAGGCACATTTTTTAGCTGAGAGGGAAAAGACATCAGCCCAAGGACTGTCACAAAGAAAATTATGAAAAGAGTCCCAATCAGCTTTAGAGTAGTAGTAAGTAGTACGATGATAGGGTGAGTTTGAAAAGAAAGTACAAGATGAAAGATTATTGCATGGTCAGAACCACCTAATGGAAAAAAAGGAGAAACTTAAGCTAGGATCACAGACAAAACATAAATTAAGGAGTAAAGGTAAGTGATTAGGGTTGTCAGCAAAATGAATCATAAACAAGCTATCTGAGTAAAAGATTAAGAAATGCAAAAGTTATAGGCTTTAGTGCCAGCAGAGCCAGCGGCATTAGAGCCATGCTATGATTTATGAAATTGAGAAAAGGTTGAAAAACATTACAAAATGACAGTAAACTGTTATCATTTTTTCAATAGTTTTTTTTTTCTTCTTTTTGCTCTGATAAATTTTTGTGATAACTTTCAAAATCTACACTTTACAAGCCCCTCCCCACAGCCTTGAATATAAATCAAATATAAGTGTTTTTTTCACTAGAATGGAACCTTTTTTTTTGTATTAAATATACATTTTTCTGGTATTATCATTTAATGAACTTAGTTCAGTTTTAAATATTAAACATTTTCAATTAAAAAATTATCATATTTAAAACTGTTTCCATTTAAAAAAGTTGGTGTTGTAAAAATCATTAAGTAAAACATTATTATTTGCAAATTTAAAAAAAGTGATATCGAATGTTAATTAAATAAATTATAAAAAAATAAGTTAAGTACAAAAAAAATCGCCAGCTTTTTCTTGACTGACAATTGAAGCTTTAATTGGAGGTTGCAAATCAAAGTCGGGGAGGGGAAAGAACCAAGAAATTTCATGGTTTACCGGTGGACCAGTCCACACCTGTTAAAAACCTTAGCTGTAATAAAAGATGACAGAACACTTGGCTTGACTATGATAGAAAACTAAAAGCTGTTCAAAATCTTTTTTTTCACAATAGTTAAAAAATAATTATGTAACCACATATCTTTATCTTTGGAATAAAAGGAACAACCAATAAAATTACACCAATAAAATTTTCAAAACATTTTTATTTGTTTGATAATTATATGGCAGGAAATGGTTCAGTTAAACAATGTTTTATTTTTCTTAGGGCCAAGTTTTTAAGACATCGCTTGAATTGTTTGAGAAAGAAATTTTTTACTCAAGATATCCAATGATTAAAGAAAAAAACTTAAATAAATCTCAACAAAATCTGAAGAAATCAAAAATAGAGCACAAAATAAAAAACATTAGAACACATTATAAAGGACATTAGAGCAATAACAAATTTTTGTTCCAAAAAAGAGTGGCTTTGCTTTTTATAAAAAAAAAAACTTGTTTACTCTACCTGTCAAAAAGTGAAAACACTTGGCATATAAGCTTAGATGGCAATGAAAATATCTAAAGAATAGTCCAAACAATTATAATGGCAATATAAGTTATTTTTGGCGAAGATAGAAAGCAACAGCTGAGTCAGCTAGCAAAGAAAATATTTGATCACAAAGAATCTGCTGACATCAAGCTGCATTAAAGGTGGTAGATAAAGCTAAAAAAAAACTTGAACAATATTTTAAATTCTTTAATATAAAAATATAACAGCAAACATTTTACAATTTCTACATAAAGTTGTAAAAATAAGTTTTTAAATAACTTTGAAATGAAAACTGATGTATTTGATACGAATTTAATTTTTTATTCTACATTGTCAATCATATATCAAAAAATTATGATGAAATCATAAAACTAAAGAGAAATTTTTTTTTAATAATTGATGAGTCAACCACTATAAGCCAAAAATCAAAACTGATTGTGCACATTCAGTGTAAAGGGCAGTGAAAAGAATTCACTGATCAACTTATTTTTGGATTTAATCGAACTTTATTTACTAGAAAATGCTACAGCAAAAGGAGTATTTGATGCTTTAATCAAAGTCAATAAAAGTTCAATAAATTCTAATAATAAATTTTATGAGATGATAAAAGAATACTTGAAGAACTAGCCAATTTCTGTTACATTTGACAGTAGTGATGTTAGAATGCAAATTTAAATTACTCATTGATAAATTTTCTTCTATTATTTGTTGGCATTGTGTTAATCATAAACTGGAACTTTCAGTAGGCAATAGTATTAAGAAATGATTTGAATCTATTTCAGGTATCAATAGATTCAAATTATTTCTTGATAACCTCGTTGTTTATCACGCTTCCCTAAAAATAGCAGAGAGTAACATACATGTCTAGAATTATTTAATATTCTGCTGGTGAAATTGGTCAAAAAAATTGTTTTTGCGCTGATGAATAACTTTTTAAAAATTGGACACCCAGTTATAAAGGTTTAAAAAAGAAAACTACAACTACAGAGTTTTTAATGGATCTAGGATTGTTGTGTGATGCTTTCTAAGAATTATCAGAATTGAGTTTGGATCTCCAAGAGCACAACATTAATCTGTATAAAATCTGTATAAAATTAAAACAAATTTGCTTCAGTTTCTGCACAGAACCTATATTTATTTTTAAAAAAACAAATCTAAAAATGGTCCAGCTATAGATCTGAATGCCTTTTATATAAAACTAAGAGTCAATTGAAAAAAGGTTCTTTGCTGACATGTTGAATTCCCTCAATAGGCTCACAGCTTAGACCAAAAACATTAACGCTCAGCTGATATTCAGAGGAACTGAAATAAGAAATTTATAAATAAGATTAAAATTAAATAAACGATTTATGAGTTTGAATACCATGTAGAAAAAACGTGTTCTAAAAATCTTGTTCATTGAAAGCATGCTCTACATACTATCCCTATTGCTTTAGTGAATAAACATCAGATAAGCAAGTACTTCAATAATCGCAAAAACAGTTTCAACAATTTTTTTCATCAAATTGGCGGAACCACAACTAACAAGCTTTGATCCTTAAAATTATGTTGATTTATGGTTACTTAAAAAAAAAAAGCTAATGTAATAAACTTTTACATTATTAGTATAATTATAAATAGTGCAGAAAAAAGTAACCAGAGTCTCAAGCCTGTCTAAATATTTGTATGTGATATAAAAAGATGGTGAAATGGTTAATATTTTTTAAACAGTGGAGAAGCATCCTGCTTATTTTACAGTTATACTTGCTTATTTAAGTATATTTAAGTATTTAAGTATATTGCTTAAATAAGCAATTATAACTGTAAAAAAAGCAGTTTAGATATAAAAAATTTAATTACAAATAAAACCTTGTTTTAAGACCATCTCGTAGATTTTCACCGCACATATACTGTAGAACAATTTCACAATTGGCATTAGGCCCACCGCAAGAATGTTGATTAGTCCACTCAATTGTCAGTTGTGATCCTTCATAATAATACAAATTTCCAACATTATACCCACCACGTGCATTATTTTGAGAGTCAAACAACCTACATATATTTTGTAACATTAAAATAATTTTTATTTAAGTTAAAAGTAATTATTTACTGACAATAAAATGAATTATTAAAAAAATAATAGTAGTAATAATAATAACACTAAGAGTAATTTAAATTTTTAATTAATTAAACACTATAAATAACAATAGTAGTAATAATAATAACACTACTACACTTTTCACTATGATATAACATGCTACATTAAAGCAACAACCAGATTGCACCCACATAATATTCAAGTTAGTCACAAAATTTAAAACATTTTTCGAAAAACCTTTACCGATTTCCATTGTCACGCTCTCTACCTGACTCATCAAGTCGATCATTGCTTCCCCTAATTTTAAAAAAAAATTGAACTTTTATTACAAACTAACATTGTCATGTAATATATAGTAATATAAGTAAATATTGTTTTATAATGTAGAGCTTAAAAAGTAACTAAATGATAAAATTTGTTAAACTATACAATTGTTATAATAAAAATGTGTATAACAATACAAATCTAAAACATTTGTATTTTTAACTAAAAAAAAAAGTAAAAAAAAAGTAAAATCGAATTAGTCAATTTATTATATTTTAACTTGTAGTCTGTGATTCACCATTTGTGATTTCCCTGATTTTTACACATTATTATAATATTATAATATTGATTGATTATAATATTATCAAAATTATGAAAATAATTAAATTTTGTAATTTATGGCTTCCAAGAACAAAAAAAATTTTTAATATTGCATTCAATATCATTCCTTTAATTTCTCGCATGATAAAAATAGACAAATTCTAAGTATTGTCACTTTTTTCTAACAGCTATTTTCATTAAAAATAGTACGTAGCGGTGAGGTACCAAAGAATATATTTGCAAATGGTAGCGTACCAAACACATAACAATTAGATAACAGATACAAAGCTACGTTGCATGTTTTTGATAAAAGCTTACTTTTTGGACTATAGATTTTGTTTACAAAAATCAAAGCAATATCGCCTTAGTTTGGTGACCAAGTAACTTCAGTCATTCAAGAATAAATAACAACCAAGCGTGCAAACTTAATTTTTTTCCTAATAACATTTGTCGTAACTTTTTTAAATCTAAATGCAAGAATAAGAATATTAGGCAGGTTTTTAGATTAGTTTTATAAGTAGGAGCCAGATTTACCCTGGTGGTAGTCATGGGGGCCAAGTCTGGTAAGAGTTGCTTTCAAGTACGGGTAGTGGGGAGAGTGTACCTTGCAAGTTTTTAAAAAATAAGGTCCTCAAATTCTCTAGTTTGCTGACAAAATATAAATAGTCAAAATAATTGACAAGGTAAAAATAAGGGGATCACCCCCTCCCACATTCATTAAATTAGATCATTTATCTATAACCCTGCCCGCCCATTTAATAAGTTGTTGTACATGACTTTATGCACCATTTCCAGGAAAGTCTAGACTAGCTCATTATTCAAGTAATAACTCACTTATACTCACTCAGGGGAGAGGAAAACCTATATATTTTCCCCAAGTAGGTATTTTTTCTTTAAATATATAAACTTTGCATTAAAGGCATTTTTAATTTTTCACAATAATTTGTTAATTACTAATGTGGTAATCAAAAAAAAAAAATTTGTTTTTTAGTTTACCATTTTTTATTGCTGAAGCTATTTAAAAGTTTTTAACTTTCAAGACTATATACTATATACTGTACAATAACAACAAACTTAGTTGCACGAGGGATTTAATTGAAACTTTTGAATTAATCAGTGCTGCACTTATTGACTAACAGAAAAACCAAAATAAATACTAAATTATTAACATATTTTCATTATTTTCCAAAAAAAAAAGAAAAAAAAAAAATGAAACAAGTTTAAACTTAAAAAACCTAGCTTTTGGGGTTTTTAGGGTTTTAGTTGCTTTTTTCAGTAAAACTTTGAAATACTATAGCATTGCTCATTCATGGATGTATAAGAGATGTATAAGTTGCTTGTACGTACATCATTCATGGATTGTTTGCAAATTAAAATAAAATCTTTACAAAAAAAAATAAAACTATTAACTAATTACAAATTTGTAATTAGTTAATAGTTTTATTTTTTAGTAATAGTAACTTTTATTTATAAAAGTTGCTTTTTATTATCAACAACAACAATAACAACAATATATTTTTCAGCAAAATTTTTAAATAGGTTAGGTAAAAAATTGAACAATTCGTCTAATTAGGAACAACAATCTGCAGTCCTAATGATTCATTATTATTTTCTGCAGATATATAACTGAGTTTCTGTTTAACTCATAAAGTAGTACGCACATTGCTGATGAGAGAGCAGGTGATGTTTAAGATCTGAAGTTGAATAAGATTTAGTAAAAGCGTCATCAACATACACAAACTCCATTCTTAGTTCTTCATCAGCGGTTGTTCAGATGTATGTGTTGTATGAGGACTACTAACTAACTTTTGAAAATACAAGTTAAATGCTTGGCAAATGTTTGACCCATTAACAGTGGTAAATCTTTGTGATTTTATCTTTAATGCCAAAATCTGAGTGGACCTGTTCTAGAACCACTTTTAAACGTATAACATCTTTTTAAGCGTTGACATGCCAGTACTCCTGATCTTCTCTTTTAGGTAGATTTATCAACCAAGAGAAGATCAAGAGTACTGGAGAACATCATTAGTTATACATTTGCGTCATTTATTACGACGCAAATGTATAACTAATGATGAGCTGACTAACCATTAGTTGAAGATGCAACAAAATGCTGTTACTGTAACAGAATGGTCATTTTTTGACGCATGATTATCTATATTGCATGCTATCGTTCACCAATTGACATCTTGACTGTTTTTTAATATAATCTATTAAAAAAAGTCAAGATGCAAATTGTAAATCAAACACTCATCTGATGAGTCTTTAGATTGGTGTTGAAACAATTATCAATTGTTTGCAACCAATCTTCTCATTTGTGTCGAAAGGCTGCAGGTTAGTTAAAACATAATTAATAACAGACTGATATAATGTCTCTGGTGAAGTAATTTTGAAGTTTCTCACAAAGTTGACTGTTTGCTGAGCTTTACCTGGTTGAGGTTTACTGCCCTTGATCATCGATCTTCTCTAAAGAAATTTAAACAATAACCATGTCAACAAGGGTCATAATACACCTTACAAAAGAAACCAAAACCAAAAATTCTAAATATATATATATATATATATATATATATATATATATATATATATATATATATATATATATATATATATATATATATATATATATATATATATATATATATATATATATATCCCTAGGTTAGAGAGAGAGGTAGCATATGCTGAAACCTGTTTGGGCTTTGACGCGCAGAACAAACAAAAATACTTTTTAGTTAATTTAACTTTTAAACATTGCATTCAAATTTGGTCATTTAATTATTCATTTCAATCATATTATACGATTCATTCATACTAATTAAGTTTAAGTACTTTACTTTTTTTTTTTACTTTTTTGCCTGAAAAGTAACAAAAGTAAAAATTAGAAGTTAAAAAAAAACGGAAACATTCCGCACTAAAAAAAGGGTAGGTACAATCGGCAGAGCAGAGCAGATTGGCAGTGCAGATCATTGAAATGTTAATAACGGCAGAGCAGAATATTCAATCAGCCGTTACCTAATGTGTGATCTGCCAAATAATTCGGCAGATCATATAATAGAATTTTTATAATGTGATTGCCAAATATTTTTATGAAAAACGATGCACATTGAATAGAAAGAACTATGAGTTGACTTTTTAAACATAAACGTTTTTTGTTGTCGCAATACTTTTCCAAAAATAAAGTGATCTGCCGTATTCTAATGGGTGATCTGCCGAATATTTCGGCAGATCATAATGCAACCGGCAGAGCAGATTGACAGAGCAGATCATTGTAATAATAATAACGGCAGAGCAGATTATCACACACAGACAATCAGCCGTTTTTTATTTTGTGATCTGCAAAGTTATATTTTAATAATGCGTGATCTGTCAAATAATATTTGGCAGATCACACATTCGAAAACGGCTGATTAGATAATCTGCTCTGCCGCTATCAACATTACAATGATCTGCTCTGCCAATCTGCTCTGCTCTGCCGATCGTACCTACCCCTAAAAAAAGACAAACCATTTAACTATTAAGCGTTTCAAAATTAACAAATAGTTATGGAACCTGCAAATAAATACTTTGCCAACTACTATTTGTCTTAAACTTGCACTTTTTGATTATAGAATATTGAAAATTACACTTGTAATAGTTTCATGATTGTGAGTTTTTTTTTTGTATTAGTTTTTTTCAAACAACGCGCTTGGATTACTGCTATCCAACTGGGGAAAATGCTAGGACCTATATGGGTATCCCATATGGGTACCATTGCGATTCTGTCTGTGGGATCCAACTGGTTCCTATCTGGGATTAGTCTGGGTTTTTGACGGGGAATCCCATATTGAGCCCAGATGTTTTTTTTATTTACCGCGGGTTTTCTCAATTTTTTACAGTTTGTTTTTCGCAGATTTTTTGCATGTCGAATCTGCGAAGTAAGGTGACAATTTTTTGATTAAAAAGCATCGCATTTTTTTATATAAAAATAAAAACAAAAAACTAATATTATACAATAATTTGATGCAAAACTGTTCTACGATAGTAATATACTGCCACAGTAGTTCTCTCATATCGCCACCATAATCCCATGACAAAATTCTGTTTTAAAGTTTATCGTTACGCTTCTTTAGTGCTTTTATCCACTTTTACACTAATTTTATAAATTAAAAATAAACATTTGAATAATATAATAATTTATAGAATATATATTTACAAAGTATAGATAAAAAGATTTTATCTATAAAAATATTGCTACTTGTTGTAAATTATTATAATATTTTACAACAATGTTTTCGTTAATATCGGATCAATAAGAGTCGCTGCTAGCGATCAACAAAGGTCGCAGAAGTTCCGTTCATTAGACACCTGATGATTTAAAAAAAAAGCTTAAAAAAAGCTTACTAATGCTTTCGTTAACATTGGATCAATAAGAGTCGCTGCTAGCGATCAACGAAGGTCGCAGAAGTTACGTTCATAAGACACCTGATGATTTAAAAAAAAGCTTACTAAAACTGGGTTATTGTCTATTGCGATCTGCAACTTATTTAAAACTTTTTTTTTTTTTTTTTTTTTTTTTTACATTTTAAGTTTACATTTGTCGTAATACAATACTTTAACAAATACAAACAAGGTTTCTGAAAGAAGATCGTACTGATCTTATCATCAGAACCTTTTACAAGCATTTAGCATAATTATTTACAATGTATATAATCTATTTATAAAATAAACAGTAAAAGTAAAAAGTAAAACAAAAAGATAAAAAGTAAAACAAAAAGAGTCGTTACATATAAAATGTAAAACAAAAAGAAAAGTAAAACAAAAAGAGTCGTTACATATAACGTATTTTACAATTAGCATAAAACGTATTTTACAATTAAAAAAGTTCTAAATAAAGGGACTTAATAACAATTAGAAGAACCTTATTATGTCATCGGAAAATAAAATTAAATTTTTGAGTTTATGTTTGAAAATTGGAAAAGTGTAAAATATATCAAAATTTGGCAAAACAACTTTATTCCAAAAATATGGCGCACGATAAGCAATACCATACTGGTTAAACTTTGTTCGACAAAAAGGTTTATGCAAAAATTTATTATTTCTAAGTATGTATTTATTTATTGGTTTTTCACAAAAGAGAACTTTAAAGATAGGTAGGGATAAGCCATTTTTCCACAAATACATAAAGCATAAAACATTAAACACATTAAGCTCGTAAATATTAAGAATTTTCATTTCAATAAAAAAAGGTTTGGAATGAGTGTATCGATCCGCAAAATTAGTTAAACGGATCCCATGCTTCTGACGGCGGTAAAGACATTGTAATTTGCTTTTTTCTGTGCTTCCCCAAGCAATATTTGCATAATTCAAATAGGTATGAATAAATGAGTAGTATAGTTAGGTTAAATCTTTTTTACATAGATATGTTCTGGATTTATATAAAATTCCAATGCTTTTAGAAATTTTTGTGCTAATATAGTCAATATGCGCTTTCCATGTGATGTTTTCATCAAGAAAAACACCCAAAAGCCTTGTGACATAGTGTCTTTTTATCACAGTATTATCAAAAGAGATTTCTGGAAAATTTTGGGGTAAATAAGGTTTTTTTGCGATTGGATGGAAGAGAATCCATTTTGTTTTGTTACTGTTAAGAGTTAGCTTATTGCATATAAGCCATTTTGATATGTTTTTAAGTTCATCGTTCATACTAGAAAAGAGTTTGTAAATATCATTATTGGAAAGAAATAAGTTGATGTCATCAGCAAACATTATACTCATTAAATTTGAGGCTTTATTTAGGTCGTTTATATAAATCAAGAACAACAGTGGTCCCAAAATGGAACCTTGGGGAACGCCACATGAAACATTTAGGAACTCATTTGGATAACAACTATTACTAAAAACAAATTGTTTACGGTTAGATAAATAACTTCGGAACCATTTTATAACTTTGTAATTTATTCCAAAGTATTTCAGTTTTTGTATCAAAATTTCATGATCTACAGTATCAAACGCCTTCGATAGGTCGATAAAAACACCTAATGTAAATTTTGATTTTTCAAAAGAATTTGAAATTTCACGAACAAGTTGGATAATTGCATGTTCCGTCGAATTATTTTTTTAAAACCGAACTGGTTGGCGTATAACAAATTATTAGAGAGGAGATAATTGTATAATCTACTATACATAATGCGTTCTAGTATTTTTGAGAATGTGCAGAGGACGGAGATAGGACAATAATTACTGATATTTGTTTGATCTCCTTCTTTTAAAATTGGGGGTAATTTTAGCAATTTTTAATTGATCCGGAAAAACTCCTTGGTGAATAGATGCTCCATAAACCTTAAAAAGTATATCTTTTAATTGTTCAAAACATTCTATAACTATATTACCGTTTATGTCATCTGCTCCGTTTGCTTTGTTTTTTTTTAGGAGATTTGAATGCTTTTTCGAATTCATGAAAAGTTAGCTCAGAATATAATTCGTTGGAACTAATGCAATTATCCATCTGTACTAGAAAATCGTTAAATGTTGCTTTGGTATAAGGAATTTTATTTGCTAGTTTAGGACCGATGTCAGTGAAGAATTTATTAAACTCATGAGCTATAGCTTTTGGTTTGCATATGCGTTTGTTATCCACTATAACCATCTGGGGAAGAGAACCTGAACATTTTTTTTATCTGCCAGTAATTTCGTTCATTATTTGCCAATTGCGTTTTGTGTTATTTTTGAATTTATCTAGGAGTCTTGTGTAATAATTTTTTTTCAAGTTTTTACAAACTTTTTCAAAGAGATATTTGTAATTTTTATATATTTTCTCATTATCTAATGATTTTGTTTGAAGATATTTTATATACAGCTTCTGTTTAATCTTGGATAAATCCTTTTGTTATCCAGGGATTATTTTTATATTTTGGAGTTATTATCTTTTCAATAATAGGAAAGTTTGCGTCATAAACGGAGTAAAAGGTTTCATAAAAATTATCATAAATTTTGTCTGCATTGTCATTGAAGTTAATATGCTTCCAGTGCAGTAACGATAGTTGGTTTTTAAACAACTTTATATTTGTATGGTTAAAAATGCGGATTTTAATTTTGTTTATTTTATTTTTAATTTCAGAACTAATTGTCAAGAATATTGGAAAATGGTCAGTTATATCAGATTTTAGGATACCTGTTTGAATATCATTGTTGAATATTTCTGTTGTAATAATATCAATCAAAGACGCCGAAATTTTTGTTACTCTAGTTGGCCTGTTTATTAAAGGAATTGCTCCCGCCTCAAAAAAGGAGTCGTAAAAGTTTTTAATTTTGTTATCTTCATTATAAAGAAAACAATTCATATTTAGGTCTCCAATAATGAAGTTCTTTTTGTTTTCTTTAATACCTTTTTTGAAAATACTTTGTTCAAAAGAAATGCTTTTTCTCGCTCACGCCGTCAGGTGGGCGATAACAACAGCTTAATAACATGTTTTTAGATTGATTGTTCATAATTTCAATAGTCAAAATTTCTTTATCGCTGTCAGAAGCACTTAAATCATTCCTAACGTAATAAACAATATTTTCATTCACATATATTATTTACTTGTCTTTTAAACGAAATTAATTTAAAATGAGGAATATAAAAGTTCGAAGTATTATCTATGTTATTTGAAATCTAGGTTTCAGTTAAACAAACTATGTTAAAACGATTTTTTGTTTCCTCTAACAAGCTTAAAAGTTTTTCAAAATTGTTATTAAGACTTCGAATGTTTACGTGTAGTATCATAATTTTATTTAAACATTTGTCATAAACATTTTTAAAAAGAAACCCTTCTAAATCGCTTGGAAAGCGATATGAGCAATCCGTAAGCGCCTCGTAGGAATAGTTTATATCGGGGTCTATATTTACATCATTTATTTCATTAAAGTTAAAACGCATGGATTCAAAGTCACTGATTCCAGCCATACTTTTTTTTTTTTTAAGATAAATTTATTTGAGCATTTACTTTTAGAAAGGCTTCTTTTTAGGACTTAAAGTTAGGAATGGGATTTTAAAATTCTCTACAAAAAATTTTATCATACTTGATAATGGCGTACTTTCCTTCACCGCGTAGACGTTTGACTTCTTCCCATAACTTTTTGCGAATCTCGATAGTTTCTTTTACGAAATCTTCGTTGATGAATACACCAGTACCTCTCAAGTTTTTAACGGAGTTAAGAGTCTTGTTCTTGTCTTGATAATTTTAAAGTTTCAGAACTATAGTTCTAGGTATTTTACTATCTTTTGTTTTGCCTACTCTATGTGCTCTTTCTACAACAACTTCGCTATTTATTTTTAGTTGGTTTTTGAAAATATCTTTAACTGTATCCTCGCATTCAGTCCAGGTTTCACCTGCTTTTTCTTTTACTCCATCTATTCGCAGATTGTTTCGTCGAGATCTGTTTTCGAGATCGATTGTTTTTTTTGGTCAACACATTTAGTTCGTTGTCATAACACTTTCTAATTTGTTTTATTTTATCTATAAGGTTTGTTTCTTGGAAGTTTAATGTTGTTTTAACATCGTTCAGATCTTTTTCGATATTCATAATGTTGGATTTATTATTTGTTACATATATTTCAATTTTCTCTATTCTTTCCGTTAATATTTTCAAGTTTGCACTCATTATCGACGCGAAGCTTTTTTCTTGTTCTTTCAACAACTTTTCTGTTTCTTGTGATATACATATCTTTTGTTCCTCCAACTTCTTGATAATTAGATTTTCTATATTTTTAAATGAGGTTTCCATGTTTAATTTAAAATTTAACACGCTGTAGAAAAAACGCTGACTATGCAATTGAAAATACTCGAAGGAAAACGTCACATTAGGACAGTTCCTGTGAAACTGATCAGGACTTTTTTTAATTTGTGGTTACTTAAAATTTTTGTAACACCGTGCCCTCAGCCATAACTACAACTTTAAAGGTATCAAACAAACATTCTTGCCAGTTTGTCGACTTTAAAAGTTTATTTTCTTTATGGCAGCAAAAGCGCTGAAAGATCAACTAAACAAACTTTTCAACAAGTCTTATTTTATATTTTACAAATTATCTATTTAAAGATTGTAAAATAATACACTTCCCTGTCACCTTGATGTTCAGAGTTAAAAATTTTCAATTTCTTGTATTTTTTTAAGTGAAATACTTTTTAAAATTTTATAATCTCCAGTTTTCTCAAGATTTTTAGATTATGATATTTATCAAAAAAAAAGTTACCCTGCTAATATTCGAGATAAGATGGGCTGATGATGCAGTTTTGTTACGTGACATTTTTTATATTCAAGAAATAATAACAATGTTTTCATACGCAAAGAATTTTCGTATTTATACACAAACGTGTCTTCCTTGCGGTAATTATTCTCCTACTTTTGCGGTAATTATTCTCCTAAACGTTTTTTACTGACTTTTATATTACTCTAGTAAAAATAATTTTAAAGTTTCCTAAAAAAAATTGTAATTAGGTTCTTTTTTAAGGACAAGTATACTCCCCAACTTTGTCCCCTGTCATATTTTAAGAATGGATTCAATCTCTAATTTTCACAACAAATCTATGGCTCTCCCTCCCCACCCCTTCATATATCAACCTCTCTTAACTACTATTATAAACCACAAGCACTACAGTTAGGCAGGCGAAAACATTTCATAGAGACAGTCACGGCTTTATTTTTAAAAAAAAGTTATTTATTTATTTTTATGTTCAAAAATATCCAGTTATCAATAAGTATTTTTAATAAGTTAGAAAAACAACTTTAATATCTTTTTAAATTAGTGCGTACGTTTATATTCAAGCCCTTCCTTTGACCCCCCTTCCCTATCATACGCTTTTGCAAACTCCCTTCCCCTATGAGCGTACTTACTTTATGGACGACCCCTTAGTTACGTGAATAATCGTTATAACAAATCCGGACTGGTCGAACGTAAGTTTGCTGAAAAGAAAAATATCCGCCTTGTCAAAATAATTTGTCAAGGCCGTCAAAGAACGAATTCAGAAGAATTCAGTTCTATCTAATAAATTTATATCTAAAAAAATGAAGATGGCCAAAGAGTTTTTTGTTCGTGAGAAAACGATTCGAATGGTGATAAAGCAGGAACTCAAGGCTAAGTTAAGCCACTGTGAAAAAATACCTGATAAATGACACTTTAAAAGGGCAAAAGATTTGGAAAATGTTAATATTGTAGTATTCTAAAAAAACCGTGTCAATAATACTGTTGTTTGGCGAGAAGTCGTTTACAGTTGACTCTTTTACAAACAATTTAATAGACCACTTCATATCAATCCAGGCACCTAAACAAGTTCCAGAAAAGGTCAGGTTTATGTTTTAAACAAAGCACCCAGCATTGGTGGTGGCTTTTTGCCTTGTTTCATCAGGTTAAAAAAAAAATAGATCTGGTTTTAATCAAATCCGGACTGAAAATTGATTCTGCTATTTGCAAGACATCCTGAACACACACATTAAGCCTTAGATTTAAACCAATTACTATCAGGAGACAAAGGTAGTGTTCCAACAGGTTGGGGCACCGAGTCATACCTCGAAGAAGACGCAGAAGTGGCTGAAACAAAACATTTCGAACTTCTTGCTCAAATACATCTAGTTCCCTAGTTCAACAGACCTGAACCCACTCAATTGTTCTATATAGGCATTTATTAAGTCAACGGCGCGCGCAAAAGCTCATAAAAGTGTTGAAGCTCTAAAGAAGTCCTGGGGCTTAATGCCGACCATTTTCATATTGAACATTTGCAACAGCTTCTGGACCATGATTGAGGTCAAAGAGGAGTTAAAAAAAAGCTTGTCCCACAAAGAGTTCCATCTGTAAAATAATACCCATGTGCATACATAAAACCCATGTAGACGTTTTGTTTTTACTGGAATTAGGCGATGTTGCCAAAGCATGTATCAATTAAAAAAAGAATCAAATAAATTGGTTAATTATTACTTGTTTTAACTCAGTTTTTATTGTCCAGAATGTAGCGCCGCATACTGTATTTCTTAGTAAAGAACAATAAATTACTACAGAATAGTTACATAATTTAAAAACTACGAAATATTACTATTAAAAGGATTTTTTTTTTTTATCAAATTGATTTTACTATTTAAACATATAAATAAATAATGATTTCTTCTTAACATTAACTTATAATTTTATTAGTATTAAATTTAATATATTTTTTAGTATTAAGTAATTCTAATAGTAAAACAACGTCTTATTACTAAATTATTTGTATTATTATATGAAAGTAATATGAACAAAACAAAAGGAACTAAAGATGTGAATAAATAAATTAGTAAATAAATAAATATATAACAAAATAAATGTATTGGTTATTTGTCAAAATACTGATTGACTCATTAACTTATTTTTTTTCAAAGAAATATAATATACTTTCAAAGAAATATAATATATGATGAAATATAATGTATAAATATATATATTTCAAAGAAATATAATATTATTTTCAAAGAAATATAATACTGTATAAAACTATTTAGACATGACTAATGTTGTTGTTACAGTTAACGATGTATTAACTTATAATGATCTTGAAAATATGAAAATTTAATTACGTTTAAAAAATGACTTTGTTTTTCGAATGACCAATTCAAATATATTAGCCGCGTATATATAGAGTAATAATGAGGTTGTATGGTCAAAAATTACACAACTATAAATTTTTAGATGCAACTTTAATTTTTAGATGCAAAAAAAAGGTCCTCGTTTTCCGATATTTGCCGATTGCCAACTATAGATCCAGTTTTGCCGACTCCAGTTCCGATTTGCCGACCGAAAAAATTCGTAGGGGCTAGACTCCCCCCTACGCCCCCCCCCAAAAAAAAAAATTCGGAATGGCCCTAAATATTTTTATTTTTATTTGATTGAAATGTGTTTGCAGTTCAATAAACGAAGTTAACCAGTGTTTTTTTAGGAAATACAAAGAGGTTCGTTTTTGCTTTTTTTTTTTTTTTTTTTTTTTTTTTAACACTAAAATTAATTAAAATTTTGTTTTGAATGAATATTTGTTAGAAGACTTATTTTCATTTTTTTATATAGTAGACCATTTCATAAGTCTTGTCTTAAAAAAGTCCTTATATTTTTTAATAACCTAAATTACAAATATTTTTGTTTATATTTTAATTTGTATTTGGAAATATAGAAATAACGTATTTTTATTTGTATTTGATCAAACGTATTTGACCACAACCCTGCTCCTTAGCAAGGATATAGGAAAAAACCCTAATCATGGAGTTTGTTTGAAGATACCTTGGAATCACTTTGCTCAGGTACAAGTATCAAACTACGTAATTTAATTTAACTGTAATCATTAAGTTTTTAATATTTAGTCTTTTAATATTTAGAAAATAAAAAAAAAATCTAAGTAACACTAGCACGTTGACCATTGTTTAATAAGATACAAAAAACATTTTACAATTTTTTTATGCATGTTTATGAGAAAGTTTTATATCCGCTAGGTAAAAATTAGATTGTGCTGAATGTGTAGTTTTGAAAAAACACTTAGTAGCAGCCTCACATGCAAGCACCAAGTATACTTCTTTTACTAGTTACTACTAGTTTTAACTTATCTGAGCTTTAAACTAGACTCACAATGTCTAAGCATTGTAAGTATAAAGTACCTTTCAAAATGCCCAGCAGCGCCTCATTGTGTATCATGTAAGTTGTCTAAAAAAAAGGCAAGAGTAAAAAAAAAAAAGAGTTCAGCGTTGCAACAATTAAATTCATACAAAAAGCTAATCTTGCTACAAATTACAAATGCTGAGTTTACTATCATGTGTCAATTTATATCGATATATTCAATTATATCGACTTATATCAATTTAGACATTTATTTATCAATATAATCATTTATATCGATTAATATCAACTTATTCATTTACATCAATTTACACCAATTTATTCATTAATACCGATTTATATCGGTTTATACATTCAGGTCGATTTACATTAGCATTTTAGAATAACATTCATGTCAAGGCTAAAATAAATAATGCAGTTGAAATGTTTAGATATATCAATTACATCAACAACTAAATAATAAAATTTAAAAGAATTTAAAAACTCAAATAATTTTACTTTATAAAAAATTACAATTTAATTACTAAGTTGCTTTTTAGATTTGAAGTAATGATTTTTAATATTTGCTTATTGACATTTAAATTCGTTTAAATTTTTCAAGCTAATATTTTAAATTAGCAGATAAAATTACAAATTGCACAGTAATTATTTTCAAGTAAATTTTTTTTTTTCTTTTCTGCTTTTGAAAACTTTATTAAACTATTTTTTGCTGTTTTTAAAAACTATTTTTTGTTTTGTTTTTAACAACTTTTTTAAACTTTTTTTTGTTCAAATAATTAGATTGTTTCATAAACAATAAAAAAAAAAAAAAACGATAATTTAATACGAATTTATTTTTTCAAACGCAGGCATGAATTTATTGCATATCTTCAAACATATATCATTCTTATCCTTGTTATTTTATAAAATGTATAAGTTTTATCTCAACAACTTATCTGGAAAATGTGAATTCTGTAAAATCCGAAAAAGCTTGTATAAACTAGTGAAAAAGCTTGTACAAACAAGTGAAAAAAATTGTATAAACAACTAAATAAAAAATCCTTATTTTCTTTTGATTTCAGAACTAAAAAAAAATAAAAATTATTTTTTTGTTAATTTGATTTTTGAACAATATCAACTTTAAAATTAAAAAAAATAAATTGTTTTAGTGTATTTTCACTAACTATTTTAAATCACTTATTTGTTATTAAAACTATTAATTACGAGTTTTAAATAATAAACCAGTTTTGAATGGCTAAATACAGTCTAAAAGATTTTTTTATATTAAATTTAGTGTTAATGTTTTTATTTAAATTTAAATATAAGTGATTTGTGATCAAACCATTAAACCATTTTGCTGAAAAACAGTAGATAACTGTGATATGTTTTTTTCGTTTTGAGGAATTGAAGGAGTAAATGTTAAAGCAGTTTTTAAGGTGAAACCTTTTTTTACAGCTGAGTTTAGTTTATTACACCTGGGTTTGGTTTTTTTCACCTGGATTTAGTTTTACACACCTGGGTTTAGTTTTACAGACCTGGGTTTAGATTTTTACATCTGGGATTAGTTTTACACACCTGGGTTTAGATTTTTACATCTGGATTTAGTTTTACAAACCTGGGTTTAGTTTAGCTTTAACAAGAGAAAGTTTTCTGTTCTGATGTTTGCTTTTCTCAAAAACCAAAGATTTTCTCAAAACGTTTTTTTCAATTCATTCTGTTAAAACATGCTGCTTTACTTAATGGTTCCAGTTTTTTAAAAGTTGCGTTAATTTAGATTTAGGAGTAAAAATTATTATTATATCCTGAATGCGCAAGGCTAGCCCTTTGTTTTTCTTTGACCTTAAAATAGCATACACTTTAGTCCATTTAGATAAGTATTCAAAAAAAGTCAAATAAAAAAAAATTTATAAAGTTATGGAAATAGTAAAGGGGGAAAAAGTTAACTTTCCAACTTTAAATTTTAACTGGATAGAGACTTTTCGAAAAGTTGTTTTATAAAATTAACAAATATGGTTAATCAATTAACTCGGTCATTCAACTTTAAATTATCAAGCAATTACCTTGGATGTGTAAATAAGGATACTTCCAATTATCAAGTAATTACCTTGGATTATGTAAATAGACATCAGCAGTTACCAGCGAATAATGCAAAAATATTGCAACATAAATAAAAACGAACATTGTAATGCTCTTTAGATCGTAACAATAGTCTTTTTATTATAGATTATTATAACAATTTATTAAATTTCAGAGACGATTTTATAACAAAAATTTTTTGTGCTTATATGCGAACACACAATCTGACACATTTAAGAGTTTATTTCTACATATATATTAAATATAATATCTTTTGCACATTAAATATAATATCTTTTGTATGCCTAGATTATTAAACTTATAATTGAGAATTTTTAAAGCACTTTCTATTAAATCTATTGTTTTTTAAAAGTTTCATTCAATCTTTATAATGCACCAAACCATAGAGAACAGCAGAAACATTTTTTATATATTTTTATGATAATTCATACGTGTTATTATAATAATACATATAACAATAACAATAAAAATAATTATTGTTATAATGATAAAAATAATAATAATATTAATAATAATAGCAATAATAGCAATAATAATAACAATAATAGCAATAATAATAATGCTACTATAGAAAATCTTTAGTAGCAACTTTTTTTCAAATAAAAATATTTAGCTTTTTCGGACTATCTATAAGCAAATTTTTTTACTGTAAACCTGCGCTAGTAAAAAATGAAAAAAGCACAAATGCATTTTGGGGTAAGACCACCCAACAAATTTTAAAGCACCAGCATACACGGAAATCTGCATAAGTGCACATGCAGCATAATTTAGTTCGCCCAACATATTTGTATTTTTGGGCCAAAAAAGCCTTTTAGTTGACTGTATAATAAGTAGCTCTGTAAAAGGTTCGCATTGAGGATTTCTTATTAGGTTAGCATTACCTCGAATTTCATTTGGACTACATGAAAAGTGCAAATGACAAATAAAGAAATAACTATAATAGCTAGTTATTAAAAATTAGGCTTTTAAAGTTTTAAACAGCAAACGAATATGTGTTACCATCTGACTGCGAATTGTATATACTACGGTTGATACTTGTAAATAATATTTGCAGTCATATGGTAATACAATAACAATAAATAAATTAACAAACGAGTAAAACCATTAGTGTCTCAGAGAAACTTATAAGAATTCCCCACACTAAAAGGTAGCGACCCATACCAAGGACATAAAAGAAATCCAGAGAAAGTTTACGAGAAAGAGATCAACTAGTTAAAAATTAATATTAAATACATAGAACAAAACGTGATGAATAATAATAAATTGACAAAAATCATGGCACTTGAAAAGTTAGCAAACTTATTAACAGTATTTGATATGGCGAAAGAAAACATTGGTTCGGAAGACGAATGGCTCTCAAAAGCAGTCATAGAAGTTAAAGCAGCAATTGAGATTAAAAACATAATGTTGGATGAATTGAACACTATAAATACAAACAAAGTCGTCAAAAAATGGGAGATTAAAGTACAAATTATGGGACAAGCTAGATTGCAGAAAACTCTTAACAAAAATCTGTTAAACTTTAAAAATAGTTACAAAATTTAATGGAAATTAAAAGGACTGGTTACGATTTTGGAATTCACGCTAGAAGTTGATAACTTCTAGCGTGAATTCCAAATAAAGTTTAACTACTTATTGGAACGGTTGAAGGAAAAACCAGAAACGAAACACTTAGATTACCACATTTATTGGATGGATACGAAAAAGCAAAACGTAAATTTACAAGACACCTATGGAAAAAATATTTTTGTTTACAAAACTTTAATTAATGATCTTGAAAAAATAACGGCTTAAAACAACACGCACTAAATCAAAGAAGTTCGCGACTTTTAAAACAAACTTTCAAGAATAGTACAAACATTGAAAACGATGCACAAACTGGAAACTACTCAATCTTTTGTGTATTCATTAATGGATAAACTTCGACCAGTTCGTAAAATACTTACGCAAAACGATGACGGATGGGGAAAATGGAGGACTGGAGCAACTTGTTGATAAAGCTGCAAAAATATATTGAAAGAAATCAATTGAACTCAATTTTCAACACAAGCAATGAACAAATGAAATGCGAGAAAAAGAACGCAAACGTACAGTCACGGTCTTATGAACAATAAAGCACTGCATTCAAGCAATAAAATAGAGATAATTATGATAAAGCAATGACAACAAATGTCGTATCGCAATAAAGAAGCAGAACAACTACCGTGATGAAGATTGGATTGTGGTCAAATTCTTATAAATACAGAAACTCTTATTGTAAGGAGGAGTTGGGAATAAATAGAATATAAGAATATATTCAAAGTTTCCTAAACATAAAACTGGCGACGAAGATCAAACTAAAAAAAAAGCTTTTTTTTAATGGATTCACTTGTTTCTAATCTGACATTACCAAATTTCCCTACATTTGATCCTACACAAGACTTGAGGGTACTCTATTCACGGTAGAATAAATTCGTGAAACGTTTTCACATTCTATGTACAGCGATTAGCGTGACAGACGATCAACAAAAGCTATCAATGCTGTTGACGTATATTGGTGATAAAACCTATAAAATATACGAGAATCTACATGACCAAACAATCAAAAAAACACTTTAAGAAGTTATAGAATCTTTTGATAATCATTTCAAGCCGCTAATGAACATAAATTACGAGACATTTATTTTCCGAAAAATGAAACAATTACGCGATGAGTCAATTCACCATTTTTTTATACGACTCGGGGAACAAGCTAGGAAGTGTAACTTTCACGACACTGATTTAGCCAAAAAACAACAAATAGAGCTATCAACAACCATAAAAAAAATTAGAAACTACTATTTCCAAAACCCAAATAAAAGTCTGACCGAAATTTTAACAGTTTCAAAAACGTTTGAAGCAACCAAAGTCCAGTTAGAAGTGGTATAACAACACCACCACAAAGGAGACGCCATTAACCGTATACGCAACAGAAGGGAATCCAATAAAGGTAAACTTTTCTGTTCGAATAACGAGGTTAGAAAAGATTTACAAATAAAAAAACAATGCTGTAACTGTGGGGGAGAATACCCACACTCAGATGTATGCCCAGCAGCAGGAAAAACGTGTTATAATTGTAAAAAAAATGGTCATTTCTCAAGTTGCTGCGTGAAAAAATAAAATATAAACAATAAGTTGAGCGGTATTTCAAAACCTTTAAATTCTATGGGGTTTGCCCGTTGAATAATATAGAAACATTAAAAAAAAACTCTTGATTTGTTTTGTTTTGGGTTTCTGACATTAAAGAAGAAAAGTCAAAAGAAAGTAGGTATTATTTAAAGTACAATATTGAAAATGTTTATTCTGTTGATAATTATTCTCGCAAACAAAACGTTTTACACAACAACAACACGAGACTACTGGGAACACAAAAACAGAAAGTTAGTGAAGAAATGGTTAATTTTTCAACGACTGTATACATAAACCAATACAAGTTAAAAACACTAGTACATACTAATGCATCTGTAAACGTCATCAATAAAAACACATTTTACAAACTGAAGAACACTTCAAAACCACAAATTTATTTAACAAAAACAAATACAAAAGTCTTATCATACGGTGCAAACCAACCTAACCTCAAAGTAATTAGCAAATTTTCATCATTAGTGGAAACGTCAACTAAAATGACGTTAACTACGTTTTTAGTATTAGAAACAAACCACAAAAAACGAATTACATTTGCATTAAGAGAATTAGTAGATAAAAACTTTTAGAGTTAGAATAACAGGACTTAATCGAAAACGTTCCAACACCATGGATAAAACCATTAGTCATAGTTCTAAAAGGAAATAATATTATGATTTGTACAGATATGTGATGTGCTAACAAAGCTATTTCAAGTACGCTTTAACCCACCCCAATTATAGACGATATAATTAATTAAGTTATAGGTTCTACAGCGTTTAGTAAACTAGATTTAAATTGTGCTTTTTATCAACTCGAATTATTTCCTGAATCAAGATCTATAACAACATTCCAATCAAACACAGGTCTTAAAAGGTCAAGAAGAACTACAACATGCACTAAGACAAACACTTTCAGATATAACAGGGGCAATTAACATTGTAGACGATATTTTAGTCTATGGGAAAAACGAAAACGAACACGAAATTACACTCTTAAAGGTGTCCAATAAAGTTTTTAAATGTCACACTATACTTAAATAATATAAATAAATAAAAAAATAAAGTTATCTTGTATTTCTTTTAAAAAAACCCATCATCAAACATAAATAATAAAATTTTGAACTGATTTGGTCTTTAGTCCACGCAAAGAGTTTAATAGTTTCAAAATGTCAGTATACCACAACACTTTTCAAAAGACTTCGTTTTTTACTTTTTTTAACCATAAGAAAGAAGGCGTTAACTCCCAAGTAAAATGTTCCGCGGTACTCTGTGATAACACCTTAAAGACTTCTGGGAGAAGCTTGATAACCACACAAAAAAAAAAAAAAAAAAAAAAACATTATGAGGTCCAAAAGTTGAAGTTTTTGAGACTTTTGAGTTGGAAAAGTTGAAATGTGAGTTCTATTATCTTTACAAAAATTAATTGATTTAATTGTTAGATTAAATTCATAATTGTCAAAAATAATATGATTCATAGTTGCCAAAAATAAAGTCTAGGAGAATCGATGCATCGATGCATGTGAGATCTCACATGATGCTTGAAATTGGTTAAGATTTTGAATATATTCAATTTCACTTGTATAATTTGTTTTTTTTTCGTGCATACCTTTTGAGTAGGGATGGCAAAAATCCCGGAAATTGTATATCCCGAAATTTCGGGATTGGGAAATTTGTCCCCGGGAAATCCCGGGATTGAATAGAAAAAAACGCAAACGCAATTGAATACTTTTTAAGAACTCATCAAACACTTAAAAATGATTAATTTAATGATAATATAACTAAAATATTTAATACATTAACGAACAATATATATATATTATATATATATATATATATAATATATATATATATATATATATATATATATATATATATATATATATATATATATATATATATATATATATATATATATATATATATATATATATATATATATATATATATATATATATATATATATATATATAAACATATATATATAAACATATATATAAACGTATATATATAAACATATATACATTTTGCAGACAAGCAATAATGTTTTGAGTTTGTTTTTTTTAGTAAAATACAGAAAAAGAGAGTTCTAAAAGTAAAACATTGCAAAGAGAATATATAGTTTCACAACCAAACAGCTACTATACCAAAGACGATACAAAAATTACTAAACTTCAATTATAAGCTTAAACTTTATTAACTTTTCCTTTTTTTTGACGATCCCAAAATCCCGGGAAATTTCGGAGACTAATCCCAGGATTTCGGGATGAACAATTTGTACGAAATCCCGGGATTTCGGGATCCCGGGATTCCGGGATTGTCATCCCTACTTTTGAGAGACATAATTAAAATTTTGCGAGCAGTTCCACAAATACTTTTACCTCCTAAGACGTCATTCACAGCCAGTTTCAGATTTTTGTTTATTAATAAGTATTCTTTTCTGAGAACTTTCTCTTTTCTAATATATTCTGGGCATAATGAATTCTGAAAGAAAAAGAAATAAATTTTAAAATACATATGCTTACGGGAAACTTGATCTCCTGATCAAGTATCACTAATAAAAGTGTATCCCTGGTATGTATAAGGTTAAAAATTTTATAACAAAAAATTACTAAATTTTTAGTGACTTCTACCAAAATCCTAAAACTATCATATAACTTTGATGAAGGATTTAGCGAAAAAAGGGTCACGGGGAGGTAGGTATGTCAAACAAGTTTACTCTATCAATTAGTAATTTTTTGTAGCAACTTTTCTGCAATAAACTTTTAACAAAAAGAACCTTTATTTAAGTTGCTTCTAATACCGGTTTTGGCGGATTATTAAAATTATTAATTATTTACGATTATTAATTTTATGTAATTTATTATTTATTACCTAAATTTTAGCAAGCCCGAGAAGGAGGTGGGGTGGGAAAGGGGTCGGGAGAGTCATGGCAAATTAATAACTATCGTTATGAATTTTCATAAAAGAACTTATTTTAATACCTTAATATCTTTAAAAGTATTAGAATTTATTTTTATATCTACTACTACAATTACCACTATTACATTATTATAGAGATATGCTATTACTACTACTACATTATTATAGAGATATTCTATTACTACTACTACATTATTATAGAGATATGCTATTATTACTACTAAATTATTATAGAGATATGCTATTACTACTACTATATTATTATAGAGATATACTATTACTACTAGTACATTATAATACAGAGATATATAAAGGACTTCAAATTCCAGTTAGATAAGACAAAGGAAAATAAAAAGTTTTTTTTATCAAGCTGAAGATGAGTTAACACGTAATCCTAAAGAAAACCTTAAAATTGTTTTTTTTTTTAATGTGTTGATGGATCAATGAGTCTTAAAAGAATCGTTTTGAACAGTTGACTAATTATTAAAAGTCTTTCGGCTTTTTACTTAATATTTCAAATTCGAATTAATATTTCAATAATGCACTAAAGAAAATCTACGAGAGCATTGCGTGAAGCTAAGTTTGATTTCTATATCTGATGTATGATGATTTGCATCAACTTGACTCTCCATTCAAATCTAACATTGAAGAACTTAATTTATATACTGAACTAAAATCAATAGCACATGTGTCACCAGATAAGGTTCATATACCACAGCAGATTGCAAGACGTGTTTCCAAATGTTACGACTGCTTTGTAAATTTTATTAACAATACCTGGTGGCATCAGCGGAACACGGTTCCAGATAAAAAATAATTAAGACATAATTAAGCTCAACAATGACACAAATATAGATCAGCAGAATGTTCCATCAAAAATGATATTGCTTCTGAGCTCGACTATTCAGAATTAATTGACAATTTTGCAAACACGAAAGCAGGAAAAATGAATTTTGCATAAAGGTAAAATGAAAATTTTAATTTATTCTTTAACTCGTTCTTTTTTTTTTTTTTTTTTTAAGTTGATTAAGGTGCCCCAAGAAGTCCTTACCGGTCTTATCACAGAGCACCGCGGAAGAGCATTTAATAGGAAGTTCACGCCTCCATCCCAACCGATGTCGTAAAACTTGCCCAGAGGTGGGGTTTGAACTAAAGATCTTAAGTTTCTGAGAAAAGTGCTACCACTGCGCTACCACTGCGCCACGGCTGCTCGTTTCTTAGAAAATAACATTATTATTATGATTTGACAATTTTTTAAATTTGGTTCAAAGTTGTAAAATCTAAAGTGATTAATAATTTAAACTTTATTTTTAAGTAATGAAAACAAATTTTTTATAAAATAAGGCACCAAATATCAGGAACAGGACAAGTGCCTTAAGTCGCCAACGATGTGAAGTAAGGATTGAATATTGTAAAATTTTTGCTGTTTTTAATTTTTTAACATTTACTACTTTTCGTATCCACATATATCCAAGTTTATTTTTTAATAGTATATAGCCGAAGTTCTTAAGCCGTACAACGTTGTTGTAATTTATCACTTCATCAACGTTAAAGGTTTAAGGGAGCAGATATAAAATTTAAAATAAGTATATATACACAGTGTGTTTTTTCATCATATGGAGAAATTTTTTCAACAGCTAAGACTAATCTATTAAAACCGAAGTACTTAGTTTCGTATCGTATAGAAATTTTATTTTTCGAAAATCAAAAATTTATTTCGAAACTAAGTTTTTCGAAACTTAGCAGAACAGTTTTTTAAGAAAGAAAACTTTTAAATACGTCATAATTAATATTGCTTAAAAGACATAATTATGCATAAATAGTTATGCATCTGATAATATGAATACGCTAATTTAATACTATTATTATTTGTCGAGTTACGTCATTTTCTAGGCTTTTCTATTTTAAAGTAGTTTCTAGGCTTTTCTATACGCGGTTTTTTTTTAATTTTATTTACTAACAACGCGTATTACGGGTTGCTTACTGCTCGTTAATTAATAAATCGGTTTAATTAACTTGCAATAAATTAATTAAATGCTTATTTTTTATCGATATTTGTTTCAACTGCGTATATAAATTTTATGAATAAACTTATTATTTAGTTTGTTCTACAGTAACTTTTTGTAAGTGCATGTTTTTGTAAGTGCGTGTTTTTGTAAGTGCATGTTTTTGTAAGTGCATGTTTTTGTAAGTGCATGTTTTTGTAAGTGCATGTTTTTGTAAGTGCATGTTTTTGTAAGTGCATGTTTTTGTAAGTGCATGTTTTTGTAAGTGCATGTTTTTGTAAGTGCATGTTTTTGTAAGTGCATGTTTTTGTAAGTGCATGTTTCAAAGCACTTTTCGTATGTTTCGAAGCACTTTTATCATAATGAAACGATTTTTTTTTTCAATTATTCACCTCTACAAGGTTAAGGATCGTTTATATTTTTTATTTATAATAAAAAACCTAGCACCTACCGCGCTCAGAAATTTTGGTTGTAAATTTTTATCTATATATAGAAAGTGTAATTTAAAGTAGATCACATGTTCAGCCTAATGCAACCTAGTACAGCCTAGTGTTTTCGGCTTGTGTAAAGATAAGTGTTAAAAAAAATGTTGCGCATTTTAATGAGTTTTATTGAAAAATATTTAGAAAAAAAGCAAGCATTAAAAATAAATTTTCATATTTCTTCTTCTTATTTTAATATATAATTTCAATAGACTAATATAAACCTTTATGAAATTAAAATGTTATAATTGTCTTGCTGCCCTCGTATTTCATTTTTATACGATGCAATTGATCTTTTGTATCGCGTCCAATTTAGCCCGTCTTTAAAACGTCATCAACAATGTTGATTACGTTTATACATTAATTAGTTAAACTAACTAATAGTATAAATTGCATGTTCTAATTTCCAGTGCAATATCTGTCCGCTTTCTCTATGCTATCTTTCTAGCTTGACTTTTTCTGACTTTCACTTTAACTTACTTCGTTCTTTTTAAATTCGCTTACTCTTGGTTAACGAAACGGGTGAGCTAAACTTGTCTTCGCGGGTCCAGGTATGTAGCCTCTATATGGCAATTAGCCGTTGGAGGATAAACCACAATACCCAATTTAGCCCGTCTCGTTGCAATTTTCAATAGTTCTGCTTTTCCATCCTGTCGTTCGATTCAATTACGCTTTTCACCTCACAATTGATTTCCAGATTGCACACTAATTGAATTGGTCGTTTAATCATATACTCGTTTCTTAATCAAATTTTAAAACCACATGTGACTCCACCTTAACCTTTAATTTTGCTTTCAAGTCGTCCAATATTTAGAAGTGCTATGTTTTTCAAATTATCTTCAATAAGAACTACGCAACCAAACCCAAATAGTTTTAAGTTTCTTTTCCCTGGCTTGTTGTCGTTTTTTTATCGCATGCACGTATCCACTATTTCATTTTTTTTTAAGTGTTCTTTATAACTTTTCACAAAATTAATTCTTCTTATTACACAATTCCCTTTTGCAATTGAATTGATATCTACTTCAAGAAATATCTTACCCTTGCAAAAAATTACCCTTGTAAACCGAAACTTTCGTAATTCTATTTTCTTTAAGTTTTTATACCAAATTAACAACTGTGCGTCTCAATCCGTTTTGTGAATTCGAATTTGTAGAAATGCTTTCTGTATTTCAGCTAATACGCAGAGTTTGTTTATTCGATTTTGTATAAAAGTGTTAAATAATAGTGGATACAGTGACGGTCCCACTTCCAGGCAATCGTTCAATGAAAATGATTGAGCGACATTTTGAGCAGAACAACTTTCAAACTCCTTGTGATCAGTGTTCAGTAAGAAAGTCTTTTCAATAACTGAACTTAACTGTATACATCTCCTAGCAAGAATCCATCTCAACACTGTTAATTCCGCTCCTGGATTTTTATCTGGGTTTTTTCCAATAACAACCGGTTCCGTAGTTTTTATTCGTTGATAATCAGCAGCACCAAGTATTATGCAAACAGGTTGCAATTCATCGCTTCCTTCATTGTCACTTAATTTCAATCTTCTCAATTCTGAAAGTTTAATTTTTACTTCTTTGACTATCGGATTGGGTAACTGTTAGTATTTCTTTTTCCGCGTTGACGCATTCAATCTTGATGCAAAACTCTGGTCGGTACCAGATTTATAATTCTAGCGTAACATTATATATTTCTACACATTTGTTCACCGTTTCATATTGCTGTTCAATGTTTTTATATCCCTTCCGTGTAGATTTTAACTTCAGATTTGTTAACAAATTTGTACATATTTATATGTGAACTTCCAGCACCCGTAACCAACATTATTTTCACTTTTTCACCATTTACTTTTGCAATCACTGTCAAGTGAGTTGTTTTACTTGCGTTAAACATTGTCCCATTGTTTCTTTTTTGTTTTTAACTTTACCATTCATTGTTGCATTGACATTTTGACATATTAACGTGTCATGTTTTTTACTATATTTCCTGCATCCTCTGTCTATAACCAATGCAGTTGTTACACAATCTTTAGATTGTTAAAATGTCCTTGCGTCTTGAAACGTTCAGCAATTTTGTTCAATCTTCCTTTTTATGATTTGGTAACCCACAGTAAACCCATCCATATTTACCAAAACTTGTTTTTATATTTAAGAAACTTTGAATATATTCTTATATTCTATTTATTCCCAACTCCCCCTTACAATAAGAGTTTCCGTATTTATAAGAATTAAACCGCAATCCAATTTTCATCAAAGTAGTTGTTCTCCTTCTTTATCGCGATCCAACAATTTTTGAAAGATGACGATAGTTTGTTAATTTTATCTTGTTTAACCAATACTTTGGTTCCAATTTGTAAATTTGTATTGACAGTTAACTTAAACCGTTTGTTGTGAAGTTGTTTTGCGTATGATTTCGATCTAATTGGTTTTTGTAAGCTATTTCTTTTTAACTGATAGTTAATTTTTGTCTATGGAAGGTATTGTATGGTTTATTTTACGATTAAACATTCCCGACGGGCATTTTTTTTAAAAGTTACGTTCTAAATGTGTTTTAAACGTCTTTTAAACGTCTTTTAAACATTAATGTTTAAAAGACGTTTAAAAGACATTTAAAATACATTTAGATCGTAACTTTTAAAAACAAATGCCCGTCGGGTTAAGTCTGCTGGTGCTATATTTGTTGTGCCATTGGGGGTATTTCCATATGAAAATAAATATTTTTGAATTTCTTGGGTAATGTTTTTTTTTTTTTTTTATAGTAGCAGCTAGAATAATTTGGTTAGAGGTTAGTTGAAACGTTCTATGTCTCCGTTGTTCTGCGGCCATCGCGAAGTAATGTGTCAATGATGAATTCCATATGAGTTTATAAACGATTGAACTAAGTATGAGTGAAAAGGAGGGCCGTTGTCCGTAATGATAGTGCGAGGTATTCCGAATAGTTATTGTAGTGTCTCGTCGGAAAGTGTGTATGCTTTTATTTTGTCGATATTATTGGCGTGCGGTTTGGTAAAACGCTTATGAAATTTACATATTCTTCTATCTTAAACAATTTTATTGTGTGGTCGTGAAAAGGATGTCTGCTTGCATGATCGCTTATATTTTCCTCGCTTTTAACATGTTTTAACGCAAATGAAAAAATTTGTCACCTTTGAGTCATTTTCTCAATTTTTAAAGGAATTATAGATTTTGGGTTGTTCAATAATGCTAATATTGGTTTGTGATCATTGTATAACGTAAACTAACGTCCAATCAAGTAAAGTCGGTTGTGCTCACATCCGTATACTATGCTGAGGTATTTTCCTTCTAGTTCATTCTCCTAGTAGTGAATATTTATGTTCCGTTTTTGATAAAGCTTGCAATGAATATGAAATTGTTTTAGCTTTACCATCTTTCTTTGATCTTTGCAGTAATATAGCAACTATTCCGAAAAGACTTGCGTCTGTGTAAAGAATAGTTTCTTTTTTTTTTTTTAAAAAACGTTAAACATGTCTCAGTTGATAAGGAGTTTTTTAGGGTATTGAATGCGGTTTGACATTCTTCAGACCATTTATACTCTATGTCCTTTTTTAGTAATTCGCGAAGTGGATGAGTAATTGTACTATAGTTGTTTATGAACGACTATACTACAATTACTCATCCAGTTCGCGATATAGTTCATCAACCCTAAAAAACTTCTCAGCAACTTTCCGTCTTTTGTTGGAGGAGTATTTTCTATTTCAGTTACTTTTTGTAAGTTAGGTTTTATACCAACTTTAGAAAAAATGTATCCGTAAAATAATAATGTAGATTTTCCAAACATTTACTTAAATTTAGTGTTAACCCGGTATCCCTTAATCTTTGTAACGCGATCATTTCATCCCCGACGGGCATTTGTTTTTAAAAGTTACGTTCTAAATGTATTTTAAATGTCTTTTAAACGTTTTTTGCGTAAGAATGTTTAGAAGACGTTTAAAAGACATTTAAAATACATTTAGAACGTAACTTTTAAAAACAAATGCCCGTCGGGTCATGTCATTAAGCCCGGTTTAACGCGCCACATTTAATATTTTTCATTGTGGCGCGAAAAATCGGGCTTGGTGACATGCAAAACGATAGTGATTAAGGTGTGACAAAAAAAAATTAATGTCGCGTCATGCTTAATTTGATAAAAATGCGGTACTAATTTAATTATAGATGTCCCGCCATACCTAACAGCTAAAATTTGCGTGACAGCTTTTATTATAATTGTCATGTCACACCTAATATCTAAAAGTCGCGTGACCATTTTAATTCTAAATGTCGTAATTGGGTAGTGGCATTAAAACCTAGTAGCAATGGTAAGGTTATGCCTTTTTAAAATACTTATAAATGCTAAATTAAATGATTATATATTATAAACAACGTAAGATTTAAAAATATTTTTCGTGAGTCACAGTTTTTTGATTTCGTATTGGTGTCAAAATCTTTTACCCAATGATAAGGTTACAAATTATATATTTTAAAAATACTAATAGGCTACGCAACTTTGTTAAGTTTGTATCACTAAACTTTAGACGTTGTTTTAATTATTTTTAATTTATTTTAACAATTTGATTACATTTTTATATTTTCTCAAACTATACATAATTTAATTGGAGGTATTCAAATAAAAAAAAAAAGTTACTTTTGTGACTATTATCTTAAAAAAAAAAATAGGATTAGTATAATAAATATATAAAAATTCTTGATCCTTATAATTTTAACAAATTTCACTTAAGTATTTAAATTAAACATGGAGAAAGGGTTGATTACTAACGTTACACAAATTTTAGTAATTTTTTATTAGGCACGACGTGGGTATTTTTGACAACATTAAAAAGGTTTTAACAATAGAAAAGAACCAAAAATATTTTACTTAACTGCGTTAATGCCCACTTTCCGGTGTATTTGAAGTTTTTACCATGTTTTCACTCTACAATATAAAACAGAAAATAATAACACGAAATTAGTTAAAACACAAACTATATATTATGCTTTTTTTAAATACCACGTTTAATCTGAAACTAAAAAGTTTTATAATGGTTTATATATATTCCCTGATGATTTGATACACCGACTAGAATCATTCAATAGGGGAGATAACTCCTCTTTCTCAAGGCCTTTAGAAAGAGGAGTTATCTCCCTTTCATCGGATGCATATTAATTTTCCAAAAATTTAATTTAAAAAGCAACTAATAACTTGAATTACCAAGAATTGAAGAAAATCTTTGAAAATCAAACAAAAATTGTATATAAAAATATTTAAAATCAAAATCAACATAAAGTAAAAGTATTTATACAAATTATAATAAAATTGTTAAGAAAAAAAAATTACTTAAATACAAACCTATATTAATTTAGTGGAAAAATCAAAATCAAATTTTGAACGCATTTGGGAAATCGATTTCCCAAGTGCGTTTAAAAAAATACAAAAAGATATAAAAATACAAAAAGATACAAAAAACAAAAAATACAAAAAGATACAAAAAACAAAAAATACAAAAAAGTTTCAAAGCTGTCTCGGTTTTGGGTTCAGACATTTCTCTAATGATCATTTCCTCACTTAACTCCTTCGAATTAATTTATTATAAGTTTGAATGTGCTTTTAAAGTGCTGAAACCAAACAAAACATTTGTTAATTTGTTCCGAATGATATTAACGATAAAATTGCTATTAATTCATACGAATTAATATTTAATTTATGAAATAAGTACGTTTCTGCAGGCTGATTTTTCAACATTTTATGTCTTGATCTATCTTGATTCTATGAAACAGCTGCCAAAAAGTGCCATAAATACTTTTAAAAAATGTATCTAACGGTGAATTTACAAAAACACTTTTTTTCGATGAATTTTATTTAAAAGATTTCAGTTTATTAAAAAATTATTATTGAAATATTTCACTTTAATACAAATTATAATTTTTAATATAAATTTAATTTGCTTTAATATTAATTTAAATTTAATTTATATTAAAGTAATATATTATATTACTTTAATATAAATTATAATTATATTTAATATAATTATAATTTATATTATAACGTTCGTTTAGTTCTAGTTGAGCATTTGAAAAAGTTCCTTAAAAGGGACTGGAGTGGGGAGTTTTAAAGAACTCTAGCTCTTTCTTTTGCATTTTGGTTTTGGTTAGTTTAAACAGTACTTTACAAACGCTACCTTTCGTATCATTCATTTTAATCACTAGGTGGCATAAAAATACATCATTTGTTTGGATAAGCTCAAGCGTTTACCATTTTTATCGGTAGCATTTTTTTCATTTTTTGTTTAAATTCACTAAAATTTTATTGAAAAACAGAGTTTCTGTAAGTTTTACTATTATTAGTATAAATGACCATGTAATACGAAGAATTCATTCTGTTGTGTAATACATCCCAAAAAATACTTTGATGTGTACTTTAAAATTCAAATTTACTTTAAACTCAAATTTAAAAAATTACTTTTTGCGTATTATTTTGACCTTAAAAAGTTGAATATTTAAATAAAACAGGTTTTGGTTCATTGTTTTATTGTTTATTTCATTTAGAATGATGTTGTCTAATGTAATCAATTCAAATCTGTATAAATTTCAACATTTTTCAAAAATATTGCAAATAACATTTTTATTAAAACTTTAAATTGATTTTCCCGAAAGTTGCCATTTTTTAACTTTATAATATAAAAAATCGTAACTTTGGATGCACTTCAGCTATTTTAAAGATCTTGGTGTCATTTTGTTCAGTTTAATTGGCTTGTTTCTGTGGTATGAATAACTCATTCCTCCCTATCTGGTCCCTTTTCTACCGTCACATTTAGTGGAAAAATATAAATCAAATTCTAAACGCACTTTTTTCTACATTTTTATATTTACTTTTAAAACTGACAAATATACTTCTTAAGTATATATTTTAAATATTTTACAAACTATTGAAAAATAATTAAATAAACTTTTTCTATTTATAAATATACTTCTTAAATATTTTTTTGAAATATTTCACTTTATTGAAAAATAAACTTTTTTGCGGTAACTTTAAAGAAACTTCTTTTGAGAAACTTTTGTTGTTGCGGTAACTTTGATCGATCAAATACTCCACGGCGCGAACACGTATTTTTTGAAGGTTTACCATCTGGGTTTTTTTCAAGCCAAATTTTTCAAATCTGGTTGTTTTTTTTTAGTTTTTGCTTCGAATTTTTTTTCTGGATTTAAATCTTGGTTTTTTTTAGAGTGTTTGGTTTGTTTGTTTTTTTAATTTTTTTTTAGATCTTTTTATTAAATCTGGTTTTATTCAGGTTTGTTATTTGTTAAATCAAGTTTTTTTGTTTCATAAAATAAGTGAAATAGAGCAAACAAACACGAGTATGCAAATATGAATGAAAAGATAAAAAGAACAAAAATGAGTAAAAAAGATTTTTTTTTTGAAAAAAAATCTTTTTTACTTATTTATGAGAATTTATTTCAAAAAATGAAATAAATTCTCACGCGTAAAGGCCGTTTTCCACAAGACGAAATATTCGCGCAAAGCGTCGATTAGCATGCGCAAATAAAACATTTCTGGCAATTATGTAGACGATAATTAACTTGGAACTTTTTTTCCTGTAAACTTTGGGAAGCCCAAAGTTCACGGGGAAAAAAAGTTAGACGAAATATCGTCAGCAATTATGCTGATTTTTTACGCTGCAGTGAAAAAAAAAAGTCGGATTCATTTCGACTTTTTACAAATCGCCATAAGCGAAAACCAATCAAATTTTGAATATTACGTGTTGTCAACAGTGAAAAAAAAGCGTTTTTAAAATAACAAAAAACAAAATTCCTAACCTGGCATTCTTATTGATTTTACATGAACTTACTCGGAAAATTGGCAAGCATGAATAAATTCATCAAATAAGGAGCAAGACTTAAATCAAGAATTTACAAATGTAATTTGCACACTGTCAATTACGAAAGTTACACTTCATAAGAATTTTTATCTTCAAGTGGCCATACGAAGATAAACCTTATTGTGAAAAACCCTACATAGAGTTAAACCTGCTGTTTGTTCTTGCAGTAACACTTTTTTTAACAGAAATGTTCATATCAGAGTTCAGCATTTATTTTCTTATACTTTTTTTTATAAAAAACCTTATGTTGAACTATATATTATGACTATATATTACAAAATAATATCACATCTTACATACAAAGACAGAAATGTTAAACTTAATGCATGAAAAGAAATTTTCACATGCTTCTAAGTAGAAAGTATGCGAAAAAAGTAATAATTGCTTTTAGTTAAAAATACAGCGTAAACTTACTGTTGCCATTTTTATTGTTGACAATGAAAAAAAAGTAGCGCGAAAAGAAAGTATAGAAAAGAAAGTGGAAATCAAAACGGCGTTCAAGTATTTCGTCCTGTCAAAAAACGGCCTTTAGTTTCAACAAGTTCAAACAACTTATTTGGATTTATACCATCCGTTTAAAATTTGATTGCTCTTTAAAAAGTTTTTTCAATAAATAATTTATTAATGCAATAATTATTGTTGCATTTGCGGAGAAATCTGCCATTTAAAAAGATGTTTTAAAGTGAAATACTTTACTTATAGAAGTTAAAAAGAGTTTTTAAAATGTTTCTGCGGATATTGAAAATTAAATATTACTATTCAAATAACAACTATATCAATCACCTTTGCTTTTCTACTTAAAACTCCTAATATAAAAATTGATCTATTGGTGATTAAGTTTATTAATCTGTAGCTAAGCTACAGATTAATACCTTCCTATTAAACGGCGCTATTCATACATAATTACAGTTATAAACAGTAATAAACTGAAAAAACGTGACAACAAACGATCACATAAAAACAACTGTTGTTAAAAATTGTTAAAACTGATTTAAATAAATATAATAATCATAATTGTTGTAATTATTATAAGTTATTATTATTGATAACCAAAAAAACATTGCAAAAATAATAAGCAAATAAATGAATATAAATTGAAACAAACAAAAAATAAACACAAAAAAAAAAACATTGTACAAAACAAAAGAACTTATAACAAACAAAAAAACATAAACAAAATGTTAATGTAATTATTATTATTATCTTAAATGTTAATGTAATTATTAAGTAAACAACAATAAATGTTAACAAAAAGCCAATAAAAATGCTTTTCTTTACTTTTCAATAATTTTCTTTTTAACTATCTGTTTTACTTTATCTGTCTTTTTATATATCTTTTTACATTTTCTTTTTTCTTATTCTGAAACTTTCATTAATTTTTGTTTGTTTTTTGTTTAACCGTTGTAAAAAGTTAGTGCAGTGAATTTCAACTTACAATTGTAACTGTTGTTGTGTATTAATAGGCACAAATATTAATACAAAAATTGCTCATGCTTTCGTGTCTTTCTTTCCAACGGCACATGATATTAAATACTTCAAGTAAAAAAAACGTGCTTTTTCGAAAAGTGTGTTAACAAAATTCGAGAGTCAGAGGATTTGGGGGCCAGAGGCTTGTGCCTCAATTACTTCAGATTAACCCCTCCCCCTTCCCCCTTTGTAACTCAGTCTGGTCTCGCGTACTAACTAAATCGCCAAACTGTATTATGATGAGGTACATTTGTCACACCCTAAATTTACGCAACAGATGCATGCAAAAATTTCCTCTTTTTAAAGAATTATCAAACTTTCTTAAACTAGAGAATAGATTCTTAATTTAATAATAATATAAACAATGAAAATAATAATGAAAACATTCTTATATGATGACAAGTAGTAATGAAAACATTTTTATATGATGAAAACAATTTTAGGCCATGCAAATTTCTGGTGTTCTGGAAGCCCTAGATGATATACTTACGGGTGCTGTTAACATTAATCTTAATATTTTGTTTATGGTTTGCAAAAGTTTTTCGTGCATTTCTGATACCTTAATTTCATCATAATCGCTTATTATAGATGAATCACTATCTGGATGGAATAATTTAATAATTTTTATAAAGTGATCTATATAAAATAATTGGTACAGTCGGTGCTTTTAACAAATGTTGATCAATGATCATTGATCAACATATAATAGAAACTTTATTGCACTTTTAACTAAATTATGCATGGTCTGGTTGTCGATATTAATACTGTTAAATCTCAGTTGAATGTTTATTAACATAAAAGAATCAATTATGCTATGTCAATTATGCTATAATCAATTCTGGTCTTTAAATTCAAAACTTTTAGTTACGATTTTCATTTTGTAGATGATATTTTTTATAAAATACAATGATACTATGAAGTAAAATGTAAGCATTTTTTTAGATAATCCTAAAGCTTGAACTCTAGTAATTTTATCGAAATATAGTTTTGTTGACATTTCTACATTGGTATTTATAATTGATACTAATGAAACCTTTACAGGTTTTATTGATTCGGTCCGTGCTGTCTATCTTGTTTTAGATAAATTATCGAGTTTTATTGAGAATTATTGATAAAGAATTTTTAATCAATGATAAACTTTTTTATAAATGTCTTTTTGTACTGGAAATAAATAAAAAAAAAAGATATTTTAACATGTAAAATAAACCTAATCTACTATAATACTATAATCTACTATAATACTGGCATTGTAGAGACTTTCAAAGAATATATTAATTCTACGGGCGTGGTAGGAATTAAGCAATTAAGAAGATCAGATATTTTTTGTTGTGTACCATTTATTTTACCAGACAAACCACTATATGTTTTATACCATACATAAATATCATATTTATGTTTTCTTAATCATAGTCAAATATGCTATTTTATACTAAATTTGACAACTTTTTTCTCTCTCTTTTGTTTGTTTTTATTTATTCTTATTGTAACTTCTAACAAAACAAATCTGAGCTTTAGTAAAATTAATTAGAAAGTAGATAAAAGAGCTGTAAGAACCGATAAATAAATCCGGTAGCAGATAATATAGCCGCATCAAAATCTGTTTATACTTTACTTCAAACTGGATTTAAATGTATTTCAATAATCGGTTATTGCCACTTTTTTATTGTTATGTGCCGACCAACATTCTATAATTGATATAGTTTTAAATCATTTGTTAATATTGATAGAAAAAACTCAGGTCTAAAAACATTGTATAAAATATTTTTTCTAAAATGATTTCATTTTGAATTCACAACTAAGGTCACTCAGCTCATTTTTTGCTGACTAAAATTTAGTGTTTAATGGGTGTCACACCCCTCATGCACCCCTATTTTTTTCGCCCTGTTTTTATGACTCATCAGACAGAGTTTTTTTTGATCATCGAAAAATAACTCAAGTTTTTATGAATATTTAAAAGAAAAGGTTTATCTATTGTACACAACAACATAACCATCCCGTATCCATTTTTTCCGTATTTTAAAAAGTTTTAGAGCATAGCAAATAATAGCTATATAATAAAAATCTTGTACATAACAACCAATATGTATTTGAAAATATGGTTTGGAAGTTTTCATAAGTTTAGCAAAAGCCTTTGATGCAAAAGATTGTGAAATTCTTGTAAACAAATTAAATTTTATGAAATAACTGGCAATAATTTTAAGTAGATTATTAAGTATTTTATGGAATAACTGATTTTAAAGTAGATTATAAGTTATCCTTGTAATCGCAAGTATTTTGTTTACGTTGATTCAAAATGGCAATTTCTTTTATAAGTTTCTCAGTAATCAAATGAAGTCCTATGTTTTTTTTTCTTATTTACAATGACGATCTATATAAAGCTATAAACTTAATAAAGTTTTTGTTTGCATATAATAAATATGCAAACTCTCATGTTTTTGTTTGCATATAATATATATGCAAACTCTCATATAATATATATGCAAACTTCCACTTGCAAACTCAGTGTCATATTCATTTTTCGAATTGTGAAGTTGAACAACTATAAAATTTTACTAATTTAACTTATGAAAAATTATTTTATCACGAAATGAATGGCTTATGATAAATGACGAAAATTCAGAAGCTACGGGTATAACACATAAAGTTGTAAATTGCCTTGATAGTTTTGATAAAAACTCTTATTTGGTATACTATCTAAAATGTTACAAGTATTTCACAAATGTGTCTAAAACTGAGAGAACCAGAAAAAGAAAATTAAATAATATGTATGAAAGTTTTAAAATTGAAAATAAAAAAAAAATCTTCTCGATTGCCATCAGTTAGTATTTCAACAAATTCTTCAGTTTTGCAGCCGCTTTGTATTATTTGTAAAAAAAAATTCTTTACTATACAGATTTTCACAACGAAAAAAGAAAAATACAGAAATTTAGTTTATGTCAAACATTTGGTGGTCGCTTATTGTGTCGAGCAGCTAAAAATAAGAATGATGAAAGTACTTTGTTACACATTAAAGACAAGAATTGTGTTGCTGTTGAAGTGAGGTATCATATCAGAGATATCTACCAGCAACTTAATGTATAAGTTGTCCTTTGAATCACTTTGTAGACAATTTATTGACACTAAAATTATCAAGTTTATTGCCTCGGTTATCTTACTGAATCAAAAGTTTATTGCCTTGGTTATCTTACAGAATATTTTATAAAAATTGTTAAAAGAGTAGAAAATTTGGATCCTAGCAATTATAAAAGCTGTAGCTTAAAAAAAAGATTAACAAATTGTTATCCTGATTTGGTATTTTATCAGCCGTTTTATCGCAGTCAAATTGAATTTGTTTTTTTATGTGGATATAGATGCAGTTGTTTTAAATGAAGAAATTGATGAGAATGGTTCTCAAAATTCACATAAATTAGGTCATTCAAAAAATAATAAAACTGAAAGTGAACAAGAGAACAATATATTTAATGTTAGTCATTTTGCCTTTCATCAAGTTTGTATGAAAATTAGAGAACCCCTTAGATGTGGAACTGGGATTAAAAATGGTTGACCACCACCAGCTTCAGATTTCAGTCTTCAAAATATGAAAATTTGTCAGGAGTATTACAGACATCTTGATTTAGCATACATCACTTGCAAATTATCTTGCAAATGAAATTTTAAATACTGGTATTAACATAGCTAACATACTTTCACTTCATCAAGTTGTAATGATTTTTGACGAGGCGGTTTATGCAAAAATACAGATGGTAAGATGGAAAAATGCAGAAGTTGATTGAATTGTTGTAAGACATGGGGATTTCCACATGGTCATGTCCTTTATGTCAGCTAAAGCCAAACTATTTAAAGATGATGGTTTACAGGTAAAATAATTTTTTTATATATAACTGCAATAATATTTCAAGGTTTTTTGCCATTAAAAATACTTTTATTTTTGTTCTGCATACTGTTAGATTTATACAAATATATAAATTTTGTTTCATAAGGATATACTCATTGAGTCAGTTGTTATTGCTTGTGGCTCATGCAATGGAGTGATGTCTGACAAACATTATAATCATGGTGTTAGAGCATAAATTGATGTATGAAGCACTCAAGTCATATATATATATATATATATATATATATATATATATATATATATATATATATATATATATATATATATATATATATATATATATATATATATATATATATATATATATATATATATTAAAAGTATAATACCAAATCATCTATTGTAAAATTATTTATTTAAGTTTTCGTTTAAATGAGTTGTAGTTACATTGCTCAAAAAAAACTTGTAAAATATTTTTTTAAAACTATTTTGTTCCATAAAAATGGTCCGCCAAAAGTAATGCAAAACTTACTATAATTTGTTTGAAAATATGGCTGCTTAATAAAATTAAATATGGTGGCTTAATAAAATTAAATATGGCTACTTAATAAAATTATCATCGCGTAGAATGTATTGATTTGTATCTTTTAACAATTACAAATTAAAGAAACCGGAAAAATTTATTTTACATAAAAACATAAAACAGAGAACATTATGAACATTAAGTTGATACATATTTTAGCTGGTGAGAATTAGCATTGTGTAAGTAATGTAAAAATTGAGTTCAGCGAATATTTATGATTACAAAGTACCATTGTGTTAAATTTGAGACTGGTGTAAAGTGTAAATTTGAGACGGGTGTAAGGTGTAAGTTTATGTAAAGAAACTGGCAACTGTATTTTGTAGTTTGTAGGGTTTTCTCCACGCTAAGTCTAATAAAAACAGCCATATTAACTTTGCAAATATTGTATGGGTTAGTACCAACAAAAGCAAACTTGAACCTCTTCATTGTCATCCACACTAAGTCTAATTTTTAGATACTTTATAAAGATCGTTTATATATATATATATATATATATATATATATATATATATATATATATATATATATATATATATATATATATATATATATATATATATATATATATATATATATATATATAAAGAAGAGGTCCGATATTTGATCCTTGCGGAACACCACAGGTAAACTTGAGCAAATTCGTTGGTGACTGAACGCCAACGGATACAAATTTTTTGCGATCATTTAAATAAGTTTTTAACCATTTAAGAACATTTCCAGTTATTCCATAATGATTAATTTTTTATAAAAGAACTTCATGGTCTATTTTATTAAAGGCTTTAGATAAGTCTTTGAAGATGCCTAAGCATAGGTATACTCAGATTTTTCAAACGATTCAATAATACTGCGTAACACTACGTGTTAACCGGAGAATCGCGTGTTCTGTACAGTTGTTTTTTTTCAAAACCCATACTGATGGTTTGATAACAAATGATTGTTGGTGAGATGTGTGTAAATTTTGTTATACATAATTCTTCCTAGAACTTTCAAAAAAACTGGAATAACAGATATAGGGCAATAGTTATTAACATTTTTTAAATCTCCTCCTTTGAATATTGGTGTAACTTTTGCTATTTTAAATTGATCAGGAAAAACTTCTTGTCTTATTGAAGATGAAAAAATCTTAAACAAAATGTTTTTAATAATTCCGTTTAAATTTTTTATTATAATGCTATTTATAATATCAAAATCACTTGCTTTATTTGGTTTTAGCATACTAAAAGCAGTTTCAAATTATTCAAATGATAATTCAAAAAAATCAAGATTAGTTGTTGCAAAGGCCAAGATATCAAAAAAAAATTTTTATATTTGGAATTTATTTTTTTTTGATAAATTAGATCTAACTGAGACAAAAATTTTATAGTTTAATCACTATTTTATGAGAATCATATATGATTTCATCATTAATTTTAATGCCATTTTTTAAAGCGCATGATTTGGACTTGATGTTACCAGTAATTTCTCTTAGAATATGCCATTAGAACATTTCGAATGGTTTTTGTTTTGGTTTAGAATAGTTTTTTTTTTTTTAAGATTCTTTCTAAGTCTTTCAAAAACTTTTACATAATTCTTGTAGATGTTTTACTTTCACAATGATCTTAGCTTTTAAATATTTATGTATAATTTCCGTTTGACTTTTGAAGATATTCTGTTGACTTTTGAAGATAGACTGTTCAAAATCCATGACGATTTTACATTTTTTGGTTTTAGATTTATTTTACGTTTTGGAGAGTTTGCATTATACACTTCATTAAAAGATGTTAGGAATTGCTCGTAAGCTAAGTTTACGTCAGATAAAGTGTTTATATTTTTCCAATGAAGCAGTGACAGTTCCTCCCAAAACGATGATAATTTTGTTTCGTCGTAAATGCGTTTGAAAAAGATTTGTTTTCCAATTGGTATTTTTTTTGGTTCTATACATCTTGAGAAAAAAATAGAGAAATGATTGAAGATATTACTTTTAATAATACCCTAATTTTGAGATTAAAAATATCGTTTGTTATGATATTATCAATTAGCGAACCTGTTTTTTTGGTGATGCTAATTGGTTTATCTATTAATGGAAACACTCCATTTTTGAATATGTGTTATAAAAATTTTTTATATTGTACTTGATGTGGTATTTAAAATTTTGTAATCAATCAAGCTTGTCTAAATAAAATAATCCAAATCAATTCATGCAGTGTAATGAGGATTTGTGTTCTAGAAGTTATTTAGTACCTAAAGAGGCCACCTCATTTTTAAAATAATTCAAGGTTTAAGTTATTTATTTTTATAATTTTTTAATTTTATTTTTGTTTCAGATAACCTTGCCGCTTAAAATCAAGTTGTTGTTTTTTTTCAAAATATTTTTGATAGCCTGAAGCAGATGTCTGAGTAAAATATTTTTGTCATAATTGAAATAATTAACTTTGTTTTAAACACTAACTACTAAATTAATTCAAATCTTCTTCTTAGCTTCGGTTTTTTAATAGATCTAAGTATTTGTGTGCGTGTACGCGTGAAGTGGGACAGGAAAGGCTTAGAGGAGTGGATCATAAAATTCATCTATGGTCATAATCTTTACAATTTGGTTTTACTTAAATAATCTTTTTTTCTATTTTTAGTTGCGATATTTATTAACATACTAGTAGTAAGCAACTCCTACTACGAGTTATTAGTAAATAAATTATTAGTAACATAGTAGGTTTTATAAAAAGACGACATAACGCGACGTTTGTGTTACCAGTTTTGAAATTTGGAAACCCATTTTTTTCGAAACTAAGAATTTTACTGAAAACTTTATTAAAATCAAATCAAATTATTGCAACAAATGGTTGAATAATTCGTTAGTTAATGTTTGGCAGCGATCATGAACTTTAGTCTCTGGGGAAATGATTAGTATATACTATAGAATCAAAGGCTGCAATTTTAACAGTCATTTATTTTTCAATATTTTATAAACATAATGATTTATATGTATGCACGTGTATAACCCAGTGGACACCGGACCAATAAAAAGACGTCTTTTGAACGTTCAAAAGACGTATAAAACGTGTATAAGACGTTTTAAAGACGTCTTTTTTACGTCCGTGCTCACTGGGAAATTATAATGTTAAAGTTATAAAGGATAATTTTACTTTTATTTCATATTTCATTCACTCTACATAAAGAGACATCCAAATAAAGTCACGCGCACAAGTGAATCTTTGAGCGCTGAAAGAATGAATATTAGTAAGTAAGAAGTACAGTTATGGTTTGCAGACATAAGAGTGTACTTGGTAGAAAAAGATATTATTGATATAACAAAAGAGGCGAGCAGGAATTTCAATATAGATAAATCGGGTTTTCAATTTTCAACTTTTCAAAGTTTTGACAGAGAAAAGCACTAAAAATGTTCCTTTCGCAAATCAACAAATGAATAAGAACGTATTTATTTTTGGACTTCTATTGTTTTTGTTTTTTGTTTTTTAGTTATTTAGGTGCTATTTAAGAGTCCTTAAGGTCTTATCACAGATTACAACGGAACACTGCTTTAAGCGTATCGTAAAGAGCAATTATCACTCTCTACTAAAAAACCTTCAGATCGATAATTTTTGAATTAACGAGCGAGAAAACAATATTTATATGGGACTAGATCAAAAACAATGTCGACCATTTTTATCAGAATCAAAATTGTATTTATAAACAAAGTTGAAAGACATAGGTTGGCTATAGAATGGAATATAGGTTGGCCATAGAATGGAATATAGGGTATGGATGGAAAAAGGTGGCTAAAAAAACGGTAGTTAAACCAAAAATTACATTTGTTCAATCATTTGTTTTTAGTAAACTGGAAGTTAAAATTTATCATATTCAAGAAAATATGAAAAAATATATTATATTAGGGGCAGTTTACCCTAATATAATATATTTTTTATTAAATAAATTGTTCATTTATTAATAAGTAACTGAATAAATCATTATGATAAATATTAATATTGAAATATTAAATCATATATATTGAAATTCACGTCTTTTTTATATTTTTTATATTTTCAGAACTTTTTGTGTAATAATTGTTATCAATAAAAGTTACAAATTAATAAAACAAAAAATAAATAAATGGAAAGATTATGAAACAAACTTAAATGTCCTATTAAAATTATAAAATATTTTGTTACCAACATTTATTTTTAAATAATATTTTGTTAACAATATTTATTTTTGAATAATACTTAAAGAATGCACGACTACAATAGAATGCAGATTACAATGCACAATCTTGATATAAAATATGAAATTAATCATACTAAAGAAACCAGACTCCATCTTGTTAAAAAAAGAAACCAGACTCCATCTTGTTAAAAGAAACCAGACTCCATCTTGTTAAAAAAAGAAACCAGACTCCATCTTGTTAAAAAAAGAAACCAGACTCCATCTTGTTAAAAAAAGAAACCAGACTCCATCTTGTTAAAAAAAGAAACCAGACTCCATCTTGTTAAAAAAAGAAACCAGACTCCATCTTGTTAAAAAAAGAGCAATCTTGTTAAAAAAATCTCAGCCTAAAATAAAATAAATTTTAATCTAAAAAAATAAAAACGATAAGAGATTTAAATTCTTATATATAATATGATCAGATAATGTGATAATATGATCGATAATCTTTGAGTTAAACGGCGTGAAATATTTCTTTTTTAAATTTCTCAAAAAATACGTCTGAAACAACGTACCCTTCCACGAATTAAAAAAAATCAGGTGAGGGCCATGTTTAGGGTAATGAGGGTCACGATTGGTACGGAGAGGGTCAAGGTAAGAATTAGATTGCTCTGATTCGACTTTACCGCGAAACCCTTAACTGCGGTAAAATAAAACAATAGTAAATAAATAAATTCAATATCGGTAGTGATGTAATGATAGAGCGCTTGCCTCGTTAACGAGAAACTCCAAGTTTATTATATATATATACATATATATATATATATATATATATATATATATATATATATATATATATATATATATATATATATATATATATATATATATATATATATATGCATATATATATATATATATATATATATATATATATATATATATATATATATATATATATATATATATATATATATATAGATTCGTAAAAGTATATATATATATATATATATATATATATATATATATATATATATATATATATATATATATATAGAGAGAGAGAGAGAGAGAGAGAGAGAGAGAGAGAGATTCGTAAAAGTATATATATATATATATATATATATATATATATATATATATATATATATATATATATATATATATATATATATATATATATATATATATATATATATATTCGTAAAAGTATATAAATATATATATATATATATATATATATATATATATATATATATATATATATATATATATATATATATATATTCATAAAAAAATATATAATAATTAAATAATATATAATTCTAAATTGTAAAGTTAAATAAAGAACAGAATCAATTCTATCAAAAAAAGAGTTATCAGCTTTAACTAGATAGCAGATTTTGCTAGGAGACTGCGTGAACTTTAATTATGAAAAGCCAAAAACAACTTAAAAAATGACGTAAGACAAAGACAAACTTTAATCAATAAATTTTAATTGCTTCCCTGTTTTTCCCATGAGCCCTTCATTTTAATATACAAGTTGTTATGTTTATTATATATAATATTTTAAATTATATATAATTTATTAACATTTTTTTGACCATATTGTACTAATATATGATTTAATGTTGGGAAAATACTAGAAAAAGATTTTAACTGCCAAAACTGCGCCAATGTTGCTGTTTATATTACACCAATGTTGCTATGTTGTATTGGCGCTATATAGTATAAATTAGATTAATTTGGCCAGTATTGCCCAATATTTCAAGTATTGGGCAATACTGGCCAAGATATATAAAAATGCACCAATATTGCATTGCTACAAGACCTGCTCTAGGGTCGGACAATCCGGATATTAGCTCGGAGCGGCAAATCTTTGTTGCGGTACTTTTAACGTTACTGTGATAAAATATTTATACTTAATTAATCGAAATGTATGCTTGTTGATTTCTTTTTTAGTTAATATCAATACATAAAATTTAGTTAGAGAATTTTGACTTTAAATTTGCAGGATATTAGAAGGCAGGAATATAAACATAGGTCCAATATGAGGAGCAATAAAGTAGGAGTTCAATTTAGAATTAAACTTTTAATTTCGCATACATTTTAGGTTCCGCATGCAGTCACTCTCTCAATCTAAATTTTAATGATATATCAAAAACTACCTGATACGGATACGTTCTTTGTTACATGTAGAACTATAACCCTAATAACTCTAGGAGCTTTCAGTTAGCATCAAGGGTAATTTGACCATTTCATTTGACCTTAGAGTCTTCCCTTTTTTTAGTGAAGTAAAAGTTTCTTTTTACTTCACTAACAAATATGTTGCTTTTATGAAAAATAAAGGTTTTCTTAACTTGTCAATATTGCAACACACCTAACTCGTCAGTATGTCATCATAAAAAGTCATCATTTTTATTTAAACAAGTCTGCCTTGTTCAAAAGATAAAATTAAAATAAGTATTTCACTAAATGCACAAAACTTGGAAATAAAATGCATGAAAATTTCATTTCTGCACAGTTAATAATAAAATTACAATCTTCTGCACAGTTAATAATAAAATTGCAATCTTAAATATTTAAAGGGATTAAAAATAGAACAGCACACCCCAAAATCAATTTTTGTTGATTATAAAAGCAATATTTGTGCATAAGGGACAAATTTTACTAAAACTAATCTAAAGTCAGTATAGACATGTTAGTCTAATCACTTTTTTGCCATAATTAATATTTATGAAAATATGACCGGTATGCCATCATAGGCGCTATGTCATTATAGGCGCCTTTTCCCTATAAGATATTAATTGTCTAAAATGTTTTGGCAGTTTAACGTATTTTATTGAATAAAATATTATATTATTGCAATAATAAATTGTAAAACTATGTGCTTGTTTGTGTGTGTGTGTGTGTGTGTGTGTGTATGTGCGTGTGTGTATATATATATATATATATATATATATATATATATATATATATATATATATATATATATATAATATATATATATATATATATATATATATATATATATATATATAAATATATATAATTTATTACAATAGTTATATATAACTATTATATATATATATAATATATTACATATTCATTGCAGCGATATTCTAAATGCCTGAATTGAAGCCTGATTTAAAAAAACTAAATGGGTCCTCTTCTACCAAACTTCAAAAAAAAAAATTTTTACAAATATTACACCTCTTATAGATAATATTGAAATAAAACAAACAAAACTTTATTGGCGCACATATTGATAAAAACCCCACATGGAAAAATTGCGTTAATAATCTAAATGACAAAATTACTCTAATTATAGAAATATTTTACAAATCAAAAGAATTTTTACATAAACATACTTTAATTCAATAATCTGTTGTTGTTCTTTTTTACATTTTTGATTTAATTACATTTATTAATTATATTATTATATATTAATATAACTCCATATTATTAACACAACTCCATATTTAATTGGAGTAGTGTTAATAATGAAAAACCAGAATCGCTTAATCGTCACAGTGTATCGCTCTATATAAGTTAGGTAGACAAAAGTCAGTTAAAGAAATCGACTAACTAATTGTATTCTCACAATTACAATCTCTCATTAGTAATAACTTGAGATGTTAGTTATAAAAAACATTCGAGAGCAATGAGTCATAGGCCATTAAAGCCACGTAAAAATTTTAATAAAATATTAATCACAAATTTAAAGTGCTTGTAAAACCATTTAACGAGATTTTAAGAAAGGAATCGTTTATTTCAGTGATTGATTTTTGATTGATTTTAGAGGGAAATACTTTTTTATTTCATTAATAACTTTATTCAAAAGAGAAGCAGTATGTGTTAGATTAAGGTTGAAAAAAGTTACGTTAATATTGTCAAATCTTTTTTGTTTTTAATTTTTTCACATTTACTGCTCTTTGTATTCACATATATCCAATTAATTTTTTTAATAAAATAAAGCCAAAGTTTTTAGGTAAACAACAGTGTATAATTTATCACCACATCAGTCCTCAATATTTTTGACTTAATTTTTTTCAATTCATGTAATTGCACATTGTAACCCTTTCAAATTAAGGGAAGTTCCAACTCTAGATGGTTATTTGTTTTGAACGCTAAAAGATTGTTCCATGAAATTTAAAACTTGTCAATAAATATAAATTTAGTTGAGAAAAATTGAAAAAATAACTGTCTTTTAAATTCATGGTCACATTGCACGTCTTAAAAATTTAAAAGATCGTAGACAATGTTCCCGTTACCAATCTTAGAAATGACAACTAAAACTTCAGAAGAGGAGTAGTCGGGTACGTTTTTAGGGGAAGTTTTAGACAATATGTTTAGTAGAAAATAAATTTAAAAAAGTGTTATTGTATTTTATAAAGCCAAATAGTTGTTAAAGCAAAACTGTTTAAAAGCATATACTTTGTTTTTATTCACTTTAGTTATGCTTTTAAGTTGCTTGGTAACCAACGCAACTAAGATAAAAAAAAACTTTTCAAAAGAAAATAGCCTGTAAGAGTTCTTTTAAATGTAAATTCTTAACATCTTCAAACGCTTTATTTTAGTAAGCTAAATATACTCCATTTTTCTAACTATTATCTTAGTATATTTTGATTTAAAAAATGGCACCTCTAATATTATAAATACTATTTTTGTTAAAATAAATATATTTAATCTGTCGGGTTTTTAAATCCTATATGCTCAACCAAAAAACATTGTATACGGTCACCAAATACTCTATTACAAATAGAGGATTTATATTATGGAATACTAAATTAAATAACGACATCAAAAATTTTACTTTTGTTAACCTATTTAAAAGAAAACTTAACTTTATATCATTGACAATGGAATTAAATTATTTTTAAATATCTTAAATTAATTTATATTTTTGCAGACAAGCTGTCTAGTTTGCTTTTTTTTTTGTACTTTTGTCATTTTCAAGTTTTTTCATTAATGCTATTAAGAGTTGATGATTTTTTATTTTTATTATCTTTTGTTTTATTGCGACTACTATTATTATTTTATATTTAAAAGTTTTGATATAATATATTAGTATTTAGAGGCTTAAATTTTTTAAAAACTTTTTTGTCTTTATTTAAAATATATTTCAAATATAATATATTTTAAAAAGGCTTTATATATATATATATATATATATATATATATATATATATATATATATATATATATATATATATATATATATATATATATATATATATATATATATATATATATATATATATATATATATATATATATATATATATATATATATATATATATATATATGTTAAAAGCTTTTTATTTGAGCTTTTTTATTAACTATAAAAAAACTCAAATGGATTCCCAATTAGCATGATATGGCTTTATATGGCGGATCTAGACCATTAGGCAATTTTCTAGATATAGGCAATTTTTAGGGTTTTTCAATTTGGTGGATCCAAATCATCAAAGGATGATTTTTTAGGTTCAATGATTTGTGAGCAGACAATCTAAAAAATTATAAAACTTATTTAGTTAGTTTTTAAACTGTCTTATACTGTCTTAATCTATGTTACTCACCAACTAACCTAATGTCCTTCCGCTGTGTTAAATAAGGTTAACATGCTTTAGTGGATGAATTTGAAAGAGTGGGCGTGAAGTGGCGACGAACACTAAAAGCAAAGATACCCACTTGCTTGTAGTCGCCACCAAAAAAAATTCAAAATAAAATTGTCATTTTTCTCCTTATTGTCTAATATAAACTCTGGCGTACATGTATGGGTATGACTTCAATTTTAATTAAAAATAGCCATTTACTTAGCAGTTAAATTATTTTCAGGTGTAACTTAATGTACTTTCAAGTTCCCCGAGAACCCTCAATTATACTTTCAAATAATTCGAACCCCGAACATTCGCTACATCAAACCATTTTATCTGTTCCCGTAGTTATTATTCTTCCAATAACTCGAACTTCAGGAGATAAATTAAAACAAATTCTTAGTCAATTTTTTTTTTTAATTAATTTAGACTTTTTTCCCTCAAGCACAGCCAAGTTTCCCATCAAAATTTGAAGAAATTTATCTAAACCGCGATGAAAGCCTTGTATTGCAATATAAACAATATTAACAGTTTTGATATTAGAGTATTTTGTAGTATAAGTTATGATAACATGCGTTGTAATATTATGATTATAGTCGTTTATTGTGTTTACATTTTACAATAGTTACTGTTGCTGTAAAAAGAAAAATTAACACAAAATTAATCTGAGAAAAGCACGCTGCTTTAAGGGAAATTAGAGAAGGATTTTTTAAATCTTAGGTTGTTATGAAACATTTAGTTGCAAAAAATACGCTATCAACATGAATCAAAATAAGAAAAAAAATTTCGAAGACGTTTTCGAAGATCTATGAAGACGCAAGAGAACAAATCAAAACGTATGCGAATTAAAGAAAAAATGTCTTCAAATTTAGATAATCTCGTTTTTAAATGGCTTTTAAATGTAAGGAGTAGAAACGTAGCAATCTCAGCATCAATACTAAAAATAAAAGCGAGAGAACTTGCTAAAAAGATTACCATCAAAAGATTTCAAGCGTCTGATGGTTGGCTTGCTTGTTGGAAAAACAGATATGTTTCTCTCAAGACTGTATCTGAGGAGGTCAACTCTTTTACACCTGATATGATCCCGTCATGGAAGGAAAAAAATCTCCCTACATTTATCCAGGTATAAACTTGATGAAATTTATAATGCATATGGACTTGGATTATTTTTCCAAATGCTACATAATAAGTCTTTAAATCTTCGTCATACTGGATGGCCGCAGCAAATGCTGTGGGTGATAAAATTCCTATGTTTGTAATAGGTGAATCAAAATCATCTCGCTGCTTCAAGGGAATTAAGCACTTACCTTGCAGATACAGAAATAAAAATAAAAACTAAATGAATAGCGTACTGTTCAAAGAGTGAATACGGGAAAAGAATACAAAGTTTACAAAAGAAAAAAAGAAATGATCGCTTTTTTTTTTTGTAAACTTTGAGTTTATCTGATTTCGAAGCTCTTTAAATGGGTCGAGACAACGACCCGTTTAAAGAGCTTCGTAATCAGATAGAAAAACTTGATAATTTTTAATCTCCAGGTACAATAGCTAAAGATGTCATTTTTGCAGATAAAAAATTAATGAACACATTACCTTTATTATGGACAGTTGATAGAAGAAGTGATGCAGCAAAAAATTATGATGCTGATGACGAGGAAGATAATGGTGATAAAAGTTACTAATATTTGGGAAGCACTACAAGTTTTTTATGACTTCAGCCTGAAAGTCATACAAAAATTTTTTGTTGAAAATCTTCATACTATAGTGGTGAAGATCTTCATACCAGTGGTAAAAATTTTTATATCAGTGGTGAAAATTTTCATACTAGTGGTGAAGATCTTCATACCAGTGGTGAAGATTTTTATATTAGTGGTGAAAATTTTCATACTAGTGGTGAAGATCTTCATACCAGTGGTGAAGATTTTTATATTAGTGGTGAAAATTTTCATACTAGTGGTGAAGATTTTCATATTAGTGGTGAAGATCTTCATACTAGTGCTTCATACTGAGTTTTTATTTAGGGCAATTCGTTTTCAATCAATAATTATTGTTGATGTGTATATACAGTTTATTGTGTAATTGTCAATGTGTTTATACAACTTTTAATAATAATTTTTAGGGGTTGTAATGGCATAAATTAACAAAAGAATTTCTGAAGAAATAGGCTCTTATAAAAAAACTTAAACATGAGCAAAAAAAGTTGATAAACCTACTCGAACGGCAACCCGTAGATCATATAGGGATGAAGATATAAAATCTGCACTCACTGATGTTCAGAGGTAACTAGTTACATTTATAGTGTCACTTAAAATAAAAATGTATGTATTTTTTTTATTTTATTGTTTTATTTTTCTTCATTTTTTTAGCGGTCACAGAAATAAACTGGAGACTGCAAACCATTATGGTATACCAAGAACTACCTATACTACGGATAAACTCAGAAAGGCTCCAATCGTCAAAAAAACATGAGCCAGCAAATTTTCAATCTGAAGCTCAGGAACACGTGCATATTATTACCGCTTAACGAGAACACATCTGCAGAGACACTGTTCTATCTCTTGTATCTAGTCTTTTAATTAGCTAAAATAGAATCTGCTAACGTTTAATTGACTATGTATGAAAAGTCTAATTTAATGCGCTTAGTTATAACAATTACAATTTGTTCTCTTTGGCAGTTTATTGGTATAAAATTTAATCCGGTGGGAAATGAGCTAGCAAATAGCTAGCAAATAGCTAGCAAATAGCTAACAAATAGCTAGCAAATAGCTAGCAAATAGCTAGCAAATAGCTAGCAACTAGCTAGCAAACAGCTAGCAAATAGCTAGCAACTAGCTAGCAAATAGTTAGCAACTAGCTAGCAAATAGCTAGCAACTAGCTAGCAAATAGCTAGCAACTAGCTAGCAAATAGCTAGCAACTAGCTTGTAATATATAATAAGTTAATATACTGGTGTATGTTTATATAGTATTTTACGTTTAGCCTGTTGTGACATGTTTAATAATATAGGCTATAGTATCTAAAGTAAGTTATTACTTTAAAATGTAAACAAATACAAATTGGTAGTTATATAAGCTAAAAATATAATTTTTTTACCTAGTTTTAAAAGTAGGCTAGATTATTAATTTCATCATTTTTTTTATTTATTTATTTTTTCATTATTCTTCTTCTGATGATTCAACAATAAACACGATGTCTCCTTTGACTGTGGTAGGTTTCAAACAAAAGAGGTCCAGTATTAGATCTGCCATAATCAACCAAGGTGGTTTTATTTGGCCAAAAAAGCTGTATGTTTGTCATTGGCATTGTTTAATTTTGTTTTACTATGGTTACTGTATTATTTTGAACTTAGTAATATGTGTGGTTATTAAAATACATTTTTTTAATCAAATAATATGTACCTCAAATTAACACAAAAGTAATTATTGTACTATTCTATACTGTTCTTAGCTAAAGTTTGCACTGTTGTGCAAGAGCTTCAATTAGCTTCTGTTGTGACACTAGACCAAGTTGTATCAAATCGGGCGGAAGTAAAAGAGAAAAAGAAACAGCAAAAGCAAGAAAAAGTGAAGAAAATGAACAAGCATTTGGCAACTGAGATGGCGAAGAAATCCAAACCTCCAGTCAAAATGAAAGTGGTGTATGCTAAGTAACTTCCCAATACAAACAAAAGAAGAAAGTTCAAAGCATCATCTGATTCAGCTAAGAACATATTAAAAGACATATTAAAATGTTTTTTGTTTAATTAAAAAGTTTTGTTACTAGCCAAGCCAGATTTTGACTATTTTGATAAATTAGTTTGTTTTTAATTGATTGGACAAGTTTTCATTGTTCATAAGTTTACATTGATAATATGTAACATCAATCATGCGGTTGTTCTTATTTATGGATCTCACTATGCTAGATTTGAATGTTTTTTTTTAAATAAAGTAAAGCTTTAATAAAAAATCAAGATAACTTAAAAAAAAAAAATTTTTTTTAAAAAATGTTATTATCACAACCCGCAAAGTTTATTAATGATTTTACTCTCTTAATATAAATATATGTATTTATCTTTTTTATTATTATTATTATTATCTTATTTTATTTTATTACAAGTATATAATCTATTTTTGTTTTTGTTTTTTTGTTTTTTTTGCATCTGCAGCTGCATTCTTTTTCTTTTTGCAACTGCAGATAATGTAAGCATTTTAGCAATTACGCCAATATAATACAATATTTATATATCACGATTTTATAAAAAATGGGGCTTGGTGATAAGACAGAATTATGTCTTCTTCTTGTTCCAGCCATTACTTATTTTTTTGTATATTTATGAAAATTGTATTTATTGTAGAAGGCGAAATAAATATATATTTATTTCGCCGTCGCCATTTGATTATTTCGATTGGTGAAAGCTTTTGAACATTTTTATGTCGATTAGGTGATTTTATGGTTTTATCAGTTTCTATTTAATAATTTTTATTAAAATGTTGTTTTAAATTTATTTGTCCCACTTCTACTCACACTTGTCCTATTTTTCACGGTTTCTCTAAATGCAAAAATCTATATACAGTTATAATTGACTGGAAACCTAAGGGGATTGAATCGGTGCCTAAAAAGAAAGTTTATTCGTAAAAACTTGTTTGGTTCAGTTTATACACCAAAAAAAAAAAGACATTGCATATACCCTAAAAAAAAGTTAACGTGTCCACTTAATATAAATATATATATATATATATATATATATATATATATATATATATATATATATATATATATATATATATATATATATATATATATATATATATATATACGCAAGTGTATATATATGAATGAAGAAAATATTTTTATATTATTATGTAAAATATTCTATAATCTGAGTTTCATGAGTTACCACAATCTTCAGGCAAGTGTATGGTATTTCATTACGTCATCTGGCTATTTGCCTTACTGACGCCCTCGTATGTATGCAAGGTAACGTAAAATAAAAAAAATAAAAATAAAAAACGATTTACAAATATGTCCTTTATGGACTAACCCAAAAACTTTCACATATATGAAAAAGAAAATAAAGAGTGAAAGAAAAACAAAAATACCTTTTTATCGGAACTATTTTAAATAGTTCCGCGTTTTAGCAATTAGTTTTAAAAATTATTCTGTCATTAATTATTTTTAATTTTATGGGTCATACTCGTTTGTTTATAAAAAATTCATAAAGCTTTTTTTTTATATAAAATAAATAAATAAGACTGTTTTACAAAGAAATCTTTTAGACCAACACTGTTTTTTCGATTATTTTTGCCATTTTGGTTTTGGAATCCCGTTTCGTCCTTCACTTATTTTTTCTTTTTGTTTTTGTTTAACTGGTGTTTACGGGTGTATTCTTTTTTGATCGTTCGCTTGCTCGATCGCCACATCGTCCTCGTCGTTGTTGTCGTTGTTGTCAAAATTATGGTAGCTCGATATTTCCCCATCTTTAACGTCGTTTTTCTCAATTAAAACGTCTTTTTCTGTCTCCTTTCTCTGACTCTTTTTTAATTTATATATCCTAAACGGATCCTCAACTATAATAAGATTTTTAATTGAATGCAAACTTTTTAGTTTTTCTTTTTCCAAACGCCTTTCTTCGTCAAAGGCGCTTTCGTTTTCGTGTTTTATATTTTATTTTATTTTTTTACGTCTTCCGGTAAACTCAAGTTAAGTTGATGTTCTAAATTAGTAATAGAACTATTTTTATTTAAGGAATAAATAGAATATTTTACCTCTCGTCTTGGTGTTATCATAAATGATGTTGGCTTTTGTAATGGTGAAGTAAAAACAAATACGGGTGCTTTGCCTTTATTATCAATGAAACTCTGACCAAACCTAAAATCAATTGGTTTTTCGACTGTTGTTATATTTTTTATATTATTGTTGTTAGTTGGTGAAACATATACCAAGAGATGTATGAACACATGCATCTCTTGGTATATGTTTGCTTTAGCAGTTATTACAAAAAAATTCTTTTCCAGCAAAGCTTAGAATAATTCTCATACCATTGATTTCGATATTATGAGGTAAAAATTTTACCATTGTGTTGAGCTTCACTTTAAACAGTCTCCAACCATCTTTGATAGTTCGATCAAAGTCATAAGTTGGATGTTTGATTGAGTAAATTGTATTAGTGTAAGGAACAAGTTTATCGTAAAGTTGAACATCAGTGACTGTAGGATTGCACTTAATTGTTATTAAAAAAAACCTTGTTCTTCTATTCGCTTGAAAAGAACGGGTTCTTCGCATTCATTGATTTCATTCTGCTCCATCGAAAGGTTAGTAGCGTCATTGATTGATTTAAAAACTGCCATCCACCTACCATCTCTGTGGTAAGTAATATTTTCAATTTTGCTTTTATATATATATGTGTATATATATATATATGTGTATATATATATATATATATATATATATATATATATATATATATATATATATATATATATATATATATATATATATATATATATATATATATATATATATATATATATATATATATCTTATCTACTCTACCGTGACGTCTCTATATATAATATATATGATTTAACATATCCATAAACAAAAATCTAGAGAAACAATGCAGCAAAAATCGCTTAATAATTAAAGAACAAAAAAAAAGATATAAAGAAACCGATTTGTTTCGGTCATGTGACTTTTATATATTTGTTAATTTTTCAGTATCAACTTTAAAAACCACAAATCAGTTTCAATCTCACGTTTTTAAATTAGTTTTTTTTTTTGTTATCATTTTAAAACATTACGTAAAAAGAATATTATTAACAAACATTTCCTTCCTGCTAGTTTCCTGCTAAAATTTCCTTCCTGCTAATTTTTCATGACTCTTACTTCTCTTTAACGATATTTTAACGATATTTTAACGTAGTTTTTCATGCGTTATGAACTTTAGAGACTTTTTAAAGATTTTTTGTCTGAATATATAAATATCAAATAGTTTAAAAGTAATGATAAATTCGTTTTGCATTTCCAAAGCCATTATTTTTTTACTCATTGTTAAGTGATATTTTTTATAGATCTTTTTTGATTAAATAAATTAACGCAATCGAGTTTCGTTCCAAAACTGGAACTAAAACTGAAGGTGTTATACTCAAATAAAAATCGGAGCAACCTTGCATAAAACGAAACTTTGAAAAAAAAAATCAGTTTTAATAAAATTAATAATGATTTTTTCAAAAAACTTCTGTGGTAAAATGATAGTTGCATTCTTTATAAAAATTAAATAAAATTCTCTATTGGAAAATTGTTTAGAAAACCATGGTGACTGGGTGTTTACAAAAACATAAAAGATTGGTATGGCTGAAATGTAATAAAGTTTTTATTTTTGAATTTTAAATATTAAACATTTTTTACCTTAAAATATTTTAAGGTAACCTTATTTAATTTAAAATATTTCTGCAAACCGATTTATATATATATATATATATATATATATATATATATATATATATATATATATATATATATATATATATATATATATATATATATATATATAATATGCATTCCTAGAATATAGCTTTCTATAATATATTATCAAATATATATGCTGACAATACAAATTTATTTTATAATCATACCGATGTAAAGAGATTGTTCGAAACAATAAAGTTTAAACTTGGGGTTTAAAGTAAATAAATAATCTTTGAATTGTGAAAAAACTAGCTTTACTCTCTCCCATAAAATTCCATAATAGTCGCCAAAACTGTTTATCCGTAAAAATAATATAAATTAAAAATGACATATGAGATATTTATGAGGTTTATTTGGTGAGAATCTGTTATGGAGAAACTATATCGGTTTCTTTAAAATAAAAATGTTCTTTTTAAGCATAATTTATAAGCCAATAACCTTTCTTGATTATAAAATGCGAAAACAGCTTTACTTCAGTAAAATTCTTCATTAAAACAACTTTAGTGGATTGTTTATAAACCATATTCATAAATTTTTGTGTTATTTAATCCGACTTGCTTTAGTAATATTTTTTTCAAGATAGTGTAACTCTAAAAATCCTGGGTGTTAAAACTGTATCTCTGAGCACTCGTAACTCTAGAGTAGTTTCGTCCAATGTCTATTCCAATGTCCACTAAAAAAAGAGAAATTAGTCCAATGTCTGTTCATCTGTTCACTGAACATTAATTAGAGAAAAAAATTTCTACGATAGCATTACAAGGCGAAATAAAAAACAAATGCTGACATATTTTTAATGTTTTTTTTTTTTGTTAAAACTAAGTAAATATTTCTCTAAGTTTTGATTTTAAAATATTCAATAAAGCAAATATTTTAAAATCAGTAAAGAATATTTTAAAATCAATAAAGCTTTTAAATTATTTTCTTAAATCATTTCTATTTTGTTAACTTTTTAATCATGACTTTTTTTACTGTATTCATTTGATATAAAAAAAAGTTTTGACTTTTCTGTTAGGGGGTCGCCTATTAAGTAAGTACGCTTTTATTTTGATCCTCTCCCCCGCATTTTACTGTATGCTTTTTTGAGCATTCTCCACCTCCTTAAAAGTATCTACGCTTTTAACCTACCTACCCAACATTTTGATATATATATTTTTTAATTTAATGTCTACTTTTTTTTATAAGTGACTGTCTGCTTATCTCATATACGTCATTTGCAAACCCCCTCTCCGCCATCCGAGCGTACTTTATGGACGATCCCTTATTGAAATAATTGCAACTAGTTATGATATTTTACAATGCAGATTTTTCTAAAAGTAATACCCAAATAAATACGGTTATGCTAGAAATTTTTTATTGTCAATTTCAAGATTAAAATTTGATTAACATGCTATTACATTATTTTTTATCTGTTTCAAGACATTTTTTACTCTAGTCATTGTTAAAAAATGTTACGCCGTCTTTGGCGTTTCTTTTACAAGCTTTTAACGCAGAGCATTTTGTTTCTCTCGATGCTTTTAAGTCCTTATTTCTAATAGAAGGTGCTACGAATAAAAAATCTGTAGGCTTCACTTAAGAGATCATTAAAAAATGCTACAACTGTTTTTATATAGCTTTGCGTAGAAAATATTTTACTTACCGAGTCTTTAAAAATCTCCAGGGCCGTCCCGAAGAGATTTTAATGGGGGAGGGGGTTACGAATCATTATAGTCTTTAAAAATCTTCCAACTTATTAATTGTATTAATGTATAAAAAAAAAGTTTGTATTAATATCCTCAACAAAACAAAAGCTAATGAAAGCTATTTGAATGAATAATTCAAATAAAAAATGCTATTTGAATTAATAGTTTAAACAGTAAAAATGAATAAATTTTTTATCAAAAATTTACCTCTGTAGATTTTTCGAAATTGAAGCAAGCACATTAAAATGGAACAAGAAATTTCAAAAAATTAATCCATATCAGGATACCTTTATAACCCGGTAACAACGGGATGTCCGGGATGTATTTTAAATTAAAAACTGAAATATACATCTTTTGAAGTAACAAAAAACTTTATTTTTTGCTTCGCTTAGTCAAGTCTCAGAAAAAAGAAAATTACGCAATATTTTATAGAACTCATTGAATATAAATATAATGAGTATATCTTAAATAATCATTTTTCCCTTTTCATACTTTACAGCAAATGGTAGCATCGCTTCTAATAGTCATAACCAACACATTTTAAATTTTCAATAATTATTTCTTTGCTAGGTTTCTTTTCTAGCCAAGAAATAATTATTGAAAAATTAAAATGTATACTTTAATAAATATATGTATAGTTTTCATGAAATATCTTACGAGTTATAAAACTTTATATAATTTAGTATATTTTTGTAAAAAACGACCTTTAATGGGGCTTGATAATAAGACAAACTTTTTTTTCTTGCTTCAGTCATCTGTTTTATTATTTATGTTATTTTATAAATTAAATCCTTTTACGGCAAAATTTATAAATTTTTCGAATTGTAAATCTCTTAACTATTGTATTGGTACTATAGTCTTTGTTTCACTATACAATCTGAATCTTTGCGTCATTGTTTAATAGAAACTATGCAGTTTCAGCTAATGGAATTTAACCACACACACGCAAAAAAACAACAACATGTTATCAAAGAATTAATAGGGCTTAAAGTAGGCAAGATCAAAGTATTGCCATATCTCTTCTTTTTTTTTTTTTTTTTTTTCTCCAGGTATACCATACAAAGTATACATTTATTATCGTGATAAAAAGAACAATTATATATAAAATTATTACGTATCAGATTGATAAATATACATTAATATAACTTTGATACATTAATATAGTATTGATGCAAACTTAATATAATTTCTGGTATAATAACTATTATATATATGTTTATTTTTTTCTATACTTTAATACCTAAAAAAAGGAAATCAAAGAAGATTCAGCATTTTTGGGTATAAAACTCCAAAAAAAATCTTTTCGCAGATTCCCTTAATAGCGCCGTTTGGCGTATATCCATGTCTATATAAAAAGTTAATTAAGTAAAATTAGAAATAATTTTTTGTAATTAGCTTTGTAATTACTATTTATACTGTTATATATATATACATATACATATATATATATATATATATATATATATATATATATATATATATATATATATATATATATATATATATATATATATATATATATATATATATGTATATGTATATATATATATATATACATATATATATATATATATACATATACATACATACACACACACATACACATACACACATACATACATATATATATATACATATATATATATATATATATATATATATATATATATATATATATATATATATATATATATATATATATATATATATATATATATATATATATATATATATATATATATATAGACACACACACACACACACACACACACACACACACACACACACACACACACATATATATATATATACATATACACAAACACACATACACACACACATATATATATATGTGTGTGTGTGTATGTGTGTATACACACACACATATATATGTGTGTGTGTGTATATATACATTTTATTTTATTTTTTTTTTTATTATTATTTTTTTTTTTTTTTTTTTTTTTTTTTTTTACAAAAAAAAGAATATGCAGCTTTGCTTGCCGTTTAAACGACGATATTCCATTTAAGTCTTATAATTTTTGATTTTTCAAGTTTTTCCATATTTTAGGACCCTGTGACATAGTTAAAAATTCAGAACCCCGGGTTTTAGTTTTTTTAATATAATAGTTATGGAAGCTATTTGATCGTAGATGATAACTTTGAGAAAATGATGACGAGAATATGTCTAAAAAAGAATTTGGTAGCATATTATTTTTATATTTGAACATAAAAATAAGAACCTGATATAAATTAAGTTTTTCCAAGTTTAAGACTTTCATATTTGTCATCGCATTAGAAGGATTGTTCTTTCTACCTAGATAATGAATTGCTTTACAAGCATGGTTTTGCAAGCCTTGTAGTTTGATTAATTTTGTTTTGTGTGTATTAGCCCACACTATATTAGCATATGTGAGATGACTGTGAATTAGACTAAAGTAAAGTTTTTTTCTTGAACAGAAATCAAGAAACGGGCGACATTTATATAAAATACCTATTGTAGATGATATTTTTGTTTCAATGTGTCCAATATGAACACCAAGAAACTTTGCATATTTTTCCCGTTTTATTGTTATGTTGTTAATGAGCAATTCTAGAATTTTTAACGGTAGAGACATTGATTGACCTGTTTTATGAAATAAGATGTAGTTGGTTTTTTCACAGTTTAAGGATAGTTTATTTGCTCTAAACCATAAATTAAAGTTTTCTAGTTCAGTATTCATTGTTTCGAACATCGATTTTAAATTACTATGATTATAAAATAAAGTTGTGTATACATTATTAAAGATACTATAGATAATGCTTTATGCATATCATTGATGTAAATTAAAAACAATAACGGTCCTAAGGTTGAGCCTTGAGGAACCCCACACTCAATATCAAGAACACTTGATATTGAGTGTGGGGTTACTACAAACTGCTTTCTGTTACTCAGATAGCTTTTTACCCATTTATACATTAGTCCTTTGATACCATAATGTTTTAATTTTGATAGTAAGATGTTGTTGTCAACTGTATCAAATGCCTTTGTAAGGTCTATAAATACTCTCAATACATGATCCCCTTCTTCAAAAAATTGAAATATTTTATTAGTAAGTTCAATGATAGCATGTTCTGTTGAGCATCTTTTTTGAAAACCAAATTGATTTTCATATAAAAGTTTGTTTAACTTCAAGTAATTATAAATTTGATTGTATATTACTTTTTCATAAACTTTTTGTAATGTAAAGCATCTATATTTAAATCACCTGCAAAAAATATATACTTATTGTGTTTACACATTCGTGATGTTATGTTCTTCAAGCTATTAATAAAACTATTTTGATTTCCACAAGGCGGTCGATATAATGAGGAAATAAGTAAAGATTTGTTAGTTTTATTCAAAACTTCTATGCATAAGGTTTCAATATGTTTGTTTGTTTTGCTATATGCTTTTTTTTTTTTAAATCAAATTTTTCACGAATATATATAGCAACTCCGCCTCCGATGCCGCTCACTCGTGGTTGGCTAATCAATTTATAAAGTGATTAGTTATAAAAAGAATTATCTAACAAAGGCATATTCGCTTCCTCACAAGTTTCTGAAATACAAATTACATCAAACTGATAATTTAATAGAAATTTTTAAACGATTCAAAATTTTTACTCATAGAGCGCATGTTTACACTTAAAATGCTGAAATTTTCTTCGACTTTATCTTTAATAAATTTATCAGGTTTATAGTATTCAATGCTTAGGCATTTAGCATTTAAATTGTTTATAAAATTGTAATCATGAGATTTTAATTTTTCTAAAATAGGAGATTTAAAGTTTTCAAAGTTGTTGAAAAATTATCGGTTTTAGTCATATTGCTTTTTATCATTAAAAAAAAAAAAAGTTAAATCAAGAAATTCAAAAACAAATTATAAAAGCTTCAGAAAATCCATAAATCAAGTTTTTTACAACTTCAATACTTTAGAACCACTTTAAAATACCGACCCCTTCGTTATCATAAACAAAAACCTGCGAGGTTGAAAAAAAAACTTTTAAATAACAAACTAAAAAATTTTGACAGATAGGACTCGACTACATGATACTATTTAAATTTTCATTTTCTGCTTAAGTATATTAAATTTTTAAGCAAATAAATTGTTTTTTATCGTTTGAAAAGTTAATTTCATTTTTTGAATGTTTCAACATTTCAAAATTTCAATGTTTCATCTCGTTTTTAGTAGCTAAGTATTCTAGGTAGATCTAGGCCCGGTTCAACCGGGTCTGGGACCTTGGGAACCAAAAATATGCCAAACCTGTTAGAACCGTTAACCAAACGGGTCGGGTACGATTTCAATGATATTCAGAACCGTTATAAAGCATAGATGCCGATAAATGCAGACAATTTTTCGGTGGTTTGAGCCTTAAAATCAAGACCTTCAAGATTTGATCCCTGCTCTGACCATATTCGTAACGTTATCAATAAAATGGCGTAAAAGTTCTAGAAAAGTTTTTTTTTCGCGGTGTTGTGTGACAAGATCGTTTTGGAGCGTTTAAGTTCTGTGACAAGGTTGTTTTTGAGCGCTTAAATAACCAAGAAAAAAAAAATTTTTAACGGCATTCTTTAATAAAAGTCAAATAATAAACTCCGTACCCTACGCCCAACAATGCTACACACTTTTTTTTTTATTTTGTTTTGATATGGCAGGGGCGGGTTCAGACCCACCTGTTACCTGGCCTGAACCCAGAACCGTATATACAAGTCGGGTCTAAGTCCTGGTCCGTTAATAGCGATTCAGATCCAATCCAAGATCAAAGTCATGAATCCAGTACACAAAAATATTACATACTAAGATATGCTAATATAGATTTATCGCTAAATTTTTTTATCACTAAATTTTTTTTTTTTTTTTTCGTTTACATTTATTTAATTAAATGTAAACTAATTAACTAATTGACTATTTCTATTTACAAATCGACCAATCAACAATTGAAAATCCAAGAACAAAATGATAAAAGAATATACTTAATGATAATTTGTGAGTTATAAATCAAAATTATTTGATGAGAAAAAATTTAAAGTAAAAAAAAAATAAAAATGCAAAAACCAACTAAACTAAAATTTTGATAAATAAATTAATGCATTATTTAACTAGTATAATACGCAAGTTCCTTTTATAAAAAAAAATTGTATGAATTAGGGGAGATCGGGCTAGTTGGCAACATGGGTAAGTTTTTTTTTTTTTTTATGTTATTTAGGTGACCCAAGAAGACCTAACGGTCTTGTCACAGAGCACTGCGGAAATGCATTTAACCAGGAAGTTCACGCCTCCTTCCTTACCGTGACGCAAAAATATGTCGAGAGCTCGTTTCAAACCTAGATTTCCTGCTTATAAACCACTCCGGCACGGCCGCACTTCAAGTTGAAGAACTGCATTTACCTTCAAAGACTTTCATCAGAAAGTGCCCAAAATTACATTTTAATTTAAGATGAAATGGTCAATTAAAACCTTTCTAACTGATCATTTCATCTTTTACAGGAGTATTGTTAGAATTCGCGCATGCGCATGGGAGATAATGGGATTTATATGTTATTTGGACAAAATTGTAACTTTCGGAACATTGCTTTCTTTTTACTTAACCAAGAAAAGAGTCGTATAAAATACAAAATTGTTGTAAAAAGCTTCAGCTACAATTGGTTTCCTATTTCCAATATATTTTTTTCACTAGTTGTTGTTTTTAAGGATCTATAGACTGTTTATTGACGAAAAGGCTTTCAAAGTAATTTGGCAAAGTTTTCACGAGGCAAGTTGGCTTGTAGCATTTTCTATAGAAAAATATATATTATTATAAAATTAATTTTACTTTTATTTTTAATTACTAACAGTATTGAAAAAATTTATTTTTTACAAAAATTAAAAAAAAAAAATTGTTTTTTTTTTTTTAATAGATAAAAATTGGGCTACTGTTTTGGCTTGATAAATGAACTAATATTTGGTAACAGCTTAAAGTAATATTAAATTTTTGGTTTATAAGTGTTTCTAAAATAAATAGTAAAATAATTTCTATAAATTTTGCACTTTATAGTACATTAATATTCATCTTTATAGTTTGCGCTAACTTACCACGGGGTGGGGTAAGTTGGCGAACCTTTTTTTTATTTTTTATTTTTTGAGGCCCTCAAGAAAATTTTTTTATAATGAATATAATTTTAAAATATTACCTAAATTCATACTCTTTAAGACTGCGCTTTAATATTTAAAAAAAATTTTTGTCGTTAAGGCTTTTTTTTTTAATTGTAACAATAAAACGTAGCAAATAAATAGCTTTACTATTTAAAAGAACAAATATGAAATACTTTTAAAAAATTTAAAAAACTATAAAAATTCAATTATTAAAAATGATAACTTCCGTTAAATAATTTTTGTAATGAAGCTGGATCAAACTGGCGCCTACTACGTCCTCAGTAAAATTACACATTATTTTAGCAAATTAAATTAACGATTTCTTTTAAATAAAAAGCAAAAAAAAAATTAAAGTTTGAGGAAAAAAATTTGGCGATGGTACTATTTTTAATGAGGCTAATAAAAAAATACTTTTTAATTTCAAAAAGTACCAAAATCATTGTGCTAGAAAAAAAAAAAAGATTTAAAAAAGATTAAAAAAAGGTTTTTGTATATATATATATATATATATATATATATATATATATATATATATATATATATATATATATATATATATATATATATATATATATATATATATATATATATATATATATATATATATATATATATATATATATATATATATATATATATATATATATATATATATATGTATGTATGTATGTATAAAATTGATTAAAAAAAAATTTAAGTTTATAAAGGCATTCATTAACGTCGTTTTCTTTTATTTTTTCATTAATAAGATTTTTTTTTAAATGCGTAGAAAATTGTAATTCCATTATAACTTTGTAATGAGAATTTTATCAGAAATAAAACCAACCAATTGTGCAAAAATGTTTTTAATTGCATGTCATTTTGATTTACTGCAAAATCAGATTATAGGATTTAGAAAAAAGTGTCATGTGCCGAATATAAATGGAAAAATCGGAACTTAGACGCCGGAATTGCACAGTTTAATATATTAAGCCGGAATCGGAATTGATGGCTTTAAGTTTTAACTTCAATAACATAAGCATTTAGTATTCAACTCAACATTTTAAGAAAAAGCATTTTAGTTTGCTATTTAAACTTGTTTAAGCTTATTTTATTCTTTTTTTAAGTTTTAACATTTTTTCTTCATATTTTTTTTTCAAGTTTTAAAAAAGAAGTATGTTGACGACTATAGAACATTCCTGGATGGAACATTTAAGCGGTTTTAAAAAAGTTAAAAAAATAATTGTCTTTTCAGTGAATATAAAATAATAAACTATAACAGAAAAAAAAAGTGGAAAACTAGATATATACTTCAGAATAATTATCCCTTCATAGCAACTTAGATAAAACTTATTCGTAAAGAGTGTCACCCAAGCAAAATATTGACGTTGTTAGGTTCAAATACGTTTAGAACGGTATACAGTGAAATCATTAAAAAAAACTGTATTGATACAAAAATCTTTTTTCAAATTAATAAAGAAAACAAAAAGTTTTGCAAGTTATGTTAAAATATTTTTTTGTTATTCAAGTTTTTACTGGAATTAAACAAATTTAAATTATCGCTAATTTACAAGCATGAAAACAAGCTTAACAAATCAGAAAATGCATAGAAAATTATGCGGAAGATAAATCTAATCCGGGTGTGGCCTTTGTAGTTGAAATAATCTTATTTGGTAGTTTTCAAAACAAGTTTTGCTATAGGTAACTTCTTTCGGACTTAAAAGACAATGGTAAAAATAAAATCCAACATGCCCCTATTAAGCAACAATATTTTTTAGATTTAGTATTATATTCTATTTTTATTTTTTATAAAAAAAAAAAACGAGTTCTTAAACCGTTGTATCGAAGAACATACTTCGCTAAAAATGATTGATATAGTTTACGAAGTATATTTATTTTACCTGCCATCGCAAACATCCAATATTCGTCTCATAAGAAAAAGAAAATCCTTTTAATCCGTTAAGATTTGACGTAAGTGGTAAAGAATATAAATTGTGAGAGCCTCTAAATGCATTCAATATGATTCAAATGAGAATGAGTTCAACGGCATCTGAAAACGAATTAAATAACCTTTTAAAATACTTTTTTAAATGTGAAATTTTTTTTTTTACATAATTAGGTTTTGTTCATTCTCTGCAGAAGTTTATTTACTAAACAACATAATATCCTATCTATATAATTGCTTTATATTCATTTTGATAAAAAGCTTTTTTTATTTAAAAAATAATTCATACTTAAAACTTAAAACATTAAAAAGAATTTTTTAAAATAATGATAAATAAAAAGTAAAAAAAAAAGATAAAAGGAAAAAAGTGTAAATCAACAAATAAACTCATGTTAGAATTTTTGTTGTAAATGAAAATTTCTAAATATTTCTTTTTGTGGTCGGTCATCTACTCATAGTGAAACGATGTGTACCGGAATAGTTAAATTTGCATACCCAGCCCAACCTAAAAAACTAAATAAACTAACCAATATTAAAAACTTTCGACACTGTTAAAGTTTGAATAACTTTTGACATTATTAAAGCGCAGTGCATTAACACTTTTTATCAATAGAGTACAGGACAGTAAAAATAATACCAAACATCGTAACTCGATTATCACTATTTCATATAATGATTTTATAAGCAACAACAAAAGAACATGATTTTAACGAATCTAATTTTTAGTTCGTATCATGGTTTTTAAAAACTAGTTTTGTTTACTAGTTTAGATTTATTGTTTTTTAGTGATTTAACCGTCATGGAAATGGAATTTTATCTAACTAGCAATGATATTTCCCATCATGCATTTTTGTTTAGGAAATTAACAATTACATCTTTTGAAGGAATAATATATATAAAAAATAAAATAGTGAAAAGTGTTTTATAAGCTCCTCTGGCTACTAACTTTGTTTTATAACTAACAGCAACATCAACTAACCTAACATTTACCAATCGAGCTGTTAAGGTAAACTTGAGTTCTACGATGCAATGTTTTTATTTTTACTTTATTTTATACAACTTTGAAAGTAAAACTAATTAAAAAGCAAATGCCATCAACCAAGTTGGTTGCAAACTACAACGCAAATATTTTTTGTTTTAGTTAAGTAGGAGTATAGTTTTAGTTAAAAAGATGATGGTATATAAGAGCACAACCAACTCGGTTTGTACGCTTAACGTTCAACCGTGCTATTCATGTTTTTTTACATCTAATGACGGGTGTGCTTTATTAAAATTACTGCGACAGTTAAATCTAATACAATTAAAAATATTTTTGGAGCAGTTTGTGGAGATCTTGAATTTAGTTATTTTTTTCAACGGTAAAAAATAAAAATGCATTTCTAATAATTTATTTTCTATATTTCATTTCAGTTGTTTTTTTTTTTTTTTTATTAATTTTTATGTAATTTTAAATGTTTTGATTAGTTGTTACTATATTTAGTCTTTTTTTACAGTTGATACTTTTTAAAGCGTTTTAATCATTGCTGTTTTAAAGTTTATTTTTTGTTAATGTTGAAAGAAGTTTTCTTAGTTTTAGACGTTTTTTTATGTCTAAAACGCGTCTCAACAACTTAACAAGTTTGTCAATAAAATTCAAAACAGGTTGTTAAGAAAATACGAATGATTTACCTTTATCGTTCAATTAAAGTAAAAACACTTTCTTTTTTTTTAATTATTACTATGAAAATGTACATTTGTATTATGTAGAATTGAGTTCAACATAATGCAAATGTACATTTGCACTATATTGAATTGAAAACAAAGTGAACTTCATATGCACAAACATTTTTGATTTTGTATCAAATGAAATTTATCTGAGTAGCAATTCAACCAACAGGTATCCTTTTATCATACTTTTTAGCAAGCTTGTTCATTTATTTACCAACATAATTAAATCGAGAATAGAAATGAAGAAACGTCTTACCCAAACCCAGCACTGGTAACTTAATGAGTTATTGATTTTTCTTTTCAATAATTAAGTAGATGATATGTGTTGTGAACAAGACATAATAAATAACATATAGCATTGTTTTTAAGTTAAGTTAACATTTTGATTGCAGCAGGTAAGTTAAAGGTTAAAGGTAACAGTTGTATATGTAATGTTTTATTTCTAAGTTTTAAAACTGTTCACACAAAGTAATTTATTTTAATTTGCATAGTTCAAACGGTGTTTTATTTTTTAGTTAAGTTTGTTTTGAAAGTGTGAATTAACTTGTTGATGTTAAAGGCTAGAGTGGGTTTAATGTCGTTGATTAAAATGTCTGTGTCAATTGTGTGATTGTTTTAAATGAAGTTAGCCATGCTAACTTTATTAATGATTTTGATATTGTTGATGGTAGTAATGATTTTGATAATGTTGATGGTGGTAATAATTTTGATAATGTTGATGGTTGTAATGATTTTCATGATGTTGATGATGATAATAATTTTGATAGTGTTATGGTGGCAAGGATTTTGATAGTGTTAATGGTAGTAATGAACTTGATAGTGTTGATAGTGGTAATAAATTTGATAGTGTTGATCGTGGTAATAGTTTTTATAGTGTTGATGATGGTAATGATTTTGTTAGTGTAGATAATATTAAAAATGTTGGTTGTTTTAGTTTTATTAATACTGTAAATAGTTGTAGTTTTTTGAAGGTGTTGCTTGTTTGATTGTGTTGTGTTAGTGTTAATTAATGGTTTTTAACACCATAAACTTATTAGCATTGTGGTGCTTGTAATGATTGTGTAACAATTTTGATTGATATTGTTAATGAATTTAATATTAAAACTGTTTGTATTAATGGGATTGTGTTAATGTTGTTAATAGTGTTGAACACCATTAAAACTCTCACTATTATGTTGGTTTTGTCATCATTATGTTGGTTATGTCACCATTATGTTGGTTATGTCATCATTATGTTTGTTATGTCATCATTATGTTGGTTATGTCATCATTATGTTGGTTATATCATCATTATGTTGGTTATGTATGATGATGTGAACTAAATTGAAATGTAATTAGCTAAAATTTATATTATTTTAAAAGAATGTACATCTACTAACTTGTTGCAAATAAATTAGATAGAATAATCTTGTAATTAAACTTTACTACATAGACTTATATGGCAGCCTTGCTTGTATATTTACATTCTTTGGTTAGTAGTTTGCGTAGTAGAACAATTTGCTTAGCATCTATGCATGTATTTCATTATGTTTTTGCTTTTTTTTAGTTTATAAAAAGTTGTGTTTGAGATTTGAATCTTTTGTGTACCAACTCCATCCACTTAAGTCTAGCACAAATTTTTTTAGTCAAAAGTTTATAGTAAAAGTTTTTTATTAATTCATTAGATATGGTTTGGATTCCACTAGTTCTGATTATTAAACCCATCAGTGCTGGTTGTTGGTCCCATTCTATCAGACCTTATGTTATTTAATATTTGATTACATTTAAAGAAAATTTTTCTCCTTTAAAGTATTAAACATTTGAGCGTTTTTAAGTATTTTTAAAAAATTAACATTATTATTAATATTTATTAATAAATAGAAATGCAACAATGATGTTTAATATTTTCGCAAGTGTGCAGTAAATTGTTCTGGGTTCAAAACTTACGGTATCAAAACTTACGGTTCTGGGTTCAAAACTTACGGTATTGCCTATAAGAAAAACTACCTTTTAATTTGTCTAAACAGCTGTTGCTTTTTGCATCGAGTAAACTTTTTTTTCTATTTTGAAGATACGAGCTTAGCTTTGTAGTGAGCAAATTTTTGTGAAACTTTAGTATTAACATAGTCGATGCTTGACCCTGGGTTCGGCTATTTGCAGCCATGTTTATATATATATATATATATATATATATATATATATATATATATATATATATATATATATATATATATATATATATATATATATATATATATACATATATTTATATGTTTAAACTTTTCGATTTTTTATTTTGTGTGTTTTAAATTAGGTTTATCGTTCAAAATGTTGTCAAAAATTAAATCAACAAATTTCGACCACAATCTTTATTCAAATATATATATATATATATATATATATATATATATATATATATATATATATATATATATATATATATATATATATATATATATATATATATATATATATATATATATATATATATATATATATATATATATATATATATATTTATATATGTGTGTGTGTGTGTGTGTGTGTGTGTGTGTGTCATTTTATATTTGATTTTTTTTTTTTTTTTGTATAAATATATTTTAGGATTAGTAAAATTTTTTTTTTAAAAAAGGACATTTTTTAAAAGTATTTAAAGATTATAAGAAATTAAATAAATAAGAAAAGTTATTAGTTATGATTAAAATAAGAAACTTTTTTCCATCCTTTACATATCTCCCGCCACTAAATATTTGATCTTTTGTTTTTATTATTATCTTTTTAAATATCGACAAATAGAATACTTTAAATATTTTTTGAAAGGTTATATTTTACTTAAATAATTATAGTAAACCATAATGCCTCGAAAAAATTTTATTTGCTAATTTTCCTTCAGGAGGATTTTAAGAGATTAACAAATTGAAAAGAAATAATTCGCTTATTTAATTTCTTGAATGTGAACATGTTCATTCACGTTTTAATTTAAATATAATTAAAAAGTTCTCTTTTCATTTGAACGCTTGATACATTTAACATTGTGTTCCAAAGTTCATTATAAAGAAGCATTTGAAAATTTAATGTTTTTGCTTTAAATTAAAACATACATTAATGGTAAAATATATGTTTTCATATGTTGTTTATGTTTGTTAATACACACACACATACATACATACATACATACATACATACATACATACATACATACATACATACATACATATATATATATAAATATATATATATATATATATATATATATATATATATATATATATATATATATATATATATATATATATATATATATATATATATATATATATATATATGTATATATATATATATATATATATATATATATATATATATATATATATATATACATATTGTTTACATTGATTTGCATTTATTTTTCATGATTTAATTTACAGGTTTATTTAGTTTTCAGACTTTTACTCTTCTATTTTTATGTTTTTAATTTATGTTTTTTTCTTCTATGTTTATGTTTTAGACTATTAGGTCAAAAACAATTATTCATTTAATTGGCGAACCGTTTAAAGATCATTTAGGATCATTTTATGATTGCATAAGAGAAGCAAATACAACGGGTTAAAGAAGTAAAAAGTAGGAGCATTTTGCCTAGTGACTCTTAAAGTCAAAATAACCAAAACAAAAATAATGTTTTTTATTTGTTGAAACAACAGGTTTGTTTGATATATAGTTTATTGCGTGCACCAAAGACGAGTACAGAGCATTCTTACGCGTTATGTTTTTCTACGGCATAAAAAATAATTTTTGATAAAAAAAAGTAAATCCTTTAAAACAAAATACAACAAGTTGATCTATTAGGCAAATTAAACAGTTTGATCTATTAGGTAATAAATGCGTAAAACGTATTTATTGTTTCTTTTTTAATTTAAATCTGATTAGAAGTTTGACTCATCTCAGCATTTTTATTTTTTGCTTAAATGATTCCAATTCGTATGTAAATATATATATATATATATATATATATATATATATATATATATATATATATATATATATATATATATATATATATATATATATATATATATATATATATATATATATATATATAGCAAACATATTGTTTTATAGTCTAAAAATATAATTTTTATAATTGCCCTTATTTTGTCTTATCACCGAATAACCTTTAACACATGATTTTAAAATATTAATATTTTAAAAAATATTCTTGGGAGTGGAACAAGGTTTCTTAAATGATCATAAAAACCATTTTTTTTTTTAGTTAATCCAACTTCATTCTTAAATGAAAGAAAAATTCTTTCGAGTTGTTTTCATTACCAAAGCATTTAAACATTTTAATAGAAAGACTATTTCTAAAAATCTTTTTAAAAATCTTATATGTTACTGAATTATTTATTTCATAAAGTTCAACTCTTTCGTAGCCGTTCTTTTCAAGAGTTGAAGAAGTTCAAGAATGCTAAAGCAAACGTAAAAAAATCAAAAAAGAAATTTTTAGATAAAAATTACTTTTTACATTAATTTTTCTTTCAAAATTTAAACTTTGTATTCGGATAAAAAAAAATAATTTTCGTGTACTAAAGTTTTAATGAAAATTTGTTACTTCAAAAATTTCCTTTTAAAACAAAAGTAAGAAAGGTTGGGTTGAAGTACATGTCATGTACTTGTTGAAGTACATAGCCACGTACTTCTAAGCAACCGCATTATTTTCTGAATAACTTCTAGAAAAAAAACACACTTTGGCTATATATCACATTATAAAACTCATTCAACCCTTTTTAATCCTTTTCTCGCCTTTACAGGCGCAGAGGTTTTTATCATTTTTATCAAGTAAAAAAGTCATTTAAAAAGTCCTTATGGTCTTTTCAAAGAGCACTGTAGAAGAACTGCTCAAATAAAAAGACCCAAGTTATGTTGCTTATTTTGGCAAAATAACGGGAAAACGTCTTCGTTCAGCATATCCGAGGTGGAACTACTTAAGTCAGCTAGCAGCCGTAGCGCAGTAATTACTTTGAAAATAAAAATTCTATTCGATTTAGTTTTCCTGGAGTACCTTTTAAAGTACTAAACAAAAAAAAAAAAGAACAGTTAACCGAACTTTTTTGAAAAAAGTATATAATAATTAGGTGTGTCAAGGTTGCATTAAATTTAAGCCAAGAAAAAGGAAAAAATAGTAAATCCAAAAATGCTTTATGACGGTTTTGTTTTCTTTTTTAACGTTTGTCTTAAAAAATTTATCGATAAAAATAATTATTGCATTTTGCTTAACATTTTTTAAATTAATGACAACTCAATATATTACACTGTAGAGATTACATAGAAGTTTTAATACTAAGTTTGAACTTTTTTTAAAATTTTTCTTAAATATAGTGCGCTTGTATTTTCGTGTGGATTTAAAAACATTATACAAAATAAAAATTCTGTTTTTTTAATAAAAATTAAAATACAGATAAACATATTAAACTACCGAATCAAATCATGGGTTTTTATCAAAGTTACTTTTTTATGATCGTCGTAAACCTTTTTACGACAACCGTCGTGTACATTTTTTAATATCAGAACATTTGTATAAGGTGTACAATTGTAATCTACAGACAAAAAAACAAAAAAAAAAACAAGTGCTGTAAATCATTTACACTGCTTATGCAATTTAGGAAGATTTTACCTATACATTAGTGCTTTAACCGCTGCACCACAGCGTACCACTGTCCGACGGATCAAAAAAAATATTTATAGTTTGAACTGTAGTTGAAGTGTTCAATGATGTTATTAGACCCGTGATGAAACAATTTACGTTGACGTTAATCGTTGATGTAAACAAACCAACTGTTCAGTCTTTGCGACTTACTGAGTAACTGAGACTTACTAAGTCTTGATAATGCAAATATTTCTCGATAAAGTAAAGATTGGGCAATATAGCCAGTTGTGATTTTTTGGGATTTCTAAACTTTTTACGAGAATATCTTGGTACAACTTATTTAAATGTGTTTCAACTCTATAATCTGGTTGTTAATATTTAAAGAATTTTGTCTATGCGTTTTAATTTTTCCTATATTTTTTTCACGATGTTGTTCCGACTGATTTTTTTTACAAAATTACACACTCAGAAATTGTACAATAATGATATCCTTTCATTTAAGCTCTTCTAAATTCAATATTTTTTCCTTAACGAAATTGCGATTGATATGGATTTTATTAAGTTTCTTAAACATATGTTTCTCAAGTCAAATTAATACGATTGGTCAGAATCGTATTAATTTAGGTCAGAATACGATAGGTCAGAATCAAATTAATACGATTGGTCAGAATCTAGGATATATAGATGAAAAAAGTTCTCTTTTAAATCTCAAAAGAATAAATTTTTAGTGATCATCCAAAAATCTATATAAAAATATTTACTGAAGATTAAAAAAGAAAAATTGTATCTACAGTAAGCATGATCATTTCCTTTTCCTATAATATTATTATAAACGGATTAATTCGTAATTTAATGGAGTCAAAATGTATCCTTTCTATAAACAAATTTAGTGGTATCTCCTTCAAAAGTGCTAAATGATGGTGTCATCTGCACTTGCATTATATTTTAACTCTTTAATTTCAACACTTGTTCCAAAAATTGTAAATAATATTAAAAAAAAAAAATTTAACATAAAAAGAAAATTGATTATGTTGAAAAGCTCTGTGAGTCTCTTATCATTAAAGACTTTTTAAGTTAAAATTCTCATTATGTATATATATATATATATATATATATATATATATATATATATATATATATATATATATATATATATATATATATATATATATATATATATATATATATATATATATATATATATATATATATATATATACTATTCTAAACTAAATCAATATTTATCAATGAATTTTAAAAGTCACACAAAAATATTTTAGTGTTCAAAAATTATGACTATAAAAAGTTTGAACCCCCTTCAATTTGAGGGGGTTGCAATTTTTATGAAGCCATAATTGTTGAACACTAAGAGGTTATTGTGAGAGTTTTAAAATTTATCGATAAATATAAATTAGGTTGAGAATAGTAAAAAAAGTATTTTATAACTTTTTTTTAATTTGTTGCTCTCACGTTTGGAGTAGGTGTAGCTAAGATTTTAGGGTCTCATGCTCCAATCATCTTAATTTTTTACAAAGCATCTTTTCTTGATATAAATATAAACATAGAATATTTTCGAGTTTGCTCCATGTCTGGAAGTAAGGTATCTCAAACATTAAAAAATGCTGCATCCGCGCCTGATATATAGGATATATATATATATATATATATATATATATATATATATATATATATATATATATATATATATATATATATATATATATATATATATATATATATATATATATATATATATATATATATTTTAAATAAAACTGCATATTTTTTACAACTATAAGTTTCATGCTAAATGCAATCATAAGGTAAAAAATGTGATTTTTTCTCGCGGAAAAATAATTATGTACAAGAGAAAAATATTTCCAATTAAAATATACACATATAAATAAATAAATAAATGTGTATATATATGCAAATGTCTTTCAATTTTCAAAATCGTTCAAAAGTTATGACTATATATAGTTTGAATCCCCCCTCAATTTGAGCTGTTTATATCAGGCGCGTAGCAACTGGGGGATCAGCAGAGGCATTTGCTCCCGCCCCCCCCCCCCTCCAATAATTTTTTTAATAAATAAAACAAATTGACTGAAAAAATGTTTTAAAAAAAAAAAAGACCTTAAAATTATTTCGGGGTTCCTTAAGCACTTCCCCCCTCCCTTTTTATATAATTTTTGTTCCCTCGGGCCTATATATATATATATATATATATATATATATATATATATATATATATATATATATATATATATATATATATATATATATATATATATATATATATATATATATATATATATATATATATATATATATATATATATATATATATATATATATATATATAATATATATATATATATATACATATATATAAATTATTACTATATAACGTTTACAACCTCTCTAAAATAAGAAGTTTGCACGTTTTAGAAGGATATATGCTCTAAACAATTCACGATTTTTTGTTTGGGCGTCTGTTCCAGGCTCCATGGCTTTTTGCAAAGTTTTTATTCACAATAGTATGAAAACAAAGTTTTTGGTTTTCATAGCATTTTTGTTGCTTACTCATGTTGCTTTCTTCCAAGCATAGCAGTAAATTTTGAGCATGCAAACAAAGGAAGCTCAAATAAACAAAAAAAAATCTATTTAAAGTTAAAGCTTCTCTCATTTTGATGAGGTTGTAAACATATTATTAATTTTTGATTACTGCATAGTTTTTTAAAGATATTTCAAATAATAAATTATATTTAAAATGTAGAAATAAAATTTTTTGAAAACCGAATCCCCCTCCTTCCATTTTTGGTGGGCGAGACCTAGTTAAATTATACTACATAAATTATGAATTGATTATAAATTATACTAGTTAAATTACTAATTGAATTGATTATAAATTGTGCTATATTAAAACTATTTTCAATAGCTTATAAAAGATAGTTGGGAATTTTCTATTTAAATGAATACTATACAAGTAAATTCTGAAAGCAATTAAAAATATTTCACTGAGGATTATTGTTATCAATACAGCATGCCATGTTATGTTTATGTCACGAATGATGTATTTTTAAGATTCTATTGATCTTAAAAGTAAAGCTCTAATTAGTAAAATTCGTTTTAGTGGCGTATTTGAAAATTGTTATATATCAAAATTGCCTTGTAATCTAATTCAAAAAGTTATGACGTCTTTAAAACAATTATTCAGTATTATTCGCGTCAAAAACTTTCGCTGTAAAAGTCATGGAATCAACTCTGGGTCTTAGTAAATAGAATAGGCGCTTGTCGGGAAACATACAATTTACTTCAGAAATACTTTTGTAACCAAAAAATATTATGTTTTATTGGGAAAATAAAAACAAAGTGAAAAACTAAATAATAAGTTAAAACAACTTTTTACTCTTTTTTAACGGCTAGGATTTAATAAAAGTGGATAACGGGGGTAAGTAGCATATCATTATTTTCAATATTTTAAAATGCCTTTTCCATATTTATATTTAAGTAAAATCGATTCATTAATCAGGATTTTAAAATCAAAATAAACTAAATTATTAACGAGAAATTTTTTAAATTCTAAAGCTGATTAAAAAGTATATTTTAAAACAAACTAGAAACTATTTACTGTCATCAAATGAAATTAATTTTTCTTTTAAGCACATTTTTCAGTTTTGAAAATATGATATCAAACTACTTATTTTAAAATTTTTATTTCTCGACAACGGTCATATGCGTTCAATAGTCAAAATTTTATAAAAACTGTAGCATTTACTATCCAATTAAAACTGAAATGGAATATTAATTAAAAACTAGCGTTATCAATAAGTTATGACTGATTGAATGATTTTGAATTGGTTAACAGATTGCATTGAACTATATATTATTTTCTGAAGTTTATATGACCTGTAATAGTTTATATATATATATATACATATATCTATTTATGTTTGCTTTGAAAATACAGTGAAGCAGTAATGGAAAGTTGGGGATAATCGTTATAAGAAAAAGTTAAATTTTTTGTTATATATATATATATATATATATATATTTGTTGTCATTTAATGTATATCAAATCAAAAAAAATCTTTTTAAATTTTTGGAACGTTGTTTCTCAGTCACCCACTGTATTACTGAGCTTTTTTGGTATTCTATTTTACTAATATTATTTAATTATGGTTATTTTTTCTATTTAGCTGATAATAATTTTATAATTGTATATTACTTAATGATTTATTGTTATTATAAAATTTTGCAAAAGTTTTCTGTGCCTACTCTTTGTAGATACGCTAAGTAAAAAAAAAAAAAATTTTTAAAAGTGTATAAAAAAAATTAATACTCATTAAATATATTAAGTTTAAAAAAATATTAAATCGCAAAACGTTTAAACATCATAAACTTTAATTAGAAATTTAAATCTAGAAAATGTTATTTTGTTTAGCGGAAACTAGCCAATCGGAAAAATACTTGCAAATTAAGATAAAGCATTTTTTCTGAAATATTTTTATCACAATAGGCAGTTTTCTTGAAATTTATGCTGAATTGGTTGGTTTAAAAACAATATCCGAATTGTTTAGATGTACGCCGAACTTGCAAAAGTATTTTCGAATAGCATCGCGCGTTAATTTCAACGACATGTTAATTTCAATTTTACGGAAATCTATCGTAGCGAAAATAAAGATTTTATATTTTGGAAAAAAAAACTTGTCAATTAAAAAGTTATTTACACAAACATTTGCAGCAAAAATGCAGTTTCTGATTTTAATCCTTTCATTGGTTTCTTTTTAATACTGGTTTTTGATAGAGTTACCAGGGTGCTGTTCTTTATTGAGTTCTAACATTCTTTATTCCTTCCTAATTCATTTTTAATTAATGCATTTTTTGGAGAGTTACACAAAATAAAACTAAATTTTATTGGTCAATCTTAAGTAGGAATTACAGAATTTATGCATTTTGTCAGGTATATGATGAACAGCTATTATTATCAACAATAATTGAGTTTTGCGGATATGATTAAGTTGCTATGCGAATAAAATGAAACATATTAATGAATATATATTTACACAAGTAACCAGCTTATCTGTTTCGATTATTTAACTTTGATTTTTAATATAATAAATTTAATATTAAAGGTTGGTCGTTATTATTTTCAACAAATTTGCTTTAAGTGTTTAAAATTATTTTTCATTATTAGAGCATTAATTTATTTACTTTTAGCAAAAGCGTAATGTAAAAACAATATGAGACAGAAAACGTCACCTTTAAACCACAGTGTTTCACGCGTTACTACAATGCTTCCGTTTAAAAGTCAAAGACATTTACTGACATCGTACTCAAATTTATCCGAGGAAAGAGAAAGAGCTCAAAACAGTAAGTAATTCTTCAATTCTAAATGTTTCACTTTTTTTTTTTTTTACTAACGACTTAACGAAAACATTTGACAAATTGCTGATTTAACTTAAAACGTCATTTGACTTAAGAATGTCATCTAAGAATATCATTCGATTAGATCAGTTAAGATGATAAAAACGGAGGTAAAAGCGAATCCCCTCTCAGCCCCATTGGAAAAAAAATTAGCTAAAGAAAACAAAAGAATATAAGCATAGAAATCGAAGCATCAAGAAAACCGAGCACACGACTACCTATTACTTTCAATAGCTTATTTGTATTTGGTAAAATAAAACAGTTTATGCAGTTTAAGCAGTTAATTCTTTTGAGGTATTAGTAAAATCAGCTAGTTTTTAAGTCTTTCTCATGAATACGTAAACGCCTAAAACTCTCTTTTTTTTATGAACCTTTTGAGGTATTATACATATAGAACCTTTTGAGGTATTATGAATATAGAACCTTTTGAGGTATTATGAATATAGAACCTTTTGAGGTATTAGAAATATCAGTTAGTTTTTAATTCTTTCTCATGAAAACGGAAACGATTAAAACTCTCACTTTTTATGAAAACAGAAGCTTTTGAGGCATTAGTAAAATCAGTAATAAATAAAGTATATAATGTAATACCATAATTCTTTCAGTGTAAAAACAGGCACGTGTAGAAACGCATGAACAAGTTTAGAATAGATTATTCACCCTGATAAATTTAGCATTAGCGTGGTGGATAATAAGCGGTATTTTTAAAACTGTTTAATCTAAACACGGCCGTACGTGGAATGTATGTTTTTTTATTAATTCCATAAAGTATACTTACATAAACAGAGCAAACATGTTTTTTTTTTTTAATTTTTACTTAAAGCAAAGTTTTTCAAAATTTTCCTAAATTTAGTTAAATTCTTTTAAGTGATTTTTTTTTTAAATAAAAAAAGTTTTTTTTTTTTCATTGAAATTAATTACAATCAAAATGTTGTTTCATAAAGAATATCATTAAAACGAAAATGAAACGTTTGTGCGTCCTTTAAATTCGATCAGAAAATCTTTGAGTATAATTTTGTTGTTATTTTAAAATTATTTATAATGATTGAAATTATTATTGAAAATTAAAAAAAATTAATATAAGTTTTTTCCCCTCCTCCTTCCCTCGTCAGTAACTATTTATCTTTTAAATAGAATTAACATAAAAACGTATTTCACGCGAAAAAAAAAGATAATTTTTAATTTAGTTAGAAAAGATTTTGGGGCTTTGCAATTATTAATTGTTTAAAAATTCGTTGTATTTCATTAAATATTTTATAATTTGTTATGTTTAATCAAATATAATAAATAAGACTTATTAAATAGCTTTATAATTTTGTATCGCTAAATATTGTTTAAAAATATTATTACTATAAATATTAGGGTAATTCTAAAAACAAAGTTTTTTTGAAAAAGTCTACGGGCACACCCTATTGTGTCCCTAATATTGTCAAAAAAAAAAAAGTTTTTGACAATATTAGGGAACCAAATAAATGTCATGTTGGGTCTCAAACGAAGTAAAATTATATAAAAATTTTAAAAATAATCATTACTTATTAAAAAAAACATCGGAAAAACCTTGTTGAATCCCCATTTCTCGTTTTTAGTTAAAAAACGTCATTTTCTGTTTACAAAAGTTTAAAAAAATAATTTACTTTTAAAAGATTTATATATTTAATATTATAATATATAACCCTTACATACAAATTATTATACAAGGCCGACGATATATATATATATATATATATATATATATATATATATATATATATATATATATATATATATATATATATATATATATATATATAATGAAAAATAGTCAGTACGCATTATTAGTTTTGATCCAGTTATACAACATTTCAATTCAGTGAAGAATTTTTCAAAAGAACTTTACATATTTCATTTAACAGCCTTTGCATCCGATTGCAAGCACCATACATCCGACTTTAAGTACCAATTTTAGTCGTTAAGAGAAATTTGTCAATGTTTTTTGTTAAAATGACTGTCTAAAATCTTGTGTTCAATATTTTCAACACAATTATATCAAAGAAATTTTACTAGATTTTAGAAAAAGTTCTTAGGTGTTTGTTTTAAGCTGGATTGCACACCAAAAAATTATTGGTATAAAGCTTAAAGCTAGATTTTTTTTTAAAACTAAATAAGATTATAATTCATTCTTCTTTTATTTAGATTTGTTTAAATTTCGTTTTCAAGACGTGAAAAAAAAAATACTTAATCGTATATAGTGAACTGTAAATTTTAAATTTTAAATTTTTTTTAAATAACTACTTATTGTAAATAAGTATCTATTGTCTATTGAAACTACCTATTGTCTGTTGAAAAATCAATGAAAAATTACGAATCTTACATCTGTATTATAAGTTATTAATAATGTTCGCGATAAACTAAAAATGTAACACTCGTGCCCTACTCTAACTAAAAATTAAGTCAATTTTTTGTCAATTTAAGATTAATTTTAGATTAATAATTTTTTTATTAATTTATAGATTGCATTGACAGAGTATCATTTGATGAGCTATCAAGAAAGGTAGATTGGTTGGTCGAAGAAGTACATTATTTGCGACAAATAATTGGAACGTATGAAAAGCAAAGGCGCAACAAAAGTTATAATAACGATGATCAGCCTTCCAAATCAGACAGACAACATGAGTTTGCAGGTGTTTCAACGCCACACTACGGGCGCATCTATCGGCCAGATATCAATCGATGCAATTCAAGAAGTAGCTACTACGATCGCGAATCCGAATCAAGTCCTTATAACCAACCTCGAAAAAATAGTTTCAATTTGTCAAATACAGAACAAGAAGCAATTAGAGAAAAGAGAAATGATATAGAACATAAAGGAGACACTAATGATTTTGCATCTAAAATGCCTCATTATTCAAATTTATACAGAGAAAAACGTCCATCCAGCGAATTTTCAGATTCTCCTCGTAGAAGAGAAAGTGATAACGAAGTAAGTCAAAACATTGTACCGATGCAAGAAGCAAGATTACAAACGCTATTCTCTACAACGAATAGTATTAATATAGCTGAAACTATTATGTTGTGGCAGCATGGTTTGAATGACATACCTCCTGTTATAAAATGGTCTACTGAATTAAAAAAAATGTATCGTGAAAAAATAAAAGATTGGTTCAGAGTATTTCATTTATTTCAGACGTTATGCAACGGAAACATTGGATTGTTTATTTCACGATATACAAATTCGTTAGGTCACATGATGAGCGTTTCACAAGTTGCCTCCATGTGTCCAAATATAGATGCGGCTTTTGAAAGTTTTTTGAATATGAAAAGTCCCGCGTCTGAATTTTTTCCATCGTTTCCTACACAAGAAGAGATTTCGGAAAAAGCGGACAAAATACACGTTTTGCCACGCAAAATAAACGGCAGAAAAGTTTCAGCGAAAGACGTAATTGAACTATGGGAAAACGGCATTGGGGATATACCTCCAATTAAAACGTGGAGTAAAACTCAAAAGTTTAAACAACAAAGCAAAATTTCTCGATGGAAAAAAATAGTTGACATTTTCAAATATCAATGTCACAGAGATATGAAAAAGTTTGAAGAGATATATACTGACAGCCACGGGTGCTTGCTGCCTGTAGCTGCCATAACTACAAAATTTGAAACTATATATGGCGACGAATTAAACATAACAAGCAAGCTGATGACTGTTACAACAAACGACGATGACCGCCATCATGATAATAATATAAAGCTACCAAGACATGAAAGTGAAGGTTTTCGAAAAAGAAAACACGAAGACAGCCAAACATCAAATGAAATTTCTTATGATGATTCCATTTTTGACAATCAATCGCCGCCATTCTCAACACAGAGTATTGAACAAATTTCGAAACCAAAAAATGAAGATAGTTGTATCGATTACAAAATGCAAGGTTTCAAGTCGTTTACAGCTACAAAACAAAATCCAACAGGATATCTTATTACTGAAAACATGGATGAAATAAGACGGCATTCTTCTAGCTCATCTGTTTCTTCAAGGTGCGACATGCTTGATCGACAATTTAGATATGATTCAAGTCGTAGTAACTCTTTCGAAAAAGATTCTTTCAGAAAACAAAGCGACAGTGACGCACAATCAAACCAGACAACTATATTGGATACAAAAGAAACTGCAAGCCAAAACAATGAAAACCCAATAGTTCACGTTGTAAGCCCTTCCGTTATAATAAAGGAGGAAGAAGAAAGTTCGGACGAAGTAGAGATTATTGACAGCCGATTCTTAGGGAACTATGATAAAAAAACCGCAGAGTTTTCTATTACTTTTGATAATCAATCGTCTCCTAGCAACTCTGATAGTGAAACTAAAGAATTCACTCTTGATATGAGCCCCGAACCTATTATCCCAGAAAATATAAGTGTCCTAGAAGCAATAGAATTATGGAAAAATGGATCAGCCAACATTAAACCGATTAAAGACTGGTCAAGTAGTAAAAAAGCTCGTAATAAATTAGCACAAAAAATTGAGGATATTTTTTATATATTTCAAAACGTATTCAAATCAGACTACGCAACCTTCAAAATTATGTGCACTGAAAATAACACCTTATTAACAATTGATGAATCACTTGCAAAGTTTAGTAAACCTTTAAAAGAACGAACTAATGAAATGGACCTTTGTAAACCAACTGCAAACTCGATGACTTTTGACTTTTCCCATCATAAAACCGTATCGGCAAATAGCGATGTACTTTACTTGCTACCGCGTAAAATAAATGGAAAGAAAGTTAACGCACGCGATGTCCTTCAGCTATGGTACTACGGTTTAAACAAAATACCACCTGTTAAAAATTGGAGTGCTCAGCAAAAATCAGTGCAACAAAGTAAAATATCACGCTGGAAAAAAATAGTTGATTTATACGAAAGGGATTATAAAGGAGATTGGGATTTGTTTGAAAAAACTTATTCAAACGGAAACGGTCAACTTATTCCTATTACCGCTATCATCGCTAAGCGGGAAGAAGAACTTTTAAGAAATTCTAGCGATGGATCTATGGTGATACAATATAAATCTTATTCTTCACAACCATATGATACACTTACCTCAGTATAAGAACTGACCACGATAGCAGTATACTCATTTATTTTCAAGTTTAATGAACCTAAATTTACGTAACCATCAAAAAAATCTGTGCTATTTTTTGAGTAGTATATTTTTGACTTTTTTCGATTAAAACTAACAAGAGCAGCTAATAATGAGCCAACAGGACAAATTAAACTAAACAAAAGAAAAACTTTATAAAACTAAAATGCAACTTGTTAAATAAGTTAAAGAAATTAATTTTTTACATTTAATTTATAAGCGTTATTTAATTTTTTATTACATGATAGACTAGAGCTTTTGACTCAAAAATTGTCCGAAAAGATTGATATTACTTACTCATGCGCACTATTGTTAGATATTAATTATTCTTTATAATCATAAAACACGTAAGTGTAACCACGGACGGATCCAGCAATATTTTGGTCTTTGAATCAGGCATGGCGCAAACTCCAAAGGTTTGTATGTTTATACTTATGTCAAATAAGAATTCTTTGCAAAAAAATGCGATGATTAGAGCCTGGGAACAAAAGATTCTACAAATTTTAGTTTTTGATTATACTTTATACAAAAACTGATAGTTCCTGATTAACAGCTCATGCTCTTGGCTTTAGAATGATGTGAACAATTTTTGTTAAAAAATCTTTAACGATATTTCTTTGATAATGGAGAATTCGTACAAACTTTTAAAGCTCTGTCAATTATTAGGATGAATGGGGTTACATATCTGCTGCGTTAAATGTTCTACTGGGTTGTACACTTGGTGTAGAACTGGAAATACATTTCCATTTGCAAGTACCTTGCAAAAAAAAACTTTTATTTCAAATTTTTATTGCGCCATTTTGGCGTAATAAAAATTGGTGGGTGATTGGGAAACATGGACTTCACATTTAAAATCAACCTTGGTATTGAGCACATATTTCTCTTCTTAAAATTTTTTATCAGTCAATTAGAATCTTTTATAGAATCTAAAACATTTTTTCTTCGTTTTACAGTTTTATCAGCCATTTAGAATAATTGCACGACTAAAATTTGACACTGTGTTTTAACAAAGTGCATGAAAACGTCAAAAAATATAACTCGGTGATTATAAAACATGATAAAAGAAACAAAAAACTGAGAAATAATTAGTTTATTCGGATAAATACTGTTAGTATACGGAATACAAACTGTAAATGCAGATAGCTTTATTAAGGAAAATTTTTTTTTTTTCCAAAATTTTATCAGAAAACGTTAGAAGTTTTCCTTATTCCATTCTAAACGAAAGTTTCAATATATTCCTACATACTTACCAACGCTATATATAAATAACATTAAAATTGAGCGATCTTTCACAAAAAAACTGCTTGGTATTTTAATAGATGAAAACTTACCCTGGAGAGATCATATTAAATACATTGGCAATAAAATCTCAAGAAATAGTGGTATTTTATATAAAACCCGTTAAATCTTAGACAAATCTACACTAACTCAGCTTTATTGATGAATGCAAATTTTATATTCATCAACAGTTACTTATCTTATGGCAATATTTGGAGTAGTACAAACAAATCTAAACTCATCAAGCAACAGAATCATGCAGCAAAAACTATTTACTTTCAAAATCACTTAACAAATGCTAAACCTCTTCTAAGAAGCATAAGGGCTCTTAAAAATGAAATGAAAAAATTGAAATAAACATACAACACAATTTATGTTCAAGCATCAGTTCAAAAAAACTCCAAAGTTTTTTGAAAATATTTTTCCCATTACATTAAACCGATACATTACTCGACCTACAGAGAGATTTGTCAAAAAATTATCAAAACAAACAATATTCTCCATTTCTTACTGCATTGATTTGCTAGAAATAAATTAAAAGCATGAAAATTCAAAACAATTTTCTCGTTTTTAATGAAAATTTAGCAAGATAGAAAGAAAAATTAAAAAATTCTTAATTACTTAAACACTTTATGCTCAATAGATGACTTTAAAGCTTGTATAGGTTAAATCAGATGTTATAAAAATCAATTGTTGACGTTTTTATTGCATTTTTCTACAGCAATAACAATATAAAACCAAGATAAAATCTCAGGATAAGTTTGTATTCGTCTAACTTGTTAGCCATCAAACAGTCCAGACATGTTCTGAGCAAATAAGAGTAAATATTTTAGTAACAGCCCCTCTAATGTTGACAAAGAAAACCCACCTTGTAAATGAAACGTTTGACTATATTGAAGTTAGTACACTAATTAAAGTCTTTTTGTGGTTTTTAAAATTGTATGACAGAAACATTGAAAGTCAAAGGGGAAAATTGCTACAAACAACCTCATATTGGAAAGAATTGACTAATCAAGGAATCAAGCCAATTTCTTTCTTTGTTGAACAAAGTGTACTTAGTAAGCCCCTTGAATTTTTCAAAAAATAAATAATATGTATTAATGATTTGCTAGACTATTTTTTATATACATGTCCGTTTTAGATATATAGATCTTAAAGTGAGAATTTCCCATGGCTGCTTATTTTGGGCCTATTGCAGGGCTGACAATGCAATTTTCGAAGTCGGGCTGAGCACACTCCCTGATTACTACATAACCACGATTTTGAAAAAAGCTGTCAGGGAAATTCCACGCTCAAGTGAGTTATTTCAATAAAATGAATAAATAAATTCAAACAAAAACAAAGTAATCGTTGGGTTGCCATTAGTTTAAAAATTTTAAATTTTGATTAATAGTGTTATTTGTCTAATTTTTTAAATTTTGAATGTCAAATTTTAAGTCATACGTCATACTTTCTATATAAATGGTAGCTAAACTACATTTTGATAAAAGCGTAGAATTGTCCCCGCAAGTAACGATAACTAATTTGATTTAAGATATATAAATAGATAGCTAAAACAATCTTTTGAATAATTTTACACAGAATAATAACTACTCAAATTAATTTAAGTTTATTTAGGTCAAATATTTGGTTTGAAATATTCAACTAGAAAACAACAGGTTTAATGCAATGATTTTTTTGCGTCCTGTAAGTAAGCACATAATCAATTATAATTCTTAAACTTATGATAATTGAACAAAATTTCAATATGGAGAAAAACAAATAAATAAATTTGGGATGATTCATAAATATATAAACATCTAATCTGTTGAAATAAAATTTGTATATCTAAAAATGTGACATTATAAAAATCAAAATGTCCCGTAAGTAACGGTGGAATCCTTGAAAAAAAAGATAAAAGCACGCGTACCCTGCCCCCGACCCACCCTTTTTCGTACTTTGGAACGGAGCAATAATATAAGACTTGATTAATATGAAAGAATCAATTAATATAAGGCTCGATTAATGTAAAAATCTCGATTAAACTAGATCGATATCTACTGTTATATCTATTACTACATAGCAAAAATAATTTATAAAACGAATCAACAATTACACATTACAAAGTAAATTATTTTAAAAACTAAATGCAACGAATTAAAAGTTTGTAAACGTAATGAAGAAATAAAAACGAAAACAATAGAAAAGTAGGATTGAAATAAAATATCGAATTTTCAAAATATTATTGAATGAACGTTTAAAAATTATTTGTGCCACAGAAACCTGGAGCAAAATTGGTAAAATAACTCAAGTTTTGAATTAACTAACTGCGTAATAGTTCATTAACTACGTAAAATTTTTACTGAGGAAGTGTGAGTATTCATATCTAGAATCTTAATTTACGTAACTCATTCTATATAAAGAAAAAAAACCTTTCTTAACGTAAATAAAGCGTAGCGTAGTCATAGTAGTGAGTCATTAAATTAGTTAGCAAAACTCATAAAAACATAACTATTAATACTTTTTATAGAAAACTGATAAATTAAATAAGTTTAAATTTACTTTAATACATTCTTAACAAAATTTAATAAAATGCGGAAATATGTTTACACAGTTGGGTATTTGGGAACATTAACTTGCTAACATTAACTTATTAAACCACGCTTTAACATTATCCACGCATTAACCACGCTTCAAACAAAAATGTCAAATACTTTATAAATTTTTTTCTTTTTTCCTTTTGCAAAGATATTAAAAGTTAACAAAGTTAATTGAGATTTAAACTAAGTTGATAAATGGTTAATAAGAAAAAAACTTCTATCAAATGTAGATAATGTAAAACAAAACTTATCTTAATCCATAAATTAAATAAAACCGATAATATTCCTTCATTATCTTTATAATGAATAACGCTGTTATTTTAAGAAAGTCATGTGTCTTATCTAATGATAATTAAAATGAAAATTTTAAAAAATTTCCATTGAAACATCACATGAAATTCACGTGAACAGTCTTTCAAAAAAAACATTATTAAAAAAAAAAATGCAATAAAAACTACGACTTTTTCATAGTTACGTAACAAACTGTAATATCGTCAGGACGACAACCGAACAAAAATAACTAAAAATATTTTACAATTAAGTTAAAAAATATATTATACGAGAAAGTTCATGCCGCCATTTTATTATTAATATTTCTTACCAATGTTGTTTGTAAGACTATAAGTATCTGAATCAAGTGTTTTAACCGCTGCTCGTGGAGCAGATAAAACCACTTCTACTTGTGCTTGAATTCTTAAATATTTATAAGTAAAATTCTTAAATATTTATAAACTCAATCTATGCCAAGCATTAATTTTCACGTTTTAAGCAAATCTAGAAATATTTCCAAGATTAATGATCATAACTTTTTGTCATTCAAAATATAGTATAAAATTAAATATAGTATAAAATTAAATATAGTATAAAATTAAATATAGTATAAAATTAAATATAGTATAAAATTAAATATAGTATAAAATTAAATATAGTATAAAATTAAATATAGTATAAAATTAAATATAGTATAAAATTAAATATAGTATAAAATTAAATATAGTATAAAATTAAATATAGTATAAAATTAGGCTCACACTCATATCAGTATCATAGACGGTATTTATAAAAATATATTGCTGATTTTTGTTTATAAAAAAACCACTTTGAACAAGTTTAAAACGGAATTTAAACGATTTATTTATTTATGGAACTTAATAAATGTTTCTTTTTAATTAAAATTTAAAATAAAAACTTTTAGATTAAGTATTTTAGACTAATTAACTACTAAACAAAATTGTTTAACAAATATAAATCTTTATATTTATACTATAATTTATATTTACAACTTTTTCTCGTTTTTTATGACATTAAAAGAAACTCGCAATTTAAAAGAAACTATAAATTACCACAAATTAAAAGTTTTTTTTTTTTTGTCAAATATACGAAAAGTTCTATGAATGTTAAATATTTTGTACATGCACGTGCAATGCCGAGAAGTTTTACTATTGGAGTCGGAGTCGCGATTTTGTTTAACAACTCCGACTTCAACTCAGCTAAAAATGTCGCGACTCCGACTCCACGACATCAGCTCCGACTCCACAGCCCTGTATATACAATCTACAATAGTGCTCAAAGGTTTCGCACGCAGCATTTACTTTCTTCCATAGAAATTTACTTTTTTCCATAGAAAATTTTTTTCAGTTTATAAAGCTTTGAAATTAAAGTTTCTTCTATTTATCGATTAACTAGACATAGCCAGATAAAATGATTTTTAAAAATTTGCTTTGGGACATTCTTTTATTTTGAAGTACATACATTAACCGGTATTTTGAGCTTTTAAAAAAGCTGCTCATAAGTTTAGCTATCTCTCCTTAAAACTTTTTTATAAATTTTATAAATTTATTGCGGAAAAAGTTGCATTATAGTAAATTAAACTCTCCTTTTTAATTAAATATTAAAAAAACATATTTTAAGTAACGTTTAGTATTTAAAAAGTTCGTTTTATATTAATTCGTCATTTTTACTTAATTCTAGATTATAATAATAATATTAGTAAATAAGTCAAGACATCAAACAGCATTTTATTGGCCTTATAATGGCCTTAAAAATTGGGATATTTCACTCTAACATTAAAATATGTCGAATTTTAAAGAGTCACAACCTTCATGTAGAACTAAGTTTAATGAAACTGGTAGTACTGCTGACAAAAGCATTCTGGCGACCAAGAAAGACAAATATTATTGATGATAATTCTATTTATAGAATTGCCAGAAAAAATCATAAATCAGCAAAACAGATTGCAAAAGAAATAAACCAGAAAGCACAAGGAAAAAAGGTACTTAAAAATCAAATATCAAAACAAACAGTTAATAGAAGAATAAAAGACCGTACTGTGGTGCTATGTTGCAGCCAAAAAATCATTATTAAACAAACAAATCGTTTAAGACGAGTTAAATTTTGCAAACCAATTTTAGAAATAAGTAATGATGAAATAAAAAAGTTGTTTTTAAACTATATCCTAAATCGTAAAAAAAAAAAGTTTTTACGATTTAGGATGGTGTTGTATTTTTAGTATTTGTGTAGCAAAAATTATGCCATATAAAGTTTAAAACTTCTCCAATGTTATATATATATATATATATATATATATATATATATATATATATATATATATATATATATATATATATATATATATATATATATATATATATATATATATATATATATATATATATATTTATATATATATATATATATGTATATATATATATAATGTTAGTATACTCTACAAATAGAGTGCTAGATGTCTTAAAGAACAGAGCAAATAATAAATTAGTAAAAACACTTATCTAGATTTTTTTCAAAGAAAAAATTCACCAGGAAGCCTGATAAACCTACTGATAGAGAAACAATTTGTTGTTAAGTGTTGTATATTGAATGTCTATTTATATATACATATAGGGGAGAGTGGTACTGAATGGACCTTGTACTGAATGGACCATTAGAAAAATAAAAACTTAACAAGCTGTTAATTGATTTTTTTTAATTGCATATAATTTTTGTATACTCAAAGTTTCTTTGATATTTTTGGTTTAACGTTATTCGTAATAATGCATTAATATTTGCATTTTTTGTTTTTTTCGAGCAAAAAGTAAATTTTTATCTTTTCAATTTGTTTCAATTTACACTAGATTTTTAAGGTAAAGTTAACTATGGTTAATAATAATATTATAGGTACATATTTTTTACTTTGTATAACATTAGAATGAATGTTATTTGATTTACTGATTGCTGTGATTATATGGGTAACATGTACATTTTGATTAGTGTACTGGATGAACCACCATTGATTGTACTGAATGGACCGGTTCATTTTTCTGCGAAGTTATTTATCGCGCTTCAGTATTTTACTTACTAAAACAAAATACACAAGTTTTTTCATCTAAATGAACTAAGGAGATGTGAGTTAGGAAATAAACCAAAATACCTAGTTAACGAAGACTTAAGGGCGCAAGTTCAATTATTCATTATTCAATATAATATTAAGGTAAGCAGATAATATAATATTAAGTTAAGCAGACTAATAGCTTACATATTAGGTTAATAATTATTAATTTGTAGTTTGTTTCATTATTTCAATAACTGAATGTCATAATATTATTACGATATATAAATAAGGTGGTATTACTTTTAATAACATCTATCATAAAATATTTGTTATATATACTATATATAATAAAAGTTATATGCTAGATATGTTATATGGCATATAATATGCTAGATAAGCTATATGCTAGATTTTATATAATATATCTGAAATGTTATTTATACGTTTTTAAAAACAATGACAATTACCATGGTCAGTAATTTTTACAATACAAAAAATCAAGTAATATCTAATAAAACCAAGAATAAAATTTCGTAAATTAATTGTTATTTTAAATTACTAAAGCTTGTTGATCATAATAAAAAAATTATTCTACATTCAAGCTTTTATATAATTTAGTTTTTTATACATGTTATATGTGCGTGTGTGTGTGTTTAGATAATTAAATATATATATATATATATATATATATATATATATATATATATATATATATATATATATATATATATATATATATATATATATATATATATATATATATATATATAATAGCATCGATAATTTTTTTTTATAATATGGTTATAAACAAGTTTTATTTATTTCAGAAGTATTATGAGACATCGAAAAGCAACAGCACTAAAAGGTGATTGGGATCCCAATAATATGATCCAAGCAGTTGAAAATGTTTTAAATAAAACGCTATCTGAAAGAAAAGCTGTTGAGATATTTGGAGTCAAACGTTCAACTCTTAAGAGGCGAATAAAAGAAGCTCGACTATCTCAAAATGGATTGAATAAATTGCAATGTGTTCCATATAGTAACAGTTCTATGAAAATTTTTTCAGTAACAGAAGAACAAGAGCTGGTTCAATATTGTTTAGTTTCTGCAAAAATGGGATATGGGTTAAGTCCTATCAAGCTAAGAGCACTAACATTTGAATATGCTCTCAAACTTGAGAAGAAGTGTCCACATTCTCGTCGAGGTTCTGCTAAACCTTGGGAAACAAATAAACATGCAGGTGTAGATTGGTTTAGAGCTTTTTTAAGTTGTCATCCAGAACTTGTTATAAGAAAACCAGAGGCAACATCAATTGGTCGAATGTCAGCATTCAACAAGTATAATGTAAATCTATTTTATAATAATCTGCAAAGTCTTTTGATTAAATACAAGTTTTCACCAAATGATATATGGAACGTTGATGAGACTGGTGTTACTACTGTACAAGTGCCAGAGCATGTTTTAGCCAAGAGAGGAGAGAGGCAAGTTGCTTCTGTTACAAGTGCAGAACGAGGTATCTTGGTAACAATGTGCAATGCAGTAAATGCAAGTGGATCCTCAATAACACCATTCTACATATTTCCACGTGTTCATTTTAAAGATTTTTTTCTGCGAAATTCAATTCCTGGTTCTGTTGGCACTGCCAACAAATCTGGGTGGATGGTGGAATCAACCTTTATGGAGTGGTTTAATCATTTTATAAAAAGTGTTCGACCATCTAAGACAAACCCTGTGCTGTTGATACTAGATAATCATGAGTATTATTTGTCAATTAACTTCATTGACTTAGCATCAGATAATGGTGTAATTGTTTTAACAATCCCACCCCATACATCACACAAACTGCAACCGTTAGATATAACAGTGTATGGACCTTTCAAACGTCATTATAATCGTGAAATTGATAGCTGGTTGGTATCACATCCAGGAAAAACTGTTTCAATCTATGACATTGCAGAAATTTCTGGAAAGGCTTGGGCAAAAGTATCAATGCCAGTTAACATCATTAGTGGTTTTTCAGTATCTGGAATAAGTCCTTTTCAACCTGATCGGTGGAAGGATGAGGATTTTTTTTTATCTCAGGTTACAAATAGACCCAATCCTGAAACACTCAACATCAATCCAGTGTCATTAGAAATTGTTAGACCTAATCCTGAAGCACTTAACATCAACCCAGTTTCAGTTGAAATTAATAGACCTAATCCTGAAGCACTCAACATCTATCCAGTTTCAGTAGAAATAAATAGAAATGTTAAAGTCAACAAAAATGTTAGCAATACCCTGAATGTCGAAAGTATACGCCCTTATCCTTCTGCAAAAGCTCGTTTAGAAAAAACCAAAGGTGCTCGCAAAAAGCTCTCCTCTTCGATTCTAACTGATACTCCAATTAAAGAGGCTCTTCGAAATCAACAACTTCAGCAAAATTTAAAAAAACAAAACTTTTCTGAAAAACAAAAAGATGCTAAAAATAAACGTCAAAGGAAATCAAGAAAGAAATCAAGCAACTCAAAAACTCTAAAGTTTCCATTAATGACATATAATAATGATGAGGCTGATGATATTCTTGTTGAAAGAAATGATAATGGTGATCAAAGTTTAAATTTTTGTGGAGGTATTACATCAAATTACGATTTGTGTGCTATATGTGAAGAAATGGGTCGTGACAACGAAGTGTGGTACCGTTGCAGACAGTGTGCGAGCTGGGCACTTGCACAAGTGCAGATAATGCCAGCCAATATGTTTGTGATTATTGTAATTTGATTATCTGATTGAGACTTCGGTCTAAAGTTGTATTAATTAATTCAGAAATATCAATGTCTCAACATACTTCTTTCTTGTTTTTAAACTCCATTTATCACCCTAATTGCTTTGCATAATGTAACTTGTTATGCGCAATTGTTTACAACTTTTATTATAATATACAATATACAACGATAGTTAGTTAAAATATTAATCTTGTCTCCCGAATTAATATATCGGCTATAGTTATTAGCGATAGAGATATTGATCTTTTTTATAAAAAAAAAAACTTTTTTTGTGGTCCATTCAGTACAAGGGTTGGTCCATTCAGTACAATGAACAGTACTGAATGGACCACTAAATAGTTTGGTACGGGTCACATTTATCGCACATTTTGCCTATGTTCTGTTTGCGCAATGGTTTACAACTTTTAAGGATTGTTAGTGAAGGTATTAATTTTGACTTCTGAATTAATATATCCGCCATAGTTGTTGACAATATGGGAAAAAATTATTTTTACAAAAAAGTTGAATTTTGTGGTCCATTCAGTACCACTCTCCCCTATTTTATTTTTGAACATCGGGTAACTGCATCTAAATAAAAACATCTTTAAATATGTTTTTATTTAGACGCACTTACCCAATGTTCAAAAATACCCGAAAAAGAACCCCTCAGAACTCCAACCACGAAAAAAAACCGTTTTGATCTAGGGTTGTTAACCGGAGGATTTCGTTAAAAACCGTTTTGAACTAGGGTTGTTAACCGGAGGATTTCGTGCAATTCCGGAAAAACAACATTCTTTCGTAAGGAGATTGAGAACACGGAATTACATTTTTTCGCACCGAATGTTACAAAACATTTAAAATTGCCGATGTTCATTTCGCAAAAGCCACTTCCAAAATTTAGCATTTCGCAAGTTGACATACGAAACAAAACTATTTTGCAACATACGAAAGTAGCGGTTTCGGAAGTCGCACTTGCGAAACAAACATTTTCACCAAACGACGTTTTGAAGTCTATAAAGAAAATTTGTTTGCCAGACTGATTTTAATTGTAAAAATTAACATCTTTAAATCCCAAAATGTTTATAATGAATTTTTATTTTCAGTATAATAACTATTAAATTTTTATGGTTTTATTTTTAGAAATATTGATAAAAAATAAAATTTCTTTCGAAACGAAAGTATTTCGGATCACAACATACGAAAGAATTCTTAACGGAAATAAACTTACGAAACGTGCAATAATAAATATATACAACGATGTTTTTTGAACTCATTACGTATATTAAAAATAAGAATGATGGGTAGAAATATACATGTTTTTTTTTTAAAGCATATGAAATTTTTGAAACAGGTTCGAATATGCTTAAGCAAATAGTAAAAAGAGGCTCAAAAATATGCTTTAGCTTAAGCATATTTCTGATAAAATATACCTATTTCAATAATTTCTAAAAGTGTGCACCTTACTAAAGTTCTAGCAGATTTTAAAGGTATGTAGAGTCCTGTTTGAATACGCTTTTCGAAGTATAGATCTTAGAAAATATTGTTTTTTAATTTTAATAAATTATAAATTTGAGTATAAGATTGTATAGTTCAATCAGTTAGATACGTGATAATTCGCCGCAGAGATCCGGGTTCGCATCCCGCAGCCATTGTAACTTTTGTTCATCAAACTCTTTTTACTTAAGATAGCATTTTTTGACCTCCATGTTCTATATTACAGATCTTTCGTCACCTTCACAATAGTGACAACCTCTCTTCTGTTAGTTATTCTTTTAAGATTGAGTTCATTGTGCTTAATTCAACACGTTTCCCTTGCTTTACTAAGTTCTACTTAAATTATGATGAAATGTACGTAAAACAACTTTTTCAAATAATATAAATCATTTTGCTTTAAATCTTTTGCTTTTTGTACTAGACATCTGTCCTAAATACTTTGTAATAATTTCTAGCTAACTCTGAGTCTAATATAACCATTTCTGAATATAATTTCCCTGAGGCTCCTACAGCCTATTGTGTTCCATTAAAAGTAACTAGTTTTTGAGTCCAGATATTAATTATAAGCATCTAAAGGTTCACATTACTATTCATTTTCCTGATATATAGAATCCTATTTGCATACGTATCTCATTTCTGTAAATTTGTTTTATATAGTTTTTTTAATTATATATTAAATAGATATTACTATTCACTTAGTTGAATGAACGTATAGCTCATTCAGTTAAGACATTTAGCCGCGTAGACCCAGGTTCACATCCCGCTGTTTCACATTTATTTCTTCTCTTTTTTCTCTTTCTGATATCATTTACCTTTAGAGAGATCTCTCGTTCTTTATAATAAAGTATTTAATTGTTTATCACACATCCTCTTTATACTTTTTAAAAAGAAAGGCATACTGTTTATCTGTTCATTGAGAGTCCAACTTAACGGGATTTTACTGTATATATATGTATATATATATATATATATATATATATATATATATATATATATATATATATATATATATATATATATATATATATATATATATATATACAGTAAAATCCCGTTAATGTATATATATATATATATATATATATATATATATATATATATATATATATATATATATATATATATATATATATATATATATATATATTAGGTATATTTGTATAAACATTTGAAGAATCATTTGACAACATTTTTTTATAATTTTATTATTTATTATTTAAACTGTTAACAGTTAATATCTTAAATATATCGTAACATAAAATCTTTTGCGTCTTTTTCGTAACTACACATTCCGGAATGCTTTTTCCGTAAGGAACTATTTCGTAAGTATTCTTACGAAATGATTTGTTTCGCAAGTTTTCTTTCGCAATGCTTTATTACGGAATTTTATTTATTTATATTTTCGTATAGCGCGTTACGGAATGTGCATTTTTGCATGCGCAACTTCCGCAATAACAATTCTATTACGGTAGATAAAGATGCGAAATTTTCGCAAGTTTTGTTTTTCGGCGAACAACCCTATTTTGAACCAGAACTCCGACCACTGCGCCACGCTACAATTATTACGTGAAGTTGTGCTTCTAGATAGCGAACCGTTGAATAAACGTTTTATTAATATTAACACTGATGTTTTAGATAAAATAAATAGAATTTTAAAAAAGTCTGCCATCTGTCGCTTGTATCACAGTCCGAAATTTATCATGGATTGGTTGCGGGAACAAAGACGATGAAAACAGTCCAATTAATAATAGTATATCATAAAAAAAAAAATCACTTGAAAGGTTTATTATCTAAGTTTTTCAGATTAATTAGGAGGAATGGTAGGAAAATATCCGAAAGACAAAGACATTTTACATGCTACAAAAAAAAAATTGCCTTATATGTTGTTTGTGCTCTTCATAGCAATAGCGGTATGAACACTCCAAAAAAAAAAAAAAGATATAGTTAAATTGGAAAAGCCACAGCACAAGACAGTCATTTATAAAGCAATGCCAAATTCAGGTTAGCATGACTGTATAGCTCGTTTTTGAAGTTTAAAAAAACAACAATCATTTACAGATTAAGTTTACCATTAGTAAAACAAAAGAATTGAACATCAAGAACATAATATTCTAAAAAAAGTTATACATAAATATTATTTATGCCACAGTTTTCATATTTTTTCAGCGTAAATTGTAATAATTCAGCAACATTCATATTGTATAGCAACTCATAAAAAAAATCTGAAATAATAGTTATTTGCATCTTTCAATTGTTCCTCTGAAGTTCTAAATAAAAGGTAATATTTCGATTAATTAAAAAACTAAAAACAATACACATATAATGATGGATCTTTGAGAATGGAAAATTCAATAGAAACAATAATATTAACTATACAAAAAAAAAACTGTCATATGGTGCATTAACACAATGATATATCAATGATATAAAGATTATTAAAGGTTATTAAAGTATTTTTCAGTAATAGTACAAAATAGAAGACAGTTTATTTCTTATAAAATGTTTCCGTTCTTCTTCTATCGCGAGCTAGGTAGCGTGTCCATATATTTACAAATTATTGACAACATCACTTCATCTGCTCCACCACCTATGGATACTAGTCGTGAGTCTCTAAACGCTCTGCTTATTTCACCTTCCATATAACCCATGCCGCCCCAATATTGCAAGCAAGCATCCGTAACTTCTCTGAGCAATCTACCAGCTTTTAGCTTGCACATACTTGCGAGGTAAGTGACATCCTTACCTTTTACATAAAGGTCTAAAAGTTAAAAATTTACAAGTGAAAAAAATAAATAAAAATAGAGAAAAAAAGCAACAAAAAACAAACAAAAACAAAAAAAAAAATTAAAATAAGTGAAAAAACTTTGATTACAATGACATAGAAAAATCAAAATAATAATAAATATATTTATAAAAATAGAAATAAAAAATATCCTAAAAAGATTACATGATTAGCATTATTATGACCAATAAGATGAAATATCTTGATATAGAGACTTATTATTATGACCAATAAGATGAAATATCTTGATATAGAGATATATTGCAGTGTTGCCACAGTTATTTAAGAACAAAACTCCCTGATTTTCCCTGATTTTTTGCTAAAATTTTGCTTTTTTCTCCCTGATTTTCCCTGATTTTTTGCTAAAATTTTGCTTTTTTCTCCCTGATTTTCCCTGATTTTTTGCTAAAATTTTGCTTTTTTCTCCCTGATTTTCCCTGATTATTTTGATAAAATTTAGCATTTTTCTCCTTGATTTTTCTGATATTTTCAGCATTCAAACACCCACACTTAACATTAAAACTTCTCCATTAACCCCAGAGCATTTTTACCTCTAAAAAAACAGATGCTATAATCCCCTGTAATGAACAAATCAATTTTGTTTAAAAATTAAAATAACTAATCAACTACTTCAATCAACACATGAAATTATTTATAGTAGAATTCCGTTAACTTGAACTTTGAAGGATATATCTATATATATATATATATATATATATATATATATATATATATATATATATATATATATTATATATATATATATATATATATATATATATATATATATCTATATCTATATATATATATATATATATATATATATATATATATATATATATATATATATATATATATATATATATATATATATATATATATATATATATATATATATATATATATATATATATATATATATATATATTTATATCTATCTATCTATCTACCTATCTACCTATCTATCTATCTATCTATCTATCTATCTGTCTGTCTATCTATCTATCTATCTATCTATCTATCTATCTATCTATCTATCTATCTATCTATCTATCTATATATATATATATATATATATATATATATATATATATATATATATATATATATATATATATATATATATATATATATATATATATATATATACTATGCTACACACATATACATATACATATTATACCCCTTTGTCCAATATAGGAAAATGCTCCAACTGTTTTAGAGAATTAACTAAGAGAATGTCCGAATTAGGCTTATGTCTGAATTTTTGAAAATGTTTGACTAATCAGAATATCGTGACCTATCATATAGCCCTTCCACTAAGGGCTGAACCAGGGTATATTTAAAACGGATATGTTCAACAAGCATTGAAAATCCGTCAGACGTCAAAAAAAAAAAAAAAAAAAAAAAAAGTAACAATTAAGATTTTAAGTAACGAGCAATGTATTAAAAATTATAATAATTAATTAAAAAAGACTAAATGAGGAAACTAAAAAAGTAATATTGTTAAATACTGAAATGTTTGAAATAAAAAAACGAATATTTGTTATTGACTTCTTTTTTTTCTTATACAATATAACTAAATCCTCTTCAAGCATCTTTATTTCTTTATCGTGTTCCTCACTTTTTCGCTTATGATCATTGCCTTTTGTAAGAAGATGTTTTTTTTGAGACATATCCTTCTGTTTGTTTCCTTGGTGAATGTAATAAATTCCTTATCATATGTTTTAAAAGCGTAGGAAAAGCAAAAAGTATTGAACTTCGTTTAATACTTTGTGCTTTTCCTACGCAATTTTCTTTTTCTTTTGCTTGGAGTTTTCTATTTTTCTCCAAATCGTTTTTACATTGTAACAAGGCACTACAAAGAGCCTTTATTATTTCATTGTTTATTTCTATTTCGTGAGCTTTCATTTTGTTTGACGCCATAAAGTCCTTGATAGTGCGACAAGATATAAGGGACTTTTCTTTCATATTTTCACTAAGCATATTACTGTTATTACTGAAACCTCTCTTAATTGATGCTTGCCCATGACATAACGTAAAAATAAATATCAAAACTTTTGACAAAACCATGTAATCTACACCAACTTTAATTGTTTCAAAATAAAACTTTTCTAAACAATTTCCAGAGTGAAAATTTTAAAATGCAAGTCAAAGAGTAGATAAACTTTCTCTAACAACATCGAAAATTGTATGAAAGCTTGATCACATTCATTTGAAGTAATATGTGAGCAAGAAAGAACTATATGTAGTACAGATTTCATCTGATGAAGAACATCAGCTTTTTGTTTAGAAAGAATTGACACTGGACTGATGCAACCAATTGTTTCCAGAAAAGAAAATCGATTCAAACTTCTTTCTAATATTTTTTTTAAGGACTCCAATGATAATGAGACGGCAATCTTTCATGAATTAGTTAATGACATCCTGAGATAACGCACCCTTTTTCCCCAACTCGATAATGTGACATTCAGCAGCCAATCCAATTGTCATTAATTTTAATGGCTGAAAGTTTTCCGTTTAAGTAGCCTGCCATTGAGGATGGTGCTAAGGACATTTTGTTTTATAATTAAACCCATTAAACTTTTAAAAGTTGAGAACAAATCTTCAAAAAGAAAGGGAATCATTGGGCATCGGTTTGATATTTCAGTAAGATTTTCTGCAACGAACTTGCAATGTAACCAAAAAAGTTAATTCATCTTTTGTTCCCCCGAGCACTGTGTCATAGCTCTTGCATTTTAGTTGCTTACTTTTAGGAAGAGTCTCCCAATACTTGGTTATTTTTTTAACACTCTTTCAAATTGAACTAAGTCTATCTGCAACTTTTTGGTCTTCAACCCAGCGTGTTAAGCAAAATGCAAAATGCAAAAAAAGGAAAACTCTCACTTCAGTAACAGTTACATAATCACCTCTTCTAGCCAGAGAATCATGAAAAAGGTTGTATGATGCTTTCATTAACTTCCCTATATTCCATTCAGCAGATTGAAAATCCGATTCAAAAGCCCCATTTATTACATAAAGATTACAACTCCCAACGTTAATAAGTTTAGGTAGTTCTTGTTGATCTTGCTGCTTTTCAAGAAGATTAAGAAGGGACTAGTTCACATTTGGTCCATCCATACTTAGTTGAGTCAGATTTATGCTATTAATTGTTGACCAAGACGTAGTCATACTTTCAAGTAAATTTTTTGCTGTGGGGTGACCTAAAAATTTAGAGTCAAAGTATATGGATTCAACATGACTTAGATCGCTGTTCCAAAACCAAATATTTAGATTCAATTGTTAATTTTGTAAACAATCATTCAGACTCATCAAATGAAACAGTATAATAAGGAGATTTTTTTATATTTTCAGTTAAAAGTCTGTGAAAATAAGGTCCAAGAACAAATTTAATTATATAACCAAGTTTTGTTCTACCCATTTCATAAGATTTAGCAGTATTGCTATCAATGAACATTTTCTGATAAAGTAAGCCATTTTCATTACACTAGTTCAATGCATTTAAAACAGAATAGATTTCAGCACAACTTTTATCACACTGATCTACTGTAAGTATTGCTTGCTTTTTAGATGTAGACAGTGCACGCATGAAGAAGCAAGATACTGGCTTTGACTTCTGTGCATGTTTTTTGCCATCCATGTGACTTATCACAGCTCTTCTGCCTGTATTTGACAGATTAAATTCAACTTGGTATATTTTGCACTTGGCTGACTTTTTATCACTGCCTATTACCAGCCATTTTTCAAACAAAGGATCACTTAACCATTCTTCTTTGAAAAATGTTGCCATTTTAAATTTTAAAAGTTTGTACTATTTTAAAAAAAAGCAAATGCAGACACAATGTGATTATTTTCTTTAAAAATATTAAACGTAAACCCTGGTACCCTGGAAAAGGAAAACTTTGATTAGAAAATATCTCAAAACAATTACCTCCTAACAATTACCTCTTAATCAGCTACTATTACTTACTAGAAGTTCAGCGTTTTTAAAATAAAACAAGTTACTAAATACGTATTAATACGTTGAAATTTAAAATACATATTTATACAATAACATTTTCGATACGCTCTTTATTCATTTATAAGTCTTGCTCCCAAGTGATTTTTTTGAAAAAATACTTACAAAATTATTATAAAACATATTGTTCAAAATAAAATGAAAAATAAAAAAAAAGTTTCACTTTAAAAGACTAAAATTCAAAAAGAGAAAAAGATCAGACTCCATACTTTTATCAAACTATTTTCAAGTAAGAACGATAAGCTAGTTTAAGTCATTTGAAACCATATTTTAAATATATAAATATTTCTAACACTGTGAGCTACAGTGTTAGAAAAATTTATATATTTAAAATATGGTTTCAAATGACTCTAGGTTGAGCATTCGTTAAGAAAAAAAATCTAAACGGCTGGTTATAAAATGGAGGAAAGTAAATGGTATTCTAATCCTTCCATTTAGACTCCGTTTATTAACAGCTCTGATAAGTTTTTCAGTTAAAATTACTCTGTTAGCCAGCTCCGTTAACTATTTTTTGTGCTATTTTTGTCACCACATTTAAAAATTGCGATGCCAACAGATGATGTTTTTTATTATTTAGTCAATCGCAGCCAGTGAAATTTTAAATAACAATTGCTGAGTAATTGTTTAAATACAATTAAAACACGCTACAATAAAAAAAATTCAAAGAATTTGTATGTATTTAACACTTATTATCATTTTTTAAACTTTATGCTTATGGATTCAACTCTTATAGATAACACATTTTCTCATAACTCTACTTTCTTGGATTTTTGCAAAGAGATCCAAAATTAAAACTGAGCAAATTTATTGACACATTTCAATAAAGGGCAATCTTCTTTTTTGCACTAAAGTGTAGGTTTTATTCTCCTAGTGTTTAAACTATATATTTACTCCAAAATGAGTTATGTCACTTTCAGTTTTAGAAATTGACAACTAATTATTCCAAAAATATTTTAAAATGAACTTTTCTTAGGTTAAAATGAATCTTTAGTAGAAAACATACAAAAAATGTTATTCAAGTTTTTAATTATAATATTTAAATATTCTCTAAAAACCAAAAAAACTAACAACATTTCAAAAATGTCTAAAAACTAAACTTTACACACTAAAGAACAAGGATAATTTTGTAAAAAAACGTGCTCAAATTCTTCTAATTATGCTTGGTATGGTTTCAACAACGAAAGTTCCATGTAACCTCTACAGGGCTTTGCATTAGAGCATATAGAAACCTTTAATAGCCACCCAATCTATATTTTGTAAAATAATTATTGAAGGGCAGAAGACAAAAATCAATCTCTATGCTGCTACCTTGGCTGCAGCATAGAGATTTTACAATGTGGTTGTTTTAAAATATCCCTTAGCTCGTGTCTGTTATGAAATTGATATTGTTAACTGTTTTCTTTATTTACTTGAATTTACATACAAGCTAAAAAAAATTATATATGCTCAGCTTCTATCATTTATTATAAAACTGGGAACTTATAAAGCCAAAAAATGTTTCAAAAACAAAAATTTAACTTTTTAGTAATTACTATCCAAGAATTTCTAAAAATCATATATATATATATATATATATATATATTATATATATATATATATATATATATATATATATATATATATATATATATATATATATATATATATATATATATATACTAATAAAGATTCTGGGTTGCTCAAGACCCTTAAAAATCAGATGGGTCTATAATATTTTGAAAAAAAAGTTCTTTAAAAACATATCATGTTCTCAAAAGAAGTGGAATTTCATAAAAATTTCAAAAATTATAAAAAAAATTTATGGAACACAAATTTAAAAAAGTTTATTTAAAAAAACTATAAAAATATGTACTTTTTTATTTTTTTGTTAAAAAATGCTTTTAAGCCATAAAATAAAGATCTTTTTTTTTTTAAAGTATTAGGGACCCATCTGATGTTTAAGGGTCTTGAGCAACCCCTAAAATTTTTTTTTTTACTTTAAAAATTTTTTAAATTTAGTATTAATTTATTACATAGAACACATTTAGGGGGTATCATTTAGGTAGGTAAATTTAATATTTATTTGTTAATAATGTTTATCATACATGGATTGATTTTTGCTTATTTAGTAAAAGTAGGTGAAAGTGTTTCTACCTATATAACAAATTTTTTTTCTCAGCAAAAAAATCCACTTTATTTTGCAAAAACCTCCGTTTGCTTCGTTGCTGTCCATGCAGATATCTAATGTATATTTCATTTTAGTCAAAAGATTTTCCTCTGCAGAAGAAAACAGTAATGATAAATATTCTAATTATCATTAAAGATATTTAAATAATAAATAGATATTTAAAATATAAGAGTTGAATATTGTTAAATATACACAAATTAGATTTTTATAAATAGTGCTAAGAACATCAAACATTTTATTATATCAAATTTATTATTGTTTTTTGCTCAGAAATTAATTATGAAACTAACAATAACATTAAAAAACGTAAACACATATAAATGCTTTGGTATCAAATGCCTATAATAGCTACATAATAGCTATAATAGGTACATAAATAGTGAATGTGTTTTTTATTTCAGACAAAATACTTGAACGAAATGAAGTTAATAAGTTAGCACTAACATGGCTTTCATGAAGTGCGCAAGGAATTTTGAATTAAAAACAAAATAAACAGATTAGCTTGTAATTATTGCATAACTACAACAGTGTCCATCAATATGGGTCAGTGCAGTTATACCAGTTTTCATTGATTATTTAAACAAGTTCTGAATCTTTTTTGTGATTAAAGACTTCTACAAACGCTTGTTTTTACTTTATAAATACGCCTGAACTTTATAAAGAAGTAATATAAAGCAATATTCAGGATATTAGGCCTGATAGCAAAATATTTTAAAGTTAGATCAAGTTTTTATTGCCTAATTAAAAGAAAATTATCCCTGGCTAAAGAGAAATCAGTAAATAAAACCTTACTAATTGGAATTGTTCTAAACTTAGATAAAAGTTACTTATATAGTAAGAAAAAGTGTAAAAAAATCACCAGTGAGCAAACTGGTGAGTTTTTTTCATTTAAATCTTTTAGACCTTTTAAAGCAAATGTTACACAAATACTATATCACAACTTGTACTAGTAAAAACTTGAGAACTGTTGTCATACAATAATGTATTAAACAGTACAATGACAAATTATTTAAATAATAATGATGATAACATTCAATTAATTAAAATTTTAAAGGTATTTTTGATTACAAAATTATGTCGAAAAAAGAATAGCACATGATGATTTTCCTTTTTTTAGAAAAATAGTAGGGAAGACCAACTTACCTCCTTTATAGTAGGGAAGACCAACTTACCTCCTTTACAATTGGTAAAGGAGGTAAGTTGACCAATTGCATTAACTCCAGAGCCTTCCATCAGAAAACATTAGAAATTAAATGGAACCTTCCTAATTGATCATTTCTTCGAATGTAGTATTGTAAACAACTTGCACATTTTCATACAAGTCATTGCAATTTACATGTATTTTGGACAAAAACGTAACTTTTGGAACATGGCTTTGTTTTTACTTAACAAACTATCACTTTTTATAATTTACTTCTTTCTGCCAGTTTTTTGTAAATAGTTGCAATATTTCAGCATTTACATTTAAAAAAAGCCTGGGGATAGTTGGCAAATATTTCACAGGGCTAGTTGGCTTATATTAATCACTATTAAAAAACAAAAAAAAATTTTAAATTTAATTTTCATTTTTTTAGTTTCTAAAAATTGTTTTTATTTAAAAAAAAAAAAAAATTAATGGAAAGTTTTTTACCTAGAAACAAAATGAACTACTGTTTTGGCTAGTTATACAAACTATTATTTGCTAACAGCCCAAAGAAATTGCTTCTGGAAAAAAAGTGAACTACTCTTTTGGTAAAAGAGTAAAAACAGAGGCAATTATCACTGGTCTCCACTATATATTTGAGGCATTCATTATTGATAGGCCATAAAGGAAACTAACTTTTTGAAATTTGAATCAAAGAAAATTAGAGCAAAAGAATACTTTAACTGATTTGACAAATGATAATAAACTAGTTGTTAACCATTTTTCTTCTCCACAACTTCAATTTAAAGCGTCATTTTCATATCTTTCAGATTCATATCTTTAAAATAATAAACAAATAAGGCGATTTAAAATTATTAAAAAGTATGAAAATGATTTAGGTATTTCAAATTCAATAAATAATGGATCATATATTGTTAGTGGTCGCCAAAAACCATTCCAATTAAAACAATTGGCTTAAGTACTCAGGGTTCTGGATAACCTTGTTTACTTTTGTTTCAGTGTAAATCTAAGGCCAGCATTAGGAAAAAGATATTAAGAATCATTATTAAACTTTAGTAGAAGATTACTAAATAATGTTAGACATTATATTTCAACATGTAGGTCTTTCCCACAAAGATAAGGATATTGGATTTCTTTACTACTCATTTCAAAAGGAAGCACAGTAAAAAAGTTATGCAAAGTTAATCAAAATTATGCAATTATGCAATATTAAAAAATTATGTATTTGAAAAAAACAGAAGCTAGGGTCATATTTTTTAAAAATATTATTTTCATTCAACTAAAATTTTGATTCAATTTTTTAGATTGTACAATAAGAACTGGTAACTAACTTAAAAAGGAGATCAAGTATTCAATCAAAAAAAAAAAATCTATACAAAACATCTAGCTAATGAAACAAGAATAGACAGCGTTAATCATCATGGCATGAAAAGTTTAATAATTAAAATTTTAAAAAGTTGAATTTTGGTTAGATTATTATTTTTTTTATTAAGAGTGCCATTATACTTTTTAAAATTAATTTTATTCAAAACTTATACAATTTTCAATCTAATTTAATTTTATCAAAGTTAAACAATTTTCCAGTTATTATTTAACACACACAGATATATATTTCATTTTTCTGTAAAGGTGTTCAAACTTTTTGTATCAAATTTTGCTATTTTTATTATTGCCAACTCATGTAATTTAAAATGTTTTCTTGGATTTGTTAAAATCTTAACTAAAAATTTGATCAATAAGTGTAGTTCCCATTAATGTAATTTAATTAAATTTAAAAATTACATTTAATTTATTTAAACAAACTTTGAGTTAAGACTTTTACAGATGCAGAAAAATATTTAAAATTACATGATTTCATAATAATAAAAAATAGCAAAATTTTACACCAAAAGTTTAAACAGCTCTCAGCAAAATGAAAAGTTTAAACGGCTCTCTCTCTCTTTCTCTCTCTCTCAGCAAAATGAAAAATTTACATTAAAGAACTCAACCCACATATATACGCAAATATCTTTGACAACTTATCTTTGTATATAATATCATTGATGATGTCGTTCTGAAACAGGAATTGCAAGGACTAAGGTACATACATCAATGAAAGGTTTGGCTTTGGGGAGTATTTTGTCTAGATACGAAAAACTTTTATGGCAGAAAAAAACTTATTTTCATTGTTTGGATTTAAATAGGCATTTTTAAACTTCAACTGTGCAAAACATAAAAAAATCTAAATACACAAGAATAATATTTTAACGGTAATAAAGTAAATAACATCATAAAATGTGTAAACAACATACAACTTTGCACAATGCAAGACTTACATTTGATGTTGATTGTATTGGATGTATTTAATTTATATTTCAATTTGTTAACTAAATTTTGCATATTTATTAAATTTAATTTTGGCTACTTAAAAAAAAAAAAAAGGTCAAAAATGGTAGTTACAATGAAAAAAGACATGAGATTGAAAACAAATAAACTTTTGGGTCCAGAAAATCATTTCTAGTGAAACTTTGAAGTTATTACATTAGAGATTACATATTTCCCATTGTTGCATGTTATCATTGTTGTATGTTATAAAATTGTTGTATGTTATCATTGTTGTATGTTATCTTTGTTGCATGTTATCATTGTTGGATGTTATCATTGTTGTATGCTATCAATTTTGTATGTTATCATTGTCGTATGTTATAAAATTGTTGTATGTTATCATTGTTATATGTTATCATTGTTGTGTTTAAAACAAAAGTAGTTAACAAATTTTTCTCAACTTAAAAAAAAAGTAAATATATTTCAAACAAAAATAAAAACCTGTTGCACGGTATATGGTTGATCGCAACATTTCCACTTCAGTTTGCAATTCTGCTAATTTGAAATGAATTACTTGGTTACTAAGTAATGTTTTACCAAACGCTTTCCTCTGGTGACAATAGTTTGCTGTCTGTCTTATACATCGATCACATATTGTCAGCGCTAAAGAGCATAAGCTGTAAAATGGGTAAACTATTAACAAATGCTATAACTATTTTTTTTATTTATCATTATTATAAAGTGTGTGTGTATATCTAACCACTCTAAAGTCTGAAGATAAAAACATGCATAGTAAAATAAAATACATAAAGTTATGAATGGTATATATATATATATATATATATATATATATATATATATATATATATATATATATATATATATATATATATATATATAAAAATTTATATAAATATATAAATATATAAATAAATATATATATATATATATATATTATATATATATAAATTTATATAAATATATAAATAAATATATATATATATATATATATATATATATATATATATATATATATATATATATATATATATATATATATATATATATATATATATATATATATATATATATATATATATATATATACACACACACACACACAAGGGCTATTCTAGACCATTTTTGATAGTGTCAACTGTATTCGGGCGCCGCCCAAATTAAAAATTAAGGACTTTTTTTTTTAATGTTTTTATATAATATATATAATATATATATATATATATATATATATATATATATATATATATATATATATATATATATATATATATACATATATATATATATATATATATATACATATATATATATATATATATATATATATATATATATATATATATATATATATATATATTATATATATATATATATATATATATATATATATATATATATATATATATAATATATATATATATATATATATATATATATATATATATATATATATATATATATATATATATATCAGGGCCTATTTTAGGAAAAAATTTTAGGTGGTGGTACCCCCTCCTTCCGGCAAACATTAGCAGAAAATGGGCATTTTTTTACAAAAAAAAAACAATAGTTGCTATAAAAACGTTTAAAAAAAAAGTCCTTAATTTTTAATTTGGGCGGCGCCCAAATACAGTTGACACTATCAAAAATGGTCTAGAATAGCCCTTGTGTGTGTGTGTATATATATATATATATATATATATATATATATATATATATATATATAGTAGATGTATATATAGTAGATGTATTTTATTTTACTTGTTTCATAAAAAATTATATTCAAAGTTCTTTTTATCAAAACTCCTAACTTGTGAAGATATCTTCAAGTATGGCATGTAATTTGTGGAGATATCTTCAAGTATGGCATGTAACTTGTGGAGATATCTTCAAGTATGGCATGTAACTTGTGAAGATATCTTCAAGTATGGCATGTAATTTTTTTACAGTGAAAAAAAAAACAATGTTAAATCAAAATTTGAGTCATAAACTCAAAAGAGAAAATGAAATGTGAAGTTTTGCAGTTTAACTAGCTTTTTGAGAAAACTTTATAAATTTTTTTAAAAAGTAAAAAAAAAAAAAAAAGTATAAACAAAAGCTTCCAAATAAAAGGCATTGATCGTATTAAAACAAACACAAAAAAAGAGTATAAATGGTGCACAATAGCAAATCAAAATTAACAAATTAAAAAAAAACAAATCAGAAAATTAAAAAATCAAGAAAAGGGTTTTTTTTTACTCAAAAACTCTTCAGATGAAGTCTATGATATTGCAAATAATGAAATAAAAATAAAATTTTTGGAAATAAGAACAGTAAAAGATAAAAGCCGTTTATATAAAACAATAAATAGAAAAAAAATTAGGACATTAGAAAGCTTAAGACATCATACTGGTTTAAAAGAAGCTGAAAAAGCAACTTATTAAACTAAAATAGCCCTTATTAAACTTGATATAATTATCACATAGGAAAATACTAAATATAAATCAAATATAAGTATAAATCAATTTTATAATAAATTTTATTAAGACTTATAACAAAGTTAAGTCAGCAAAATCGAAAAAAAAAAAAAAATTAGGCAAAATTAGAAAAACTTAAAATTCCTAAATGAACTAAACAATAATGGTTTGCATAATGATGGTTTTGTTTTTTTCTTTATACAATATTTAAAAGGAGTAGGCAGGTGGCATTTTTATTCACATAAAGCTTAGCACAAATTACACAGTGTTTTTGAAGTTACGTGTAGGAAAATTTGCTCAAATTTTTATTCACATAAAGCTTAGCACAAATTACACAGTGTTTTTGAAGTTACGTGTAGGAAAATTTGCTCAAATTTTTATTCACATAAAGCTTAGCACAAATTACACAGTGTTTTTGAAGTTACGTGTAGGAAAATTTGCTCAAATTTTTATTCACATAAAGCTTAGCACAAATTACACAGTGTTTTTGAAGTTACGTGTAGGAAAATTTGCTCAAATTTTTATTCACATAAAGCTTAGCACAAATTACACAGTGTTTTTGAAGTTACATGTAGGAAAATTTGAGCTATTTTAATTTTTATTCACATAAAGCTGAAAAATTACCTAAAAAATTACCTAAGAGCAAAAGCAATTGGTTTTTTTATTCACCTAGTATAGATACTTTTGTTATAAAGTATATTAGATCCTTATTGAGCGCTTAAGAAATGATCTTAATTTCACATTAAAATTCACATTTGAAGAAACCAAATCCCTTTTAAGTGTATGCTTTTCTCATTGTTTTTTTGATATGAAAACTACATTTATGAACTTGAGGATTCTGGACCTATTTGCTCAAGACTTATGATAGTAGCTGATAAATGTTAAATTGCTAGACTTATGATAATAGCTGATAAGTGAAATAATTGATGGCTTCCATTCCTGTTTTAACTTTACTGAAGATTCAAGATTTTTTTTTTGTAATCATCTTTGCTTCCAACAAACCTGCAAGCAAACACTACTAGAGTTGTAAGTTATTGGAAAAGAAAAGATGAAGTTTATAGAGCAAGATAAAAATTGACATATGAATCAGGAAAGCAAGATGAAGGAAGCGAATTCCTAGAACTGATGCTCAAGGAAAAAAGATAGACGAATAAGAGTTTTTGGAGCACTTAGGATACAAGCAACTTAGCACTTAGGAAACATACACAGAAAGAAGATGAGACTTAATTGAATGACGAGTAACACGAGAATGAATTTTAGTAGATGGCACAAGAGAGGCTAGCTCTTTAGAGCAGTGCCCATTTTAGTATTTGTAGAAAAGAGAAAGAGAAGCAACATTACGACAATATGATAATGGTTAGAGGTTGGATGAAAGAGTCAATGCGTTACAATGCGTTTTTGCACCTTGTCTAAAAAAGTACATCATTGGAAGATCATAAAGATCGAGAAAATACTTCTTGTGAAGCATAAAGTTAACAAACCTTTTTCAGAACTTAAACAGTTTAAAAGTAGGCTGCTAAGCAACTGACTCCAGCAGAAAACCTTAGTCTTATATATGAGGAAAAGGCTTTGAGGAAACAGAAGTTTTCTTTTCCAGCAACAGTGAACTTGACAGCAGTATTGATATTGTAGGATAGAATGATTTTCATGAGGCTCTGTGGGCAGAGAATGAGGCCCTAAACAATGCTGAAACCTAATATGTTTTTTTCATTGAATATATATATATATTTTTTAGATTTTTATATTTATGCTGAAAGTACATGGAAGGATAAAAAAAGAATATAAAATCCTTCCCCCTTTCTGGATAAATAAGAATGAGAAAGTCTACAGCCCCCCCTCCCCTCTAACACCTAAAAGTTTGTGAATTTTCCTAAGCATTTAATATTTCATTACTAAATTCCAATAAGTACGTTACTACTACTAATGAGAACTACTATTGAGTGGAGAGGTCTGGCACCCCTTGGGGGAGGGGGCTGAAGATCTCTGCCACAAGATACAGAAATGCATATTTCAAATAGGAAATCTATATCCTTAAGGAGGTTGCAAACAAAATTTTAGGTTGCTATGATTGTTGCATAATATTGCCCCAAAATCTGTATGGTTTTTGTGATTGATTGATTGACCTCTGTTTCCTCACGTAACTTTAAAAAAATAGTTTGGAACAATATGAAGCAATAAGCTAGGAGCTTGACTTTTTCTACACATCATCTGTACGTGATCAAATATAAAATATGTCATATACATGAGTATATTACACTTAAGACTCCAAATATTTGGCAATGTAAAAATTTCAAAATTTATAAAAAATGTTGTCTACTTGCGCAAGAAAAGTTATTTTTTCAAAAAATTAAAATTATATCTTGAAATCACTTTAAATTTCTTTTTGATATGTATGTAGCTTTTTAGCTTGCATACATATCAAAAAGAAAAAATTGTTGAAAAATGAACACCCCATATATATATATATATATATATATATATATATATATATATACACACATATAAACACACACACATTTATGATACTTTTTTTATTTTGAAGGTTTTCTCAGGATTTCATGCAATGATTAAAAAGATTCACAGAAACGATATTCAGGTGACAGATATTCAGATACATAGGTGAAAACCATTCAACAACAGTATTTATAATGTTGGTCATGATCTGTTTGCACCTTTAATTTCAATGGCTTTGGCTAAAGAAACACTAGCTTTATGTTGCCAGCAGTACTTGCACTGCAATAGTCTGCATCTCTGATGAGCACTAAAGGACATCCACCGACATTATGTCTCATCAGAGATGCAGACTATTGCAGTGCAAGTACTGCTTAGACAAACAAAAAATAAACAAACAATAAAACCATTTTTGAAAGTCGAAGAGTAAATTTTAAAATTTATGATTTGTATTTGAATTTTTGTTTTTTTATTGGCATGGTAACTAATTGCAACTTTTTTAAAGATTAAAGCAAACTTAAATTTTAAGAATTTAAGTAAGTCTAAAAAAAAGTGAAAATCATGATTTAAATATTAAAAAATATAAATACTAAATGAAATATAAAAACATGAAATAAATAAAAATAATTACTGAATAAATATACAAACTAATTAATTTTAAAAAGCTTTACACCATACCACTAACAGAACCAACAAGACGTTCATCTTGAAATTGCTTCATTTGATAAACAAATCCGAGCCCTTCTTCACCAATCCGATACTTTTGAGGAACAACAACATCTTCAAAAAATATTTGAACAGTATCGGAACTATGCATTCCAAGTTTTTTCATTCGTGGCTGCACAACAATACCCTTGGTCTTCATTGGTACACAAATAAGACTCTTATTCAGGTGTGGGTTTTTACCTTCACTTGTGTTGGCTAACAGACACATCCAATCTGCCTGAGCACCATTTGTTGTCCACATTTTTCCACCATTTATCACATAATCATCTAAGTTTTACAACAATAGATTCTTTAGACTAATTTGAAAAATAATTAATCAAAAAAATATTATATCTCCACTAAATCATATCTCAACTATAAATGAGTAAAAATACGCAGGACTAAAAAAAAGTACATTTGTAGACCAAATTATTAGCATCTGTGGAACATAAATTATTAATTTAGCCACTTTAAACCTATTTTCTGCTTGAGATGCATAAAGTTGCCTCATTTACTATAAAATAAAAAATAAGATAAAATAAGAAAAAATAAAAACCTCCTCTTTTAACAGCTGTTGTTTTAATAGCAGAAACATCTGAACCAGCTCCAACCTCACTAACACCAAGACATCCAACAATGTCACCAGCAATATTTGGTGCAAGGAACAATTTTTTAAGTTCATCTGACCCAAAGTTTGTAAGCGCAGGAGTGCACATGTCTGCCTGAACACCAATTGCCATAGGCAGAGCTCCACATGGAATATTACCTATTAATATATTACAATATTATATAAAATGTTTACTGTTAAATTAAAATACAAATAACCTATACTACAAAAGAAATTATCAATATACATGCTACATAAATGTTATATTTATAAAAATGCGTAAATTCTTTCTATTATGAGATAAAATTAGGATACATATTAGGTCTAATTTAAGAAGGAATGTGAAATACACTTGGAAACAGATTATTTAAGATTTATGTGTACCATAAACAATGCTTGCTAACTTAGTAACGAGAGTATAATAAAAAAGAGTATAAAAACACAATTATCTCAATAAATTGGGAGAGAGGAACTATTACTTAGTTACTTGATTTTAAATAAAATGTTTCTGATAAAAGTTGTTTAATTAAAGTTTAGTAAATAGAATATTGTTAAAAAAATATATTTATATAATTGTTATACTAATATTTATAATTGAGTTTTTTCCATTAAATAAAATACCAATCTTCACAAAAAGCTTGTTTTTTAAATATAACTTACATCATTTTGTTTCAATTAGTTTCTTTTTTGTAAAAACAATAAATGGAAAGTTTTATTGTAATAGCAGAAATTTCATTAGATCAAGAAATACTAAAAATTTGAATCATTCTTTAATTAACCTCATTCATCGTGATAATAAAATATGTTTTATGCTCTTAATATTTATAATAAATAATATAATATAAACATCTTATACTTTTAATATTTTAAACTATATTAAACAACAATAAAACAACATAGTAAAGTTATTTTGAATGAAAACAAGTTTTTTATATTGATAAAACAACCTTGCAGTACTATTATATTGTTGTTTTAAATAGCTTTTTACAATGAAAATTTAATACGCTTTTAAATTTTTTATTGTCAATATGAGCAGTATAACTTATAACTTACAGCGTAATTTTATTTAGTTGCTAATTCAAAAACAATTATAATAAAAGTTTATAAGGATTTTAACAAAACCTTTTCAGCAAAAACTTTAAAGAAATTAAATTTAATTAACTATAAAATTAAAAATGTTTAACAAATAAACTTTAATACTTTATAAGACCTATTACTGTTTTAAAAACAAGAAAACATTAAATACAAATTTATTTTAAACAATTTCAATTTAATAAAAATTAAAAATAAAAAATAAAAAATTTATTCATCAAATAATAAATAATAAAAAATAAATGACAGCTACCCTTGTGTGCTTTATACACGGGAGCTAACATTTATTAATTTTTAAAAATTTTCCTATACACCCCAAGATTTTTAAGAATCGCCCCCCTCCACCCTTATCAATTTTTACTTGTTATCAACAAAAAAAACTATATCTCAAAACTTAAAAAAAAATCTGAGTAAACGGCAGGCCTTTTTAAAATAAAAAATGCTTAATGCAATAGCCTAATATGAATTTGATGTCATAAAATCCCATTTATTTTTTTTATTTTTTAAAGATAGTAATTTTTTAAAACTACTACAATAATATTAATTAACGCAAAACAAGTTAAATGTTATTTAACTTCCATTTTATTATTACTATAAGGGAATGTTTATTTTCTTTTTTTTTTCTTTTTAATATTAAATAATTAAATTTAATACTACGTTTTAAAAAAATGTTTCATATTAACAAACTACTATATTTTCTCAAAATTTACATAAATGAATTAAAATATGTTAAATTTTAAATTTTTTAAATGATTGTTTCTTAAATTTCTAATTGCGGCTTTGCAACTACAAACAATTTTTTATTTTGAAAAAATTAGAGAGTAACAAATAAAAAAATTACATTAACTTATTTATTTTATTTATTAAAAGTTTATTATTTTATTGCGGCTAAAAAAATTACATTAATTTATTTACTTTATTTATTAAAAATTTATTATTTTATTATTAAAATTATATCGCTGTATACATCATCTATTAAAAAATCGACGCTGCGATTTAACTTGAGTTATAAAAATTAAGTTTAACTTACATGTTGTGCAAATTTTTAATTCAGCTGTTTATCTAAAATTTAATTTTGAATAAAAATAAAAAAATATTTACGGAAGAAAAACCGAAAAAACAATTGCGATAAAAATGAGCTAATTTTTTTTTAAGAACAATTAAAATTATTTAGTAATATTTTTATTAAATTAGTTTTAAATTAAAACATATTTTTTATCAGAATTTAATTATATTATATTTGCTTCAAGCTTAAAGTATTAGCATTTTTCGAGCAAAAAAGTCAATCATTACAATAAAATAAAAATAGAATAAAAATAGATTTTTAATTTTATTTGAGTTTTTTTCATTAATAAATAGCGCTTATATTTAACATAAATGTCATTCAAACTTTTGTAACAAATATTCTTACATAAATGTCATCCAAAAGTTAATGTGATTTTTTTAAAATCTTCTTTTATCTAACCGCATATAGAATAATTTAAAAGTTAAAAAATGATAAAAGTCATTTTACCAAACCACGTTTACTGCTTATATAAAATCGCTTTAGGCGTACCTAAATTGCTCTCCTTTAAAACAAGGCCTGAAAATATCAGTCACTGGTAAGAATAAAATCTTTAATTGTAACAGAGCTTCAGCTCATTAGCCTATAAAAAATCTCGATTTGTCAAAAACTAGCTTTTGTTTCATTCCTCACCATAGCATAAAATAAAAATAATAAATAAAGGTATTAAATCCTATTGAAGTAATAAAAATCTGTTAAAAAAAGCGCTCTTAATATGACTGCAAGCCATACTAGAATTAAATTGTTTTTTGCGAGTTCTGTAAAAAATTTTCATCCACCCTTTTATTATTTTATTACCTTATTTATTAGATTTGTACTAAAATTTCCACATAAACCTTTTATTTCTCCTTGCATTTGGCACACGAGAGTACTTAATCCAACATAGTAATATTAAAACAGTAACAAAGAAAAGAAATAAAGAATAAATAAAAACTAAGTTAGTTAGTTAGTAGTAAAACCTGTAACTGACAGAGCCACTGAGTGTGTTAAAGCTGATGACTGAAGGCGATTTTACAACTTCTTCTGGCAGAGAGTTCCATAAATTTGCTACTCGATTGAAGAAGTTTTCTCTGTGCTCAAGTTTTCTCTGTGCTTATGTTCATTTCCTTGAATTATTTAAAGCAGTGATCTCTCATATGATTGTTAACAATTGGAAAACAAATGCCTTTTTTAAATTTGTCAATATTAATCATAATTTCATACATTTGTATTAGATCTCCTCTTTGACTCCTTTACACTAGTGTAGTTAGGTTTGATTCTTTGAGTCTTTTTGTGAAGGAAAAACTTTTGATTGATGATACTAGTTTAATAGCTTTGTGCTGGATTCTTTTAATATAGTCACAATCAGATTTAAGAAATGGAGACCATACCGGAACTGCAAACTGGCTGAATAAAAGTAATAAAAAGCAAATGAAGTAATAGAAATAATAGAAACAAACAAATGATTTTTTGATATGATCAAGCATTTGATTTGCTTTGTTAGAAGCATTACTCACTTGATTTTTCCAAATTTAGTTTTGTATCAAAAAGCAATCCAAGATCTCTTTCTGTATCTGACTCCGCTAATTGAATACCGTTTAAATTGTAAAAAAAATATATATATAAACTTTGCCTTGTGTATAAAAACATATTTTTTTGAAGTTTTTTTTTAAAGTGCTAGTTTTATTTTTAATTTCATTACCCACAAAACAAAGTGATATTGACACCAATAATAAATGCTGATTAGATAAAAATATTTTTGAGTGGAAAAAATATTTAGTATTATATTATAACAATAAATAAATAATAATTATCATTTATCATTTCAAATGATAGTTACTTTTAGTAATTTTTGAACTCTAGAACTACAGTTAAAATCTTATATTACAACTATAATTTTTTTCATCTTCCAATCTTTGAACAAACTCAATTGTAATATTTGGTGTTTTCATCATCCTTCAAAAAGCATTTGTACACAGTTGACAAGTATTACAGTATAGGAGAAGTAACAAATTCATGGTTTAAATTATTTCTCTATAATAGAAATCAACTCGTTTCTATCAATGGAAAAAACTGATAGTTGTGAAATTAATGTTGGTGCACCTCAAAGGTCTGTACTGGTACCATTGGGTGGGAAATGCAAAGCAAAGAAAATTACTCTCAGTTTTCGCATTTTTTATTGTTTTATGTACTTCTGCAAAGTTAAAATAATTTCCTTGTTTCAGGAAAAATTATTGCGGAAGGAGAGTGTTGCATTTACTATCGCAACAAGATTAATAAAGATAGGAACGGATATGAAACACTTACAAAATGCGTAACGAAAAGAACTGTAAACATGTTAAAAGAAAACGCTTTAAGTAAAACTGACATCCCACAACTCATGGCTAGTATATCGAGCACAGAATGGCAAACCATAATTTCCTTAAAGTTATATTATCGTCGGTCTTGTTACCTTAATTATACAAGACCCCAAAAAATTCCTTCTTTTTAACAGAAGATGCAATTATGCGTTTGCTCTATGTGAAACTACACGTATTAGACAATTTAGAGATTATTCATGCAAGCGAACAATTTGAGTTTTAAGAGGAAAACTGCACAGATAGAACAAAGATTCCAGATAAAAGTATTTTGCAGGATGCTGTAGATGCAGAATTTGGCGGGGTTATTTTTGGCGGGGTTAACAAAATAATTTTAAGAAAAAGAGAAAGATACTTTAAAATAATTGAGAAAGAGTAGCCTCTTTACCTAAAGCATAATCAAAAAGAACCAGATCACCTACATCAAACAAACGTGTTATCAAAAGAAAATATGTTACTGGTAGTTTCAGAGGAGCTGGATTTCTTTTGGATCTTACTATATCATTTTTCTAATGATATCCCAAGTTGGTCTGGGTTTAAGTACCTAATTACACCTAAAAGAGTACCAGAAGATATCTATACTGTTAGCTATCTTCCTGATAATAACTCATCACCTACAAACTTGAGCACAGTGGTTGAAGTTCTGCTCTAGTCCAAAGCTAAAGCCGACAATCCAAGCTGAGCAAAAGCCAAGCCAATCTTGGTCTCTCAGAAACTGAAGTTGTAATGAATTAAGCTATATATGATAAAGCGGTGGAAATCTTAATGAACCCTAGTCATATTGATCTTAAAAGATTCATTGTTCTCCAAATAGGTGCATTTCATATATCTTGTATTTTTCTAGCTGTTATTGGTAAAAGATTTAATGATGCCAGATTACAAGACTGGATAATTGAAGCTAATATAGCCGGTGAGTGAGTTCTTTATCTCCTTAAATTTAATTGACATTTTTGATCAAAAAAGGTCAGAGTACAAAAAATATTTTTTATTTATTTTCAAGGTAAACGTTCATTAGAGTGTAATTTGAAGGGAAACCAATATAATTGTGCCATTCAAATTTATCAATATCTGTATAATGTACTAAACAACTTGAGGAAAAAACATTTTTAAAGTTGGTTAGTTGAAAACAATCTTTCCTTGTTGAAACACTTTTTTTCCTCACCTGAGAGGCTGGGGGATCCGAATCAGTTTCCCGCGGACAGCACTTTTATAAGGCATCATCAGACCACAAAAAAATACAAGAAGTATTTCATTATTCTTATGATTTTTATTTTAGTTGTGCTATTTTAAGTTGTGCTTGGGGCATCCAATAATTTTTTAATGGGCATCTGAAGTCTCCTGAAGCAACCTGAGAATCATGAAGTCTCTGTGCACCTCTGTATGTATGTATGTATATATATATATATATATATATATATATATATATATATATATATATATATATATATATATATATATATATATATATATATATATATTTATATATATATATATATATATATATATATACAGGGCTTGAATTAAGCGTATCGCGATCACAAATCGCGATTGCTTTTTACACTCTCGCAATTAGTTTTTTCTTAAAACATATATTTTCGCGATTGGTTTACTTTTTTAGTTGTTTATTTACTATTTTTCTAATTTAGCTTTTTATTTTGACAACTTCTAAAAGTAATGTTTTCATAGTAAAGTACGTCACGCAAAGTTTATATGGATTTCTATTCATATGCATGATCTTGCTCTTTCGCGCGGAGATTTTTATTCAACGTAAAACACTTTTTAAATTAAATTATTTTAAATCTCTGCGTAGAAGCAAATTAAAAATACAAAAGTTAAAAAGAATTTTTTCTTCATTCTACTTTTTTTAACAAAATATTTAATCTTTTTTTTAAAAAAAACGTTGCTCCAAATTAAGTTATTAATAATTATTTAAATTATTATTTTATAAACAATTTTATATAATAATTTTTTTTTTTTTTAATACTTTAAGTATAAGAAAATATATATTAATTCAATTTTATTAAATAAAATTTCTATTAGTAAAATTGTACTAATAGACCCCAGCAACTTTTTTAATTTAACGTTTTTCGTTTTTAACGAACTTGATACTATTGAAGTTATATTTAGTTAATTTTACTGAATGGATAAAGTATATCACAGTAAATGAACTTATAACCTAAATCAAAACAACCAGTTAAGTTAAGATAGTAACTTACAGTTACTCAAGTATTAATTTAACAATTATATTAATTTATTTAATATACTCACAAAAGTTAGCCATAGACATGTTTTAATTTAGATCTTACATGTTGTTAACACATAATATAAGCTTTTAACTAATAATTATTTTAACAAAAATTGTTGAAAAAAATATGAAAAAAGCGAAACAATTTTTTTATATTTTCATTTTATTTATAGTGACATCTAGACTAAACATTTTCTAAAAATACGCAAGTTATTTTCGGGAATTTTATTTAAAAAGAAATCTATTTGAACAAGAGAACTTTAGTCTTAAAATTCACTTATTCAAATAATTTTGTGATTGAAATTTGAAATTAAAAAAAAAACTTTTTCAAATAATTTTGTGATTGAAATTTGAAATTTAAAAAAAAATTTAAAAATTGAAAAAAAGTTTGATGAAACAAGGGAGAATGAAGAAGAAATTTTTTTTTTTCATAAATCGTAAATTTTTTTAACGTTTTGAATTATATACTTTTTCTTGAAAATAGTTTTAAAAGTAGAAACATTCTATTGCAAACATCAAAGCAGTGATTGCAAATTGCAAGTTAAAATAAAAATTATAAAAAATTTAAATGAAATATAATAAATATTTAACTTCTGTTCAAAATTTTTTTTTCTAAAAAAATAATTTAAGCATATTTTTATACTTAATATAATTCGATTTATTAAACAAAATTTTTTGTTTCACTTTTTTTTGGAAAACAATTATAACAAAAAAAAAATTGAATGGAAACATCAGCTTTAAAACCATTTGAATGAAAAACTTAATTATACTTAAATTTTTAATAGTACGCATGATCAGGAAACAATAATTTATAAAAGACGTAGTATCTAATGTTTTTTTGCTTCGTTTGGTCTATAGATTATAAACTTGTATGGGTCTATAGGCGCAAATATGAAGTTTTGTTTTAGTTTATTAACTAGATCAATTTTATTTATTTGCTTCATTTTATTTTAAATGCGTTTTATTTTATAAACCATATAAATCAACACGAAACAGCGTCACGAATCTGTTTTACATTAAGCCAGGCTCTTTATATTTTTAAAACAACTTTGAAGTTTGTTTTAAGCTTTTATAGTTTTTAATAATTAAAATTAACACGTGTTTTAACGTCAGCATGAACGTATTAAATAGTTTTCTTTTGACTAATTAAAGTGGTTTAGATATTGTAATGTTGCTTTTTCTCTTACTTTTTTACTTTTACTTTTTTAAGTATCATGTTAAGTAAAAATATACTTTAAGAAATATCTTAATAGTATTAAAAACGTTATTGCTTATTACAACTGCAACTTAAACTTTAAGTTATAACTTAAGTTGTAAATAATAACAGTAACTTACCCTATTTTAAACTCTGCCAAACAAGAAAATTATAAGATTATCTATGAGAGATAATATGTTAAAAATAGAACAATTACATACAAAAGTTACAATTATATACTAATGCAACTCCCCCCCCCCATTACCACAAAGCGGCGCAAGGTATAAGGGGAGGGGTTGTGGAAATTTTTTTTTTTCGCGATTAGATTTTTTTGCGCTAATTTGAGCCCTGATATATATATATATATATATATATATATATATATATATATATATATATATATATATATATATATAAATATATATATATAATATATATAAATATATATATATATATATACACACACACACACGCAAAAAAACTAAAATGTTTATATAAAATATTTTTGTTTTTTTGCGTGCATATATCAACGACTATATTAAAACAACGACTATATTAAAAATGTCAGAAACTTTTACAAATACACTTAAACAACTTTATGAAAACATAATCTATGAAAAGTTTAGCATTAAGAAAAACATTACTAATAGTCCATAAAAACGTGCATTTTAAAATCAACCAATAAAATTTTTTTTTTTGGTTGATTTTAAAATTAACACGCGTTTTCAAGGTTATAGGCTTCATCAGTAAATACCTTAAATTTCTTGCAGTAAATATGTTAATTTTCTGATTTTATATAAGTATAAACATATTTTTAAATATGTTTTGCTTAACAGCAAAAATTTTTGTAAATATTAAAGTGCAGTCCTAAAGGGTATGAATTCAGGTAACATTTTCAACTTGCATTCATTATAAAAATAATTTTCTTCTTGGCCCTTCTTGGGCCTCAAAAAAAAAAAAGTTAGCTAACTTACCCTACCCCGGGATAAGTTGGCACACACTATAAATATGACTATTGATGTTCTATTAAATGTAAAATTTATAGAAACTTTTTACTACTTATTTTGCCAACAATTACAAGTCAAAAATTTATTATTACTTTCAGCTGGTACCAAATATTAGTTTGTATAACAGCCAAAACAATAACCTACTTTTTATCTCCTAAAAAAACCTAAAAAAAAATTTTTTTTGATCTTTTTTGTAAAAAATAAATTTTTTCCATATTGTTAAAAAATAAAAACAAAAACAAAAAATTTTTAAAATAAAAATATATATTTTTATCCATAGTAAATGCTAAAAGCCAATTAACCCCGTGAAAATTTTACCAACTTACCCCAAAAGCCTTTTTTTCAATAAACAGTCTATAAATCCTCAAAAATGGCAACTATTGAAAAAATAATAGGAAATAGTAAACCAATTGTGACTGAAATTTTTAAAATAATTTTTTTTCATACAACTAACTATTTTCTTTGTAAAGTAAAAAAGAAGCTATGTTCCAAAAGTTACATTTTTGTCCAAAAAACACATAAATCCCAATATCTCCCATGTGCATGCGCAAATCCTAACAATACTATAGTGAACGATGAAATGGTCAATTAGGAAGGTTCTATTTAATTTTTCTCACTTTCTGATGAAAGACTCTGAAGATAAAATCAGTTTGCCAACTTAACCTTGCTGCCAAATAGCCTTTGTCTGCCCTACTCCTAATTAAATGTGGTTAGTTTTAGCAGCCTTTTATAAAGGAAATTCATGACATTTTACTTTATTTACAACATTTTCTTGGTCTTCTTGGGTTTAACTTGCTTTATAACCTTGGTTATTTTTGTTTCTTTCCTAATTTTGAGATTTTGTTCAAAAAGCCTTAATTTAGCAACAACAACTACAAAAAAATGAAATTCTTGGTGCCAGGGGCTTTAAATCACCATATTTTTATATTTTTTTATGTTTTTTATCATTATTTTATTACTTAGTAATTTGGTTACAAAATTTAACCTTGATTAGTATAAATTGTTGCTCGTGAACGATATAAGTTAAAAGAGAAAAAAAAAAAATTTTTTGTTTTTATTTGTTGCTGAAAAACCTAATTTTATCATATTAATGCATTTTTTGGCTTTTTTTATTGTTATTAAATTACTTAGTAATTTTTGTTCTCAAATCATTAAATTTTATTTTAAATTGTTACCATTAGATGATATAACAAAAATAGAACAGTAAATTTTTCTCTCTTTTCCTGTTGGGTACTTATATTGTGCATTTTCAGGCTTTTTATTCATATTTAATTATTAATTTACTCATAATTTTTTCAATGTTTTCCGAAATAAAACTATGGCTGGATTTATAAACCACTTTCTAATATCTATTCAGTGATTCAAACTTGCACTTTTTAAAATTATTATTATTATTATTTATTTATTATTTTTATTTATTATAGGCATTTTTTAGCAATATGTCATTGTTTTAATTTAAGTAATTGCACATGCCCGATATAATCAAAAGTGCTAATACTTGAGCATGAATTTTCAATGGATCAAAGATATGAAAGAAATATGGTTACTGGTCCTTTAAATAAGGAAAAAACTTTTATATTAACCAAAGCATTTGAAAAAGCACAGAGACAGAAATACTATGATTTTTTTTTATTTAATAAAAGCAGTCTAGAACCATCAGTTAGTATCACTTCTGATATAGATGCAGAAATTAATTCTGGTGATGAGGAGTTTATAGATAACACTCAGAGCAAGGCGTACTTAAATAACAGGCCTTCTCATCGCGCAACGGCTTGAAAAATGTGGAGGCTGATTTGGTTTTGATGCTCTCAACTATTAAACAATTTTTTTTTTAAGTTTAAATATTTAAAAATTCTTTTAACAATATAGTAGGAGCTTGTGATTTGATTATTTTAGTCTATTTCTCTAAATGCATAACCTGATTAAATAAAAAACTAAGGATAAGAAGAATGTAAGGCTTAAACCATGCCATTTTTTACTAAATAATATTTTATCATTTTATAAAGAAGTCGATATTTTTATTACAAAAACGTTTATAAAACAAAAATAATTGTTATTTTGTCAAGAAAGTAAAAAAAAAAACAACACCTTGTAAGTTCAAAAATAACAATAACAAAAGATAACCAAGCTACTTCTATGTATTTGCATACAATGAAACATTAACAGAAAGAATTAAAAAGTAAAAATATAAATTAACAATTTTTAAACAAAATATCATCTAAAGTTAAATTGGAAACTTTTTATGGTATATTTATTCACAAAAGCTAACAAAACAGTTTTAAAGCTTTAACTTTGGTTTCCTTGTCTGATGCAGGTGAATGCATATAGCAAAAATTGTTAAATAATATATTTGTAAGAATATAACAATGGTTTCTTATAATTATGGTGAAACCATAAATACATGCAATATCAATGAATAAGCAGGACATAGAATATCTACAAAAGTTTGATGTGCCAACAAAATTAAACAAAATGTAACTTAAGAATACCCATTCACAAAATGTATCACTGGGTATTTTCAGACCACCACGATCTAAGGCAGATGTAAAATTTCCATTACTATAATACAGATAAGTGTCCTCGTTATCATCTTCATTGTCTTTTCTAGAAATATAACCTGCAATGTAAACTAAAGATGACTTAATATTCGATGAAAGTTGGTCTAAAAGTTCATGTAAATGATTAAACATCTCACACTCATCTTCTGAAAGTTTATAAAAACAATTATCACAAATATGACCAGATGTAAACTCAGCACTTGAAATGTTGATAGTTTTCTGAAGAAATAGTTTGGTTTTGTTGATATTCCACTTTTCAATTACTTGTTGAGTATTTATAAAATAAGTTCCCCCACTACCTTGTCTGAGTTTTCCAAATGCTCTTTCTATGGGGTCTGTTGTAAAATTCCCAAGCAGTACATACATTTGAGAATTGTCTAACAAATGCTTACTTAGTTCAACTAAACCATTACAAGTTTGATATAATGCATTGCTTGTATCCATGGTTATACTTCTAATTCTTTTTCCTTGAATCAATGTTGGCTTTAACATTTCAGAAAACTCAATTAAATCATTTAATCGTAAATCATCAACATATGATATGGGAGCTCGTAAGTTGTCTTTCAAATGGATTTCTTCGGATGGACTTTTAATGTTGACTATTTTCCAAAATTGAACCACCTTAGTTAAAAAAATAATAGTTCCATCAATATCATCATCTTTCATACCTTGATGACACTTTAATGCATTTATAGTCTCTTCACAAAAAACTTTTAAACATGTATTAACTTTTTATCTCTCAATTGGCCTTGGGTTAACAGCAACATAAGTCAACTTAGACATTTTAACCAATTCACCTTCTTCTAACTTTTGAAGCTTTTTGATGTGATCCCATTTAGCATTATATTTTTTTCCTCTATAACTAAACTCAATTTCACCAGACTTTTCAGTTATCCAATTGTTTCGTATACACTTTATTAAATGCACAAAATCAAAGAGTAAAAAAATGCCATCAGTTGTTAACCATGGAAATATGCAATCAAATTGTTTGAAAAATGCTTGATTTACTCTATTATTATCATTAATTAAAGCAATAACTTTTCCATTTGCCTTCGTAATTTGGTTGATTAAGATAATAGTTTGATCATATAAAAAATCTGCATCTAAATTATTTACTGGTAACATTTTAACTAAAAATTTTGGTCCTCCATAAAAACATACAACCATGAAAGCCAATACAGTTTTTGCAAGATTTGATTCATCATTTACTGCTTTACCAAACAACTGTCCTCCATGATAAGTTAGGTTTAACATAAACTTCATCTAATAATAGTATACATTGTTTTTGACCATTGTTGAGTTTTGAAAAAACACTACAAATAAAAGTATTATCATCAAAGTGTGAAACTTTTGAAGTTAAACGTGTAAGGGTAGCAATACTAGGAAGTTGAAAATCATTTCTTAATTGATTGTATAAACTACGTGACTGTGCAAAATACTCAAAAGCTCGAACAATTACTTCAGGCGAATATTTTTGCTTAAGAATATTACTTGAGTTCATGTTACTCATGCATTCAAATTGCTGAATTAAAACTGTTTTCTTTTCTGACTTTTCAAAGGAAATCAAATATCGTAATGCCTCATGAACTTGCGACCAACATTTGAACTTATGAATACGATTTTTAACTAAGGAAGCAATAGTGCATCTTACTCCAGCATGATAGGCTTCATATGATAAGTCATTAAATACTATTAAACAAAATTTATTAATACCAGTATTGTTTTCATGCTCTTTTGATTGAATACAACAGCTATTTAAACAATTATAATAAACAACTGAATCATTAAGTTTTTCTAGAGATAACGAATTACAAAAATTTTCGAATGAATCAATTTTGTAAAGCTCTTCGAATTTTGAAAGTTCATCTTCTTTTATTGATCTTACAGAGCTTTTGGATTTTGTTGTTGTTCTTTTTTCTGGTGGAGGAGTTGGCAATAAACTCTTGGGTATTTGTTCGAATACACTAGGTGGATCTCGAGGTCTTTCTCTTCCTTTTACTTTAATAACTTGGAAGTTTGGTGGAAAATGTTTTGCACAAACTACAGTGTCATGTTTGTCTGGTATATTTTCTCTTGGGATTGCTTTAATCCATCTTAGACGCTCTACTGGATCTCTCGGTAATCTGAAAGTAGTTGTCTTATCTTTTACTGAGTCATAGTTAGAGTTACAACCAGTAACACAACATTTTCTGGGCATTTTTAAGTCTTCTGGTAGGGATACAAGTTATTCGTAGTAATTTTTGCCGCTAACTAAATCAGCCTCCACTGTTTTTAAGCTGTTGCGCGATGAGAAGGCCTGTTATTTAAGTACGCCTTGACTCAGAGCAATGTCAATGACTCAGATTTCTATGAATTAGCTAGTGAATCTGACAGAAATACGATAAAGTTTCCAACAGTTGCCAGAGAATGTGACAGATATGGTGTATCTGATGTCGCTAGAGCCACAATTGCTACTTTTCAGACTTCCGAATTATAAAAAATACGGAAAACTAAAAACAATTTTTACACTTTCATATTTCTCTGGTCATATTTCTCCATCAAAGTGCATCATCAACAAATATCAAGAATGCTATTAAAGATTTTTTTGATGAAAACAAAATATCACTTGATAGTGTGTTAGCTAAATACTGTTGTGAATGGTGTTGCAAAGGTAAAACTTACCAGAAAATTTTGAAAGAATTTAAATAAAAAAATAAGTAAAAAAAAATTTCAGAATTTACCACCTGGTAAATTCTGAATTTTTTTTTTTACTTATTTTTGTTTTTTCTTTAAAAATTTTTTTTTTTAAGAAACATAAAAATAAATTTTTTGCTGGCAAATTTACTGGTAAATTTACCAGTAAAAAGATGTTTTAAGGTGCTATCTTAAAAGGTGTTTTAAGATAGCTGGAGCTGCATTTAGGATATCCAGTTCAACTGTTAGTGAGTATGTTCCATTTTAATGAAAAACCATTGAGAAATTTAGTATTGCATTTAGATGGCACCACTTCATGACCTACTGTATTTAGTGGCAACATTGAAAAAGCACAAAAAGCAAATTGTCAATTTTAATGTCAGACAGAATAACTTACTGTATGTTCTACATGAGATTGTGACAAACAATATTAGCAAAGATCAACAGTATCTTTATAACCTGTGAAAAAAAAAAGCCTGGCCCATCGGTTCCTTTTTGATGGTTGACAACAGCAAATTGAATCCTTCATTTGTATGTTACAAGCACTGCTCCATCTACCAAGTTTGTAATACTTACTGATTACATTTTTTGAGTTTATGCACTGGTGTAGTCCTTTATAAAACTGGAGCCTCAATGTTACATGGGGGTAAAACAATTGTGGTGCTTAATTCAATTCTCTTGCTTCCTTTCTGAAAGTAATTGACTTATAGTTAATAATTGCATTCAATTGGTTACAAAAGCAGCCACAGTTGTATCTGGAGAAATGAGAAGAGATGGCAAAAGCAAAACTTTTATCTATAAAGTATATTCCACACTTTGCTCAAAAAATAATTGGAATATCAGTTGATTGATCAATAAATACTTTTTTTTTCATAGGACTTCTTTAAATAAGTACAATAAAAAATATGAAACAGCATTTAAAAAAGCTTGTATTGCTTATAAGAAATGTTATTCTAATGCTAAGGTAATCCTGATACTGCATAAAATTTTAATTTTTGTAGCAATCTCAAAAGTTTGACCAGAAAACAACTAAATTATTGCTTTTTTTATGGAGCAGAAATTTTTACATATCATATATTGTAATATCAAAAATGGCTTATTTTCAATTAAATGGCGGCAAAGGAAGGAAAAAAATAATTTTAACTTTATTTTCTTTTAATGATTTATTTTTATTTTGGAGCAATTTAGATTTTAGAGCAACATTATTTTGCTTCTCAAACTAATTTGAACAAAAAAATACACTGATGATCTACCCTAATGTGCATCTTGAGATATTTTTTGATAGGTTAACTGCTCAAACCAGGTAACTTATGCTATATATACTTAGAAAAGAAAACTTTAAAATGAAAGCGCAGTTATATTAATTTCTATATATTATATTCAAAAACTATGAATCAACATATGTGAATCAACTTTGAATCAACACAATATTAAACTTTATTGTGTGTATCGCTTCATCATTTAGTAAACTTGGTGCTGATGTTCATTTTCACCCCGTTTTTCATACTCAACCCATTGACTGTACTACACTAGACTCTAGTCTAGAGTCATAGAGATATTTAGCAAGTGTTAATCACAAGTAATTGAAAATATATTTTCACTTTAATAATTATTAAACTTTAAAACATAAAACATTAAAAGATTTTCAGGTTAACGATGAAACAATACCTAAAAATAAAACCTTACCCATTTCTTCGTGCACTGCCATTGTAAATGAAAAATCTAATCCTAGTCCTCCATATTTTACTGGTTTGTTCACACCAAGAAATCCAGCACTGCCTAATGTTTTAAATACTTTATGAGCAGGAAAACCACCTGCTTCTTCCCAGCCATTGACATGTGGAATGATCTCTTTTTCTAATAACTTCCGTAAAGCTCGTCTTAATTCTACATGTTCCGGCGTAAATATACTTTCGTCAGACAAATTATCAGAAACCTCAAGAGGTGTTTCAAATAGTTTAACTTTTTTAGTTATCCCTTCTTCGCTCGCTTTAGTCTGAAAGGTATTTTTTGTTATTAGACATAAGCTTCTTTTTGATAACGGTATAACTCTTTTTGATAATCTTAAAGCTCCCATTTTAATGTTTTATTTTATTGTTTATGTATTTTTAATCTGCCTGTGAGTTTTTTTTTTCAAATACTTTTTTTACGGACTGCATTTATTTATTTTTTACGCATTAGGGTAGCTTATAAGTTACCCTAATGCGTAAAAAACACGGCGATCTATAAGTAACTTAAAGAGCGCCATGGTAAAAAATAAATAAATGCAGTCTAATGCGTAAAATATAAATAAATGCGTAAAAAATAAATAAATGCAGTATTTATTTATTTTTTATGCATTAGGATAACTTATAAGTTACTCTAATGCGTAAAAAATAAATAAATGCAGTCCGTAAAAAAAGTATTTGAAAAAAAAAAACTTACAGGCAGATTAAAAATGCATAAACAATAAAATAAAATGTTAAAATGGGAGCTTTAAGATTATCAAAAAGAGTTATACCGTTATCGAAAAGAAGCTTATGTCTAATAACAAAAAATACCTTTCAAACTAAAGCGAGCGTCAATTTCAGTGCGGATGTAAACGAGGTTCGATTAAGCTTAATCGAACCTCGCTTACATCCGCACTGAAATTGATGTTGACAGGCCATTATTAAACTTGCACAGCTGAACTATATATCATTAGATAGTTTATTTCTTCAGCTACAAAACTATGTAAAATTATTTAAATTTTATGAGAGTAGTTGGCAGTACCATTATAAATTGTACAGTGTGTCAAAAGCACTGATTCTCGCCTACTTGAACTCAATCCAGCCATGTTGATTTAAAGTCGCCCACTGTGTAAATTAGGAAAGAGCTTATACTTGCGTAGGGCCGAAATAGAAGTGTTGCTTTGTTACGAACTGTGAGTTGAGTTATCTTCTTCAGTGCCTTTTTGTAATTGTTCTAGATAATTAGCAACTTTTCTAGCATCAACGTCTAAAAAATTAATTTCTCGAACAATTTATGATTGGAATTCCTAAGAAAATAATGAATAATACTATCGAAATGCAAGTTAGTAAACTTTATGTTTCATTCAGAATTTTTATCAATTTGTACATAATATATTAGTCACAGTTGCTAGCTAAAGTTTAAATAATAACTTTTATTGCATAGTAGTATTTGCAAAAACACGGTAGTACAATACTAACTAAAGAACAATTGTTTTCAGTTATATTAACTGATATATCCTGAGCTATGTGTAGATAGTTTGGTAAATATGTATCACTAGGAATAGCCTAAGAATTAAATGGATAAGTTCTACACGACTTGAACCCAGATGTAATGTTGCTAGAAGTCATTGCTTTTTCCCAAGCTGACGCAAATATCCATGCAAAATTTGAACGACAAGTAATAATTCCTGGAAACTGACCAGCTCCAATTTGTTCCCGGAGGCGCAAACTCAGAGTTAAAACCCCATAAAGACCTAGATGTCTTTCCCTTCACTATAACCTGGGGTGGAATGAACTTGTCCTGTGCATTCACACATGCAATAACAGTGATTGACTCTCGATTTCCACTCTTTTGATTATGGGGGTTTTTTGTGCCTTTTCGTGCAACTATTTTTTTTGGTTTTACGTCAAGTTGTAGACCAGTTTCATCCATATTCCATATGGATTCTGGTTTAACGTAAAAATCATTTTTTAAAGTACTTTGACACTTTATCTTTTTCCATACACTGATGACGAACTGAACCCGACAAGAAAGATATATGTGGCCCACATGTGGTCATAGTGCTTTCGTGCGGATTAAAAGTGCAAAAATAAACTACAGTTGATGAATGAAACGGCCCTGCTTATATATAAGTATACGATATATATTATAAAATTTATAAAAAAACTGTAAATGTTTATTAATTTGTTTTAAAAAATAAATAAAAATAAAAATGTTTGAGCGGTTTTGTAATGAATATATTCGAGAATCGTTGTTCTAAATAAATTTTCCATAAAATTTGTAAATAAGAGTTATACTTAACGAATACAAATTTATAGTTATACTTAAACAACGTAATATTTTAAAATAGCGGACAATGTTAGCAAACTTTCGCAACCGCAAATAAATTGTGTAGTAATGCGTCACTAAAAATAAGTATAGGTAAACAAACAATCACACTTTTAAATTGAGGTGTATTATATTTTCTGCATCAATTTAAATTTTTTGAACTAAAAATATAGATTCTAAGAAAAAATCCCCCCGGAATAAATCCCCCTAAAATAATCCCCCGAAGAAAATCCCCCGAGAAAAAATCCTCCAGGAAAAAATACCCCTAAGAAAAAATGCTTTAGGTTTTAAATCAAAAAAATATATATCAGAGCTTTTTATTTGTTAAGTATTTATCTAAAGCCAAATAAGACTTTTGTTCCAACAGGTTGGAAAATCGTTGTCATTGTCACTTGACGACACCGATGTTATAGACGTATTTACAGAAACGAATTCACCTTTATCTTCTTAAACTTCTTTAAAACGTTCACCAATAACATCGATTACTTGCGTTGAGCTGTTTGAACACTGGCCTTCCGCGGTTTCCAGACTTTCCTGAACGACTAATTCTGTTTTTTTTTTTGAAAGGAAAATCCTGACAGTCGATGCTATCACTTGATCTTTTTTTAAACCAATTCATTAAACTCATGATAGTTAATTACATTATATTTCTATTTATTGTTTCTATTTATTTTATATTGGATTTTAATGATATTCATTAAAAGGAAACATTTTAAATTAAACAAATAATTCACTATAAATTTGTTTACTTCTTTTTAGAAATGCCGTCGAACGGCCGGATAAAAGTGACGTCAAACCATATATAATTATATTATAATCGGCATGAATCAAAGAACAGTAATAAAAATAACTAATTGTATAATAATAAAAATAACAATAATAATATACCAGTATGTATAATTAACACCAAATAATAATGATTAAAATAAAAACATAATAATAATAAATACAATACATATATAACGGAATTAATAAATAAATATTTAATAGAAGGCTGTCCATTAATTACGTCAACAAAAATTATAAAAACTAGTAACTAAAAGAATTGAAATAAATCAAATACAATCTTCCATACAACAATCAATTATATATACATAGTTACAGTTACAAACAGTAATAAACTGAATAAACGTAACAAATAATGATGACATAAAAACGATTATCGATAAAAGACTACGAAGACTAAATAAATATAATAATTTTAGTTTTTATAATATAATAACATAAATGTATTGTATAATAAACAAATAAAGAAAATATAAACAGAAAAATACTTATTATACATGAAATTAAGGTTAATAAAGTAAAAAATGCATTAAATGCATACACAAAAATACACGACATATAAATAAAAATACGCATCAATATAAACAATGTATCCACTAAAAAGTTTTTTCTTGCTCTATTCTTTCAATGACATTATTGTTTCTGGTAGACTAACGTAATTCTTTTCGTATTTTTTCGAACTATTTTTTCTTTTAACGATTCTTTTTTTCTGTTTGATACGTACTTTTGACCTGCTTTTTATCTTTTCAGTTTTCAGAGCAGCGCTTAGACGATAACTCGTCTGGCTTTTTTTCCCCCTGTGACATTTGGAAATTCACTTCATTTGTTTGTTCGAAAATAATGTACTATTCGTTTCTTCTGCTGTTGGTGTAGATATCAATATTCTTTGTGAGTTTTCTTTAAGAATTTCACAACCTCTTGAAATGGCATTTATATTTTTTTGTATTTTTGCTAATGTTCTTTTTACATTTGTATAGCATGTTTTACAAATACAATGATAGTTTTTTGAATAAATTAGCTTTTCATTTATGATTTTTTTCTATATTTAGGCCGGCCTCTGTTACTTTTCCCTTATTATCCCATAGATTAATTTTCATAGAACCATTATCATAGGATGAATACTTTTGTGTGAAATCATGGAGACATAAAATATACACGTTTAATAAACTAGGAGGCAAGAAAACCTCATAAGATTGTGCCTTTTTTTTTGGCAATAGTAAAATGTTTGTTTTTTTACGCAATGAAACATTGTGATCATTGCATTGAAAATCAAACAACTTATCCTCCATTTATTAAAAACTGGATACCATGTTGCAATATAAAAGTACACCAAAACCTATGAGTATGTAAAAAGCAAAACAAAATGTTTGAATTTAATAAATTAAATTTGAAGATAAACTGACTGAATTTGGACACTACTTATGAGTAAGAAAAAAATAAATGAACTTATTATTTTTATAAATCTGCAATAAGAAAAAACGTTAATAATATGTCATTTTCTAGTTTGAAAGTTAAAAATACGGATTAACAAAATTTATTGGACGTATATTAAATTTGGTAAAATGGTTGACAATTTGTTTTTGATAATTAATTTTGATAATTGTTTTTTAAAAAGTTTATTACCCCGTCCTTAAACCTGCTAAGTGTAAATATTTTTTGCTATTATTAATTTTTATAAATAACCAAAGTTTGACTTGTCAAAGTTTGCGAGAAAAAAAAAAATCAGACGAGATATCGTCTAAGCAGTGCTGTGCTCAAGTGCTCGAACCGAGAGATGAACCGTTATTTATAAATTTTAACCGAACGGTTAAAATTTATAAATAACGGCTCTTTTTTATTTTGAAAGTTAAAAAAAAATGTTATGTTGTTGCTTTAGAAAACTTAAACTTCATAAAAAATGAATACAATCAATTTCCTTATATCCTCTACCAAACAGACGGTGGCATTACAGGCAACGCAAGTCTGAAATAATTTGCATAAAAACAGTAATTATTGTAAAATTTATTATTGAACTATTATATTCACTAATAATTTCAAAGTTTCACGTGAGCGTGACGAACCAGAACAGCATTCTGATGCGTTCCAGTATATCTGGTCGAAACGGAACAATGATACTGATGCATTTGACGAACCGGAACGGCGTTTCGGTGCGTTCCAGTCTATTTCGAGCACTGTTATTTAAATTAAATATATTATTTTTAAATGCGTACATGATGTGGAAAGTTAAATAAAGTAAAGAACAACAAACAAGGTTTGGTTTTGAAAAACAAGTTTTATTTAGTATGAGACCTTTATAAAAATTTTTCTAATGCAAGAGATGCACTAGAAAAAGTGCAGTCAAAACCACTTGAAGTTAAAGTAATATCTTATAAAAATGCAGTAGCAGCGGTAGTTGCATTGCTAGCAATGATGTATTTTTTACAGTATGAGCAATGCTAAGAGAATTTGATCAGAAAACAGTTCTTGAATAGAAAGAAGTGCAATTTTTATTCTTCTTCTTCTCACAATCTTTACTTAAGTTGTTTAAGGCGCATTCCTTCCGTCCCAGACAATTTTCGTTTAAAGGACTAAATATCACTGAAGTAAATCATAGAAACCACTTATATGTAATAGTACTAAAACTATAACAAACTTTTTAAAATATAGTTTTTAACTAAAAATAGCATAAGCAACATTTAAATTGCTTCAAACAACGTGAATAGAAATGTTTTAAGAACAAGCCCGTCATCGCTCCCTTATGCAAACTGGTATATAAATAATTTAATAATGTATAATCTAATAATATATAATTTTATGTATTAAATTCTTGAAAGATTTTTTTAAGCTTACATGCAATTCGAAATAAACTCCAAAAACTAAGAAACAAAAACAGAAAAGACAAACTAATAAAAAAAAAATCGTCTTTCATAAACACAAGTTCGATGGAATGTTCTTCTATATAGCGAGTTTTTCTATCCAGTTCTACACTTCTATACACTTCTATACGTCTATACAGTTCTACTTATTTATAAAAACTAATTATCTAATTTATCTCCTTTTTTTAAACTATTTTTCTTTACTTTTCTTGGCGGACCTGTAAACGACGCACCCCAAACTCGGTGAAGTTCGTAAACGAACTCGGTAAAGTTCAAAACGATAGCTTCTATACTTCTATACAATTCTACTTACTTATAAAAACTAAATACTTTTCTAAAGAAATTCAAAAAACAAAATCGTTTATAAACATATTTAATAAGAGGCGCTGCCTAAATAAATATAATAATATAAATAAAATAAATATAAATAATATATTCGATGAACGATAATTCGATGATTCGATAAATATTGTTTTCAAATATTCATTGAACAAATATCCAACTGTGTTGTGTGCAATTAAAAATTGCAGACAAGATAAATGTTACAAAGAAAAATCTTAGAATTTCATTTATTGTATAAAAACAGAGCAATTACTTCTTCCTAATCCCTTTCAAATTGTTTTAAATTGGTATCACTATTCTCTTGCTAAACCATTTTAACTACTGTAAGAAACACAAGGTTTGATGATACAACTTTACAACGAAGTTTTAAAACACCTGCCTTTTAATTCTATTTTTTTAATCTTTAGTTTCTTCAAAAATGATTGCATAAAATTCAGTGTTCTTGGAAAGTAAAAGATTTATTATTACTTAACCAAAGACTTTATTAAATAAGCTTGACCTGCGGAAATCATACTGGTTAAGTCTCAAAAATGAGGTATCTAATATTACTGAAACATAGCAAGCAACTAATACAATAACAGCTTATTATTTATATCATAGAATGAATCTTGCATTCATTCTATGATATAAATAATAACTTGCATTTGTTTGTGGGATAGTAGAGCTAGAGACAGTCGCTTGATCCACAAGCATTTACTCCAAAAGAAACGAATTTGTAGATGGAAAACACATTGTTCTCAATGTTGTAAGGGAGGGTGGCAATTTTACCTATGTCCTACTTCCCTCCCCTTTTTCTATACTAGCGTGATAGCGTGATGACAATAAAACCTTTTGAAGTGTTGACCATCTAACTTCTTACATAGTAATGTCTTTGCTTCTATGTGGTTCCTAGTGAAGTACCATAAACACTGAATTCAAGATAGCAGTTAAAAATCAAGCAAAGTTTCTTAAAAAAGAAACAAACAAAAAAGACATTTGCCTAAAATAATTAATGATTTTTAATAATAACCAATATTTTATAGACAAAAAAAGTTCTTTACACGAGTGCTTTACTATTAAATCTTCCTTTTCATAAAGCATTTGTCGTAAAGCAATTGAAGTAACCATTTTTAGTTTATGGTGAAATTATGTGAAATTACAGGAGATGTAATATTCAAAAATCGTTTTTTATAAACAATCCTATTGAGCATCACATTTTACTCAAAGAGCTTAAGTAATATATGATACAAACCTATTCCTATCTAATAATAAAATCAATAAACTTTTTTATGATATGAACATTGAACTAACAAAAATATCTGACTGGTTTAATTCAAATAAACTTTCACGCAACATTGATAAAACTAAATGGATTTTCTTTCATCATTTAAAAAACATTTACTTTTAAGTAATATGCCTCTTCTTCATATAATATTCAAATAAAAAGAGTAATTTTCACAAATTTTCTAGGTATCATTGTAGATGAAAATTTATCATGGAAGAATCACACCGGACATTTATGCAACAAAATTGCAAAAAACATTGGAGTTTTATATAAAGCAAGAAGCGTTTTAAACAAACATTTATTAACACAACTATATTACTCTTTTATACACTTTCATATTAATTATGCTAATATTGCATGGGATAGTATCCATAAAAGTAAATTAAAGCAACTTTATTGTCAGCAGAAGCATATTTTCTCATGAATGGAATTATTATACGTTCAAAAGAAAATTTAAAAAAATAATTTTCGCAATTGAAAATATATTTATATACTTTTAATTATACCCAGTTTTGTCATCACTCATTTATATTTTACTTTTATACAATATTGTTTTAAAGTTTATGTGAGAAATATTTAAACACCATTATTTGAATTTTGTTAAAAGTTGCACTGACATTATTTGTACAGTAGTCTATTATTATTTACTTGTTTACTCTAATTTTTATTTTAATTCGTAATATTTGTAAATAATTTGTTTTACGAACGGTATATAGTTTTAATATTGAATTTAATTTTGTAATAAAAAAATAAATAATATATATATATATATATATATATATATATATATATATATATATATATATATATATATATATATATATATATATATATATATATATATATATATATATATATATATATATATACATATATGAAAAAAAAATAATTGATGTATGTGAATGGATGTATCTGCAAATAATGTATGATATTTCTGGAAGTTAACCATCCTTTGACAGTGGTTTAGCACTTTTGTTGGTGTAAGCGTAAACGTAAACACACCATTTGATAATTTTGGCTTCACTCACAGAAACACCATCATTTGGCTTTCTAAATTCTTCTACACAATCTTTTGGACAACCTAGAAGTGCATTTGCATATACCTAGTGCAGTCATATTCTTACTATTTTCGCTTATTTATTAATTAATTAACAATTAAGCTTAGTGCAATTGTAAGATACATTTAAGTAACAAGATTCAGTGATCGTATGGATGCGAGTATGATGCGAGACGTATTCGTTTATCAAGATTATGATGATACTATTGCTTTCCCTTGACTATTGCAATTCAGAAGATTTAGTATTTTAAATTCAAGCCATAAAGACCATATCTAAAGAAAAGTTAAAAATTTGTATTTCTTTTTGTTTTTTCTAAAATCTAAATTAAGTTCAAAGTTCTTCAACAGCGGTTCTCGGAGACAAGACCTGTATGGTCTTCTTTGAGTATCCGCGTTCTTTATCTTTATTCTTTAATTTTTAAGGGGTTTTTTGCATATAATTTTTATTATTGATATATTTGTAAATATTGTATTAAATATTGTAATAAAGAACAAAAAAAATTAAAAAAAAATAAATATATAAAATAAAAAAATGAATTTCAACTTAATTTTAAAAGTCACTTATCAAATCAAACACATTTTAATACTAATGGTGGCGGCTATCAAAACAGTTAGTTTTATATTATATTTCAAATAACCTGTAAAGTTCTAGAAGACAGGTTATTTAAAATATAATACGAATGGTGGCGGCTATCAAAACAATTAGTTTTATATTAATAATTTATATTTTATATTATAGAAGACAGGTTATTTAAAATATACAGGTTATTTAAAACATAAAGTTTATGTGTATATATATATATATATGTGTATGTATATATGTGTGTATATGTATATATGTGTGTATGTAGGTATGTATGTGTGTGTATATGTATGTATATTTGTATGTAAGGTATATGTGGGTGTGGTTATATATGTATGTGTGTGCATGTGTATATATATATGAGTAAGTATATGTATGTGTGTATGTATATGTGTATGTGTGTATGTGTATGTATGTATGTATGTAGTGTATGTATATGTATGTATGTATATATATAGTGTATGTAGTGTATGTGTATGTATTTATGTATGTATGTATATGTATATATATAATTGTGTGTATGTGTATGTGTGTTTATGATAAACACACATACACATAATTATATATATATATATATATATATATATATATATATATATATATATATATATATATATATATATATATATATATATATATATATATATATATATATGTATATATATATATATATATATATATATATATATATATATATATATATATATATATATATATATATATATACACACATACATATACGAAAATCGCAGATGGCGGTCGTGTTTAATTAACCGTTAATTATCAATTGTTTAATGAGTTAATTATCAATTGTTTAAAATAAAGAATTCAAAAATATCAAAATAAAAGAAAAGTAAAACAAAAAAAAACAGATTATTAAAAAAGAGACTTTTAACTTTTATACCATAAAAAAAAAAGTCGTTCTTATCCAAAATATATTTATAAAATGCTAATTCGCAAATCTTTTCTATGGAAAAGATGGTCAATCACAAAGACCACCTTGCACAAAAAGGCATTTATCCAATATGCATCAAAATGTAAAAAAGCCATATCCACACACCACAAAAATGTGGAACTAAAACTGGTCAAAGAAAATAACTGAAGTAAGTTTTTTAGTTATGTAAATAAAAATCTAAACAACCCCAAAACAATATATCCTCTAAAAACAAATAGCAACTTTACTACTACCAATGTTGAGATCGCGGAAGTGTTTAACAAACACTTTGGAAGTGTTTTTACCATAGATGACAGAATTTTGCCTAAAATAAATACTTTTGTTAGTGAACATATTAAGATGAATTTCGTAGATTTTTCAGCAAAGATAGTTTATCAAAAACTTAAAAATCTAAGACCTAGCACATCATTTGGACCAGACGGTATACCAAATATACTTTTAAAACAGTTAGCACATATAATATGTATTCCGCTTTCATATATATTTGAATCAAGTTTTACGTCAAGCTCGTTACCAAAACAGTGGCTTCAAGCTACGGTTTCCCCTATTTTTAAAAAAGGATCTACTTCAGATGCTAACAATTATAGACCTATCTCTCTCACATGTACTAGCTGTCGTGTCATGGAAAGTATTGTTAGTTCAAGTATCGCTGATTATCTTAATATAAATAATCTAATAACACCTAATCAACACGGCTTTTTATCCAAAAGATCTACGTGCACAAATCTTCTAGAGTCAACTAATGACTGGAATAAAGCTTTAGACAGCAATTTAATTACTGACGTGGTATACATTGACTTTCAAAAAGCATTTGACTCTGTACCGCATCCAAAACTTCTGAAGAAACTTGCAATGTACATCATAATAGATAATCTGCTTCATTGGATATCAGCATTTCTTTCTAACAGATATCAAAGAGTTCCGGTTGGAAATTCACTATCTAATCCAACCTGCATCCTAAGTGGAGTTCCACAGGGTAGCGTCTTGGGTCCAACGTTATTCTTGTAATTTATTAATGATCTACCCTCTATAGTAAAAGATCTTAATTGCTCTCTAAGGTTATATGCTGACGATATCAAGTTATACAGTTCATTTAAGGATGCCGATTACAGTCACGATCTTGCTGTAGCCATTTATAAAGTTTATATCTGGTCAAAAAAGTGGCAATTAAAAATAGCCAATAATAAGTGCTTTACTCATAGAATAGCACCTACTTCATTTTGTAAAGATATAAATTACAACTATCAATTAGGCGATCATAATTTAACTTGGTCTACAAACCCAAAAGATCTTGGTGTGACCATGGATTCTTACTTAAATTACAGTAATCATATTTCAAAATCGTCCGTGCATCAAACATTCGAGGATATCTTATCCTTAAGTGTTTCAAAAGTCGTGATCCACGTGTTATTGTTAAAGCCTACACCACTTATATAAGACCGATCTTAGAATATTGCTCTCCGGTTTGGTCGCCAAATCGCACTAAAATAAACAATACAGTGGAAAGAGTACAAAGACGTTTTACCAAGAGAATTTCTAACCTAAATAATGTTTCATATTCAAGTAGAATTAGTATTCTTGGTTTGGAACTTCTAGAAATTCGTCGCCTTAAGCAAGACATGATTACATGTTACAAAATTCTGAACAATTTAGTTCACCTAAATAAATCAAGTTTCTTTTTATTTAACAACTATATTTACACTCGAGGACATAATTTTAAATTACGCAAACTAAAATGTAAACTCGATGTCCGTAAACACTCTTTCTCACTCAGGGTTGTTAATATTTGGAATAACTTGCCGTCTGACGTCGTGAATGCCAAAAATATAAAGAGCTTCAAAATTAACTCTATTGACTTTGAAAAATACTGTTCTGGCTAACTGGTTTTTGTTTTATAACTATGGTCTTATATATAATTGTAATATATATTTTAAATTATCTAGCATTTGTATTATGTGATTGTAGGGCACGTTGTCAGAGTCCTTCATATTTTATGGACCTGCGTGTCCTTTAGAACATGTATCACTGTTCTAATAAATTTTAATCTAATCTAATCTAACAAACAAACACTCAAAAATCTAAAAGCTAAAGCTTTCGGTACAATAGACCACAATATTCTATTAAATAAACTAAAGATTTACGGTATAAACGGAAGTGTTTTAAATTGGTTAAAAAGCTATTTAAATAATCGAATGCAATTTGTATACGTTGATGTAGTTTCACCAGTAAACTTGCTTGATATAACCTGTGGAGTTCCTCAGGGATCAATATTAGGGCCTCTTCTTTTTCTTATTTACATCAACGATCTCCATAAAGCCTCAAATTTAATGACGATTATGTTTGCAGATGACACGAACTTATTTTTATCTCATAATGATATTACATTGTTATTTCAGAATATCAATAATGAACTTGTAAGAATTTCTGATTGGTTTAAGACAAATAAACTGTCTCTTAATATTGATAAAACGAAATAGATTTTTTTCCATCCAAATCACAAAAAAAATCTTATACCAAATGCAATGCCACTGCTTTTTATTGATAATATACTTTTAAAAAAAGTAACAGTTACAAACTTTCTTGGTATTTATATTGATGAAAATTTGTCATGGAAAAGTCACATAAAAAATTTGAGTAGTAAAATATCAAAAAGCATAGGAATTTTGTACAAAGCAAGGTGTTTTTTAAATAAACATACATTACTTAAACTATATTATTCGCTCATTCATTGTCACATTAACTATGCGAAGATTGCGTGGGGTAGTACTAATAAAAGTAAACTGGAATCTCTTTATCGTCAACAGAAACATGTTGCACGCCTTATTAATTTTAAGGATCGATTTACTCATGCCAAGCCTCTATTAATTGAAATGAAAGTCTTAAATATATATGAGCTTAATATTTTTAACGTTATATGTTTTATGTTTAAATGTAAAAACAATATTTTTCCTGTACCTTTTCATAATTTGTATAACAAAAAAGAAAAAACTAAGTACATTTTACGAAATGATAATAATATTCGTCAATTAGCTTATCAAACTAGTTCTGGAAAATACTGTATTTCATTTCGAGGAGCATTACTTTGGAATAAAATAGTTTTAAAGAATTTTGACTTTTCTCAAGAAGTTAGCTATCACTCTTTCAAACAAAAACTTAAAAAAGTCATTTTTTTATTAGATGATATATCTATATTCTTTTAATTTTTTGTTTCTTTTTACACTTTATATTTAACACTGCATTAATAAATTTTATAATTTAACAATTTGTAAATAGTTGTTTAACACTTTTGTTAAAGGTATCTTAAATCTGTATAACAAAACCTTTAACAAAAAGTTTAACAATTGCGCTAAAGATATCTTAAAACTGTATAACGCATCTATGTATTTATAACGGAACCGTTTTTATTTTTATTTTTTTCTTTAAATTTGTTTATGTTTTCAATTCTTAATTCTTAATTATTTGTTATCTTCAAGTATGTTAAGTATATATTCCTATTAAAAGTTTATTTATTTTGAGAATATTTTATTAATACGAAATATTAACACGAAAATTTTTTAGCGGTTCTCGACGACAAGACCTTACGGTCTTCTACGAGTTCCCGCGTTCTTTTATTTCTTAATAACGATCATGTATATATATATATACATTGTTAATGAATATTTATTAAATCACAGAGTTGTAAAATTAAAGAACAAAAAAAAAAAAAAAAAAAAAAAATAATAACTTTTAAAAAAACAAATAAAAGAAAATTCGAACATCGATTTTTACTTAACAAAAAAAGAAAAAGAAAAGAAAAATAGATAAGTTTTTTTTAAAAAAAAAGAGATAAGTTGATAAGAAGAAAAGAAGATAAAATCAGTTTCTTATAAGATTAGATAATTTTTATAGTTTTTATTTGTATCTATTATTTTTTATCTTTTTTAAATATTACACTTTTATTTTTATTTATATTACTACAATTTATTATTAGATTACTTATTTTAATATATAATATTAAATATTTATTTTTATTATTGTTTTTATATTTTTAAATTTACATTTCTCTTAACTTTGATTTGTTTTTTTACTATTTTAGTCTGATTTTATAATTTTGTTTAAAATTTTTGTTTTTGTTATAGTTTACTGTTTGTTTAGCTGTTAATATTATTTATTATAATTGTAAGTTTTTCGATACTTTAATTGGTTGTTCTTAATAATCTATTCATACGCATTATTTTATTTTAACAATTATTAATAACATAGCTATTTACTTCCTATTTTTTGTTTCTTACATTCTCTCAAATATTGTGGTTCCACTATGGCTTTAAACTGTCATTTGTGTAAAAATTAATTAGTCAAAGTTACCGCTCATCTCAATATAATATTTGTTTACTTTGGACTTATACAAAATGTGACAGGCTTAATGATACTAATTACAGTTTACTACAACTAAGTCGCTCGTCTCGTTAATTGTTTAAACTGTATTAAAAGTGTTTTTCTATTCACAGATGCACAAGATAATGAATTTAAATTGCTATTTTCTTCTGATATCATTCTTAAATCTGATGATTTACCTCTGTCTACAAACCTTTTCCCGTCTTTTCATTTAAATAAAGTCTCAAATCAAATTAATAATTATGTTTCATCTCGTGTTTTAGATTCCGAGGAGGAAATTCCTTCTTCATTAGACATATTTTGTAAATATTATGACATAAGCGAATTATGTACACTTAATTTTAATGAAATAAGCGCTCTCTCCTTTTTTGAGGATTTAAACATAATTATCATTAATTAATTTTGATTTTTCCATTATTATGTATAACTTATGTATAACATTATTATGTATTATCAGGTATAACTGAAACAAGGTTAAAAAAAGGAACATCCTCAATTCATCCGATTCTCATTACTAATTACAACATTGAGCATGCACCACCAGAATCCTCTTGTGGCAGTACATTATTATATTTATGAAAAAAACTAATATAGAAACGAAGAGATGATTTAATGATTTATACACCTAATTGTTTAAAATCCACATTTGTTGAAATTATTTTTTCTTATATTTATTTATCATATCTGTCTAACTTCAAAAAATATCTGCTGAAAATAAATCTGTTTTCTTACTTGGTGATTATAATATTGATCTGATGCAATCAAATAATGACATTGCGACATCTGATTTTTTAAACTTATTTTCTTTTTATAATATTTGCCCTTTTATTACTTTGCCGACTAGAATTACTGATCACTCTGCGATAATATTTTTTAAGTTTAATAACTAATGAAATTGTTTCAGGAAATTTGACAACTTCTGTTTCTGATCACTAACCTCAATTTTGTATTTGTCCCAATTTCAATAAATTATTTATACCACGCAGACAATTTATATAGCAGGAGTTTTAAAAACTTTAATAAAGAAAACTTTAAATCAAAAATTGACTGGGACGATATTACAAATACCAATGATACTAACGCATATTTCCAAACGTTTATTACTGAAACAACATTGATTTTAGATCGTTACACCCCACTTAAAAAAATAAGTATAAAAAACTTCAAACATTGATTCGAACCATGGATTACAAAAGGAATTATAAAATTTATTCAAGTGCGCAATCTTTTCCAACAAAAAATGTTAAGATCTAAAGATCTTGTTATATAAATATAGAATAGTTACACTAATTAAACTTAGTAAAAAAAAACCTTAAAAAACTTTTTCTCAGAAAATGTAAAAAAATCTTCGCTTACTTTGGAAAGTTATTAACATTCTAATTAATGTAAAAAATTTGAATAAATCTTCTCCCAACTGTTTGCAAGAAATTGATACATATATAACTGACCCGACTCTAATCTCTGAATCATTTAATACTTTTTTTACAAATGTTGCTCATAAACTCAAATCCAATATTCATTCATCTTACATTAACTATCAAAAATATCTTATACATTCAAATTTACATAGTTTATTATTATCTCTAACAAATATTCCTGAAATTTCATCTATTATTTATCTAAATTGAATCCAAAAATATCATTAGGTCCAAACAGCATTTTGACAAATATTCTTATAGATTTTAACTACGAATTTTCAAATATTCTTTCTAAACTATTTAATACCTTATTTATAAATGGAACATTTCCTGATATTTTGAAATTATCTTATTCCAATACTTAAAAATGGCTCTAAACTTTTATGCACTAACTACAGATCTATTTCTCTTTTATGTAACATTAGTAAGCTTCTTTAGAAACTTATGTATCATTCTATCTTTCTATCTATTATTCTTCTAGAAACTTATGTATATTCTAGAGTGTACTCTTTTCTAAACTCATTTAATTGTTTAGATGATTTTTACTATGGTTTTCGATCAAAACATTCTACTTGTCATGCATTAATAAGTATAACGGAAAAAATCAGGAAAGCTCTTGATACTGGTCATTTCGTTTGTCGTATTTTTATCGATTTACAAAAAGCTTTCGATACCGTTGACCATAGTATTTTGATTTCTAAATTAAAATATTATGGAATTCGCAGTATTGTAAATGACTGGTTTCGATCTTATCTTTCAGATCGAAAACAATTCGTATTAATGTTAACAATAAGTATTAATGGTTTCAATTCTAGTAATAAATCAGTTTTGCGTGGTTTTCCTTAAGGTTCTGTTCTAGGTCCTCTTTTGTTTTTAATCTACGTTAAAGACCTAATCAACTATGTTCACTTCTTTTCAGTTCATCTGTTTGCTGATGATACAAATCTCTTGCACATCAACAAATCGTATCATTCTTTATGTAAAAATGTTAATGCGGATCTAAAAGGTATAGTTCACTGGTTAAATGCTAATCTTATAGGTCTCAATACCAAAAAAACTGAATTTTTTTTTCATCTCCAAGAAAAAACAATTTCTTAAAAAATGTTGAAATCAAAATCAAAATTAATAATAAATTGATAATATCCTTCAGGAGTTATTAAATATCTTGGTGTATTAATTGATTGCAATCTTTCATGGAACTTTCATATTGATGAACTAGCAAGAATCTCGAGCTAACGATATGCTTTCAATAATTTGTCATGATGTCGATAAAGTTATACTTAAGAACATTTACTATACATTATTCTCATCTCATCTTAGCTATTGTTGTCTAGTTTGGGGTCAAGCATTAACAAGTTGCTATCGTCTCAGCGTCAATCCACCAGATTAACAAACTTTCAAACAATTAAATCAGATACATCGAAGTCCTTCAAAAAACCCTTTCATTCCAACATTTCCAGCGCTAATAAAGTATGCTAATCTTCTTTTTTTCTTTAAATAAAAACATACCATCTCCTATCACAAACTTGCTCACAGAAAGTAGACTTTTACATTCCTACTCGACTAGAAATATACACAATGGAAAACTAAATGTACCATCTTTTAAAACCCAGAAGTATGGTAAACATTCTATTGTTTATCAGTGCGTCTCTGAATGAAACAGAAGCCTTGCATGCATTTTGAATGAGTCCAAAAAATATATCCTAAAATAACTTTACTCCATCTTAAACAATATCAATTTAAAAAATTCTGAAAAACTTTTTATTTTAACTTTTAGGCATTATTATCCTTACGATTAAAATATTATTTTAATTTTTTTTTCGTAATTACTACAATTATCATCAACACTTTTTGTTTCTTTTTTTCTTTTTTTTTTTATTATTAAAACCTGCAAATTGATTTCTGCATGCTTGTTTTGATGTATATTTTATGTGCTTTGGTCTGCGTGTTTACGGTCCATGTATTTCAGTGTGTGTCTTTGCTTATTATTACTTATATTATATTAAAAATTGGTGTCACTCCTTTGATCAGATTTCTGTATGAGTGACACCATCCTAATAAATCATTAACTAATTGTTATATTAATATTAGTTATTATTATTATTTTTTGATTGTAATTATTGTAAACTTACTTATTATTGTATAACTTTTTTTTTATCTTATATTATTATAATATATTAATATTATTGTTATTATCATTATTATCAAAACTAGTGTAAAAATGATTTACGGAAAATAAACAGCTTGTTGTTGTTTTTGTTATTGTTGTTGTTGTTGTTGTTGTTGTTGTTGTTGTTGTTGTTGTTGTTGTTGTTGTTGTTGTTGTTGTTGTTGTTGTTGATAATCTTTTATCTGACAAAAATAATAATCTTTTATCTGACAAAAGGTGTAAATTTTTTTTCTTTTAATTTTCATACTTCTTTTGATAACTCTGTGTCATTCTTGTATCTAATCGCATTAAAAGATTTTACGTGGTTTGCATACAGGACTTTAAAAGATGTTTCGCTGAGTCCAAAATACAATTTTTCTTTATATTCCGGATTGTTCGAATAGATGGTGGCCTGATAAACAATGTTGTTGGAAAGGAAATGGTTACTCATTGGATATGTCAATGTAAAGTTCGGTATGCAAACCACGTAAAATCTTTTAATGCGATTAGATATAAGAATGACACAGAATTATCAAAAGAAGCATGAAAATTAAAAGAAAAAAACTTTACACCTTTTGTCAGGTAGAAGATTATTAAGCAATGCAAACCAAACAGTGGCGGAACTTCAAAATTTGGGCCCCCCCCGCAAAAGAATGTTTTTTTTGCGGAAAAGAGTTTTATAGTATAAATATTATTGAGAGTATAACTTTTTTTATATGAGGGCCCCCTATAACTGGTAGGCCCCCCCCCGCAACGCAGGGTCCTGCGTCCAGTAGTTCCGCCACTGAAACCAAATAACCCAGCATCAAGAGTTTCCAACCTATGTTTGAATGAGAAGTTCTAAATTGTGATGTATAAAAGAGATAACCTACTTAATACAAGAAATGAAATAATCTCGAAATATAGACACAAAAATAAGTTCCTTATTTCCTCATTTGATACCAAAGATTGATCCTGGTTGGTTTACGTCACGTTAACGTTTAGTTATATTTTCAAAAGTTTTTAAATTTTGTTTCCATGGAGTCATTAGAACTCACGCCATCGTAATTCTAATTGTCATTTTACCGTTTTTATTTTTAATTTTGTAATGTTTTTTTTTTTTTAAATATATTTCGCTGTTTATATACAACTAAAATAATAAAATTACAATGAAACTTTTACATTACACAAAGAATATATATAAAACAGACAGGGGCTCAAAAAAGATAAGGATAACTGGTGTCACCACAATCTTTTCATAGAGCCCCTTTACAATTTCATTTAAAGCCCACATGGCTTTAGAAAATTTATAACAAATATTTTATCTGTTAGATAATATAATAAAAATATTTTATCTGTTAAATTGAAGAATAAAGAAAAACTCATATACACATATATACTCATATATACATATACCCATAAAAACACACACATCTACAAACATACTTACATATAAGTCAGAAATTAAGGAGATGCAGTTTCATTTGTCGTTTAAAAGAGAAAGTGCTTTTCAAATTTTTTATATCGTTATTTTTTAATTGATTCCATAATGACGGGCCTTGGCTAATAATTGAGAATTTCGACACTTTTACTATGCTCTAGTGATAGTTATGGTTGTTATTTGACCGAAGATGGTATTTTTGTGAAAATGCTGCTGTAAAAATATCAGAAAACACTTTTGGCAGCAAGTTATTTTTATACATAAATATTAATATTTGAAGCGAATTAAGTTTTGATATATTTAAAACATTCATGTATTTTATTACAGGGGAAGGGTTTTCTTATCTCTTTAAATAGTTAGCTGTTTTACATGCGTGGTTTTGTAGGCTCTGTAATCTTAATAACTTAGTTTTGTGTGTGTTAGCCCAATATATGGCTGATGATTGCCGATTTTTTCGTTTTTAATTATAAACCACTCTGTTTTGAAATTTATATATAGTCAAAATAAATTTCCTAAATATTGAGCACTTTTAATGCAACTCTTAATCAAAAGATATATATATATATATATATATATATATATATATATATATATATATATATATATATATATATATATATATATATATATATATATATATATATATATATATATATATATATATTGCATCTCCAGCATAAAAAAAAAATAAACTGTTTTAAAGCAAACATTTTATTCAAAAACATTTGCAGCAAATAACTTTGCTTTTTTTAATGATGAAAAACCCTATATTCCAAGCAGTTTCACAGTGTTATTAAATTGGTGCAAAACATACTGATGCGATAATTGGTGCGATAATTAGTATTCAATCTAAGGTACTGACAATCTAAGATGCTGACCTTTTGGGTTTGTTTCAAAAGCTCTAAAATCTAAAACAACGATGAGCGAGGTAAGTTGAATATGTCTCTGTCTTTAAAAATTTAAACATTAAATAAAAACAATTTTACACACCAGTTTGAATATAAAACAATGTTTAGCTCTAGTGTGACAAATATGTAATTTTGTGTGACCAAGTAGTATTAAAAAAGTTGTCTTCTTTTTATCCGAAAAAATACAAAACTTGTATTTTTTTGGATAAAAAGAAGCTTCTTTAAGATTTTTATAATACTTTTTCATTGTTTTAGAATTTATTTTTAAGTTGAATAGATTTCAAGATTTTTTTTTCTGATCCAAACTTGACTGAGGTTGTTCTACATTAGTTCGTTTTTAGTTTCTTTCATTACGAGAGGTCTTCTCTCATTACTAGAGGTCTTCTCTCATTACAACATCTCAAAAAACAGTCCAAAAAATACCAATTTGAGTTTAAATATTATTTCGAAAAGACAAGAAAAATGAAAAAACCATAATTAAATAAGAAAAACATCAATTATGGTGTAAACCATAAATAAAAGAGCAACATATCAACTATTTTACATTTGTTATACTCTGTTCTTAATAACTCAGATTGCCATCAACGTAAAATAATCCTAAAGCTTGGTTTCCGATTGTTGTAGAAACATCAGTTACACAACAAATTTGATTTTAAAACAGAAGCATTTTTTAGTGTAAGTTGAACAACTTAACGCGATGGATGTACAACTTTAAAACATCGGTTATACTACAAACAAAATTTATATTGTAAAATAAAGAAAAAAAGGATGAAAAGAACTTTAGTAGAAATAGAAAAAAATTTATTCTAGCATTAATTGTTGTACAACAAATTGTATAAGATTTTTACAACTAATTAAAACCAAACTTAAGATAAAGATGAAACAAAATAAACCGTACCAAAATCCGTCAAAAAGACAAGTCAATGATGACGCCAAATCAATAAGTTTGAATTAAATATTTTTATAAAATTGCTTTAGCGATAAGCTTTTAATTTAAGTAGCTGTTTACGCAAATACTTTGAAGTATTGAAGTATGCTTATGAAGTACGGAAGAAGAAAATTAAAGTACATTTTTGTATAATTAGCTAAATGTAATAAAGTATATCTAACCGTTGATGTACTAGACTGAGTAGAAACGGTTGCTTAGTGTTAAATTAAAACACAAACTTAGAGCTTTAAACGGATTGTAATACCTTCAGCGCAAAGTTCATAAAACAAATAATGAAGTACGGAAATGCTTTGGTTTTATTATACATACAGTACTTCCAGAATGTATTAGCGCACTACCCCAGTGGGGACAGTACGTTTTAAAACGTTTTTTGAACGTTTTTATTAGATTTTAACCTATAAAAACGTTTAAAGGACGTTTAAAAACGTACCGTGCCCACTGGGTAGTAACTTTATTGTCAACTTCAAATCAATATAAGACGAAAACAAATTTTAATTTTGAACTAATTCTATTTTTTAAATAAAAGTTGACACCAATTAAAATAGATATAATGGCAAATATTTGTTAACTTGTTTTTTTTTCTTCTTAAGTGTGCAAAAATATTAGCGCACTCATTTAAAATGTTTTAGCACGCAAGTTTAATTCCTTTTAAAAATATTTTTTTATTACTGATTTTTGTTAATTAATCTTTGCTGATTAATAATAGTCAATAAAAAATGTAAGTAGTATAAATTGAAGCAATTAAAATTTTAAAATTGCAACAACAAAAATATGGGTTTAAAGAGCAATAAAAAATTAATTGAAAAAAAAAAGCAAATTGGAGAGAAGACCTCTAGTAATGAGAGAAGACACTTTTAATAATTAAAGAAGACCTTTAATAATGAGAGGAGACCTCTAATAATGAGAGAAAATCCGATTTCTCATTTGCTGAGACCTCTTTTGTGCCTGCCAACAAAAGAGGTCACAGCAAATGAGATATCGGACATCAGCTCAATATCAGCAAATGCAGCGTTAGAATATTTCTCAAAAATTATAATGGGTTTGGCACAGTCGAAGACAAAAGTCGCTATGGTTTTCCTAACAATATGTCAAAATAAAGCAACAAAATAAAACAATTATGCTCGCTGAACGCAACCTAAACATATCTGAAACTGCATCAGACCTGATGCAATTTCAGCCGTGGCGCAATGATTAGAGTTCTGACTCAGAACTCAGAGGTTCGACGCCAGCTCTAGCCCAACAAGCAGCATTGGTACAAAAAGAGTCGTGAACTTCCTGTTAAATGCTCTCCCACGGTGTTCTGTGATAAGACCATAAGGACTTCTGGGAGCACCTAAATAACTTCAACAACAACAAAAAAAAATTTCATCTCGTTGCAGAAACTGCATCAGGTCTGATGCTATTTCAACTACGAAATCGAAAGCTCGTAGAAATTGCATCAGGACCGAGCGTAGCTGAAATTGCACGAGACCTGAATTTAACTATAGATGCACATCAAGTTAGCCAATCAACGATAAGCAAGCTAATGAAGGAAAAACAATTTCATTTGTACTTTGCGACAAAGAAGCCACTACTAAGCATCGAAAACCGTCTCAAAAACGAAATATACAATCCTCGTTTTTTCTTGTCAAAGTTTTGAGGAGAAGGAGACTCAATTGAGATTTGGGGCTGCATTGCTGGATCTACCACTAGCCTGGTGCATTTTTACATTAATTGCTTAAATCAATATTAGTTTAGAGAGATATTAGATGATTATTTACAGCCTTCAATGGACGTTTTCGCGTTTTTGGAACTTACTTTACTTGGCAATTTCAACAAGACAACAATCCTTGCTACACAGAATGCTCAATCAAGCAATACAAGGAGGAAAAACGATTGAACTTGATTTGAATCTTATTAAGAATCGTAGCTGTTTGATGAACTGCAAGTTGTAAAAAAGCAAGCTTACTCACTTGGTACAGCTCAAAACTCAAATGCAAGCGTTGTGGAATACCGTCCCACAAAATCTAATCAAAAAACTTATACATTCCATGCCGTGTCTTAGTCTTAGCATGTCTTAAAAACAAAGGTGGCCATATAAAACATTAAATTTTTTTAGAATTTTTGAAAGATTGTAAGTGCGCTAAGACTTTTGCACACCTTTTTTTATTTCATATTTTCCACTCTTGGCCTAATTAAATACACGGCCTTCTGTTTTGTTTAAACCAAAAAAAAATAGAAGGTCAGCTAAAAAAAACGCAAATTTTGTTGGATGGACAAACTTTCTCAAAATATTTTAATTATTGCGCTATAAATTTTAATTAAGTAAATCTAGCACTGGATAAAAATTTTCGCGTTGGTTTAATTGAAATACCTACTAAACTTTACTAATTTTTGTTTACTTGATCAAGGCTTCTTTTTAGTAATAAAAATAGTAATGCTGTGTTTATAGAAAAAGACATTTGTTAACCTTCATAATTATATATTACTAAAGTGATTTTAAAAAGACAAAGGTTAGATTTGTCAGTATCTATTTGTCAGTATCGGTTAGATTTGTCAGTATCTATCTATCTAATCGCGGAGAGTTTGTACACCGACTGCCTTAAATAGGGATAGACGCAGCGGAGAGTACACACATCGACCGACCCAGGTAGGGACAGGCGCAGTAAAGTGTGCGTGCCGTAATAAGGATGTTCAAGGACTGTACATGAAATAAGAATACACAAATTCTCAAAAATAAGCTTCAAAAGTATAAAGAATAAAAAGTATTAAAAAAAATAATACACATATATATATAATAATAAACATATCAATTATAATAATATATAATACAATAAATATATAAATAATAAACTGATTTAAAATGTAAAACAAACTATTTTAATTTTTTTCTATGTCTTTTTATAAAAGTAGCATTATTATCTGCAACAATGGAATCACAGTCTTTCTTTCAGATGTTATTGAAATAAATATTGGAAATAACAGTATAATTTTTTTTTTCCACAATATTGGTGAATTAAACATGGTCGGTAACCTTCTCATAAACTAACTGCTGATTTATGATGTTGCATTTGAGACTGATAAATAAAATTAAATAGATGATCAAGCATAGCAAAACTGTCACTGACATATTCTAAAAGCAATAATGATTGAGTTGTTAGCCCACCTCTGGACAATTTATTTATATAATGATAATCATACGATTCCTGTTGACAATTTTGAGTACAAAGCAATTTGCAACATATTTAATACATCTTAATCAGTTTTTTGGCAATAAACAAGCAATATAACTTGGAACTTCACGAGCATTATCTGATTAAATCATACAATCTAAATCTCTTTCTTTGATCTGATCCATTAAGGATATAGCATGTTGTGTACCTTCAACACTATTAATATCATTTAAAAAAATTTAAATTCCTTCTTTTTATTTAAACCTTTTATTTGGGTTATCTTCTTACTATAAATAAGGTCTTTCAAACTAACAAGGAACCTGCCACTACTATTTGAAGGTATTGTCCTAATCTTCTTTTAACATCACTTTATAAAGTCAATATAAGTTTATAATTATCTTCCAACAATTTTTCTATTAATCAAGCTTGACATAATAAAGTTTTTTGTAGTACTGTTGATGTTTGAGGAGACAATGTACATTTCTAAAAATTTGGAATTTTAGTGTTTTTTTATTTATTTATCCAGTCAGCAAAAGCTCAAAAAAACTTTATCATTTTTAATAGCAGCATTTCCAAGACAGTTATTAGAAAACTAATTTTTTGAATTTGTAAATGTCCACCATTTATTGAAAAGTAAGTTTTGAATTTATAGGTAATATGATCATCCTTAAGTAAAATGTCATAGTATTTTTTTACTTACTTCAAACATAATTTCTTAGTTAGAGAAATCAAATTTACAAAATATTTCTCAATCGTTTTTGATTCTACTCCCGATGTGTACAAAACGGAAAACCAGTTGAGCGGTTATGCAATTTACTTTGGCTTACAAGCAAGAATTAAAGAGATCAATGTTCTCGCGAAGAATACATTCCTTATGCTGTTCACTACTTGAATCTCATATGAGTGCCGCGGAATCCAACTGAGCTACTGTTAATTTCTTTAGCTTTCTTTAAGAAACTTATAAGTTCTTTTCTGCATCAACGCATTGATGTCTTAAAGTCAAAGTTCCTTGCTGGAAAACGTGTTAAGGTTCCCTAGACTCTCTCATAAACTCGTTGGTCAGCTCGTGCTAATGCTTGTTTAGACATTTAAAAGGGTTATTCTATTTACAAGGTGATTAAGAATTACTAAGAAAATCAAATAAAAACATATTTTATTTGCAATTGCTATACTTTTAACAAACATTTTCTTTTTAGGTTCATTTTGATCTTAACGACGATCAGAAAGCAAAACCAAGAGAAGATGCGTTCGGAATTTTGACCAAAATGAAACAACTTGAGACAACTATTTTAATAATTGTTTGGAATAGATGATGGAAAAGTTCAACAAATTTAGTAAGAAACTGCTGTTCGTAAAACTTGATTTAGGTATAGTTGAAGCACTGTACAACTTTATGAAGCATTACGTGCAGCGCCTTTAGTTCAATTTTAAGCAATATGAAAAGAAGGCCGTGTCTTTTGTCAACACGGGTGAATCTGTATTTGTTCAAAGGCTCCCAAATGCATGCAAGAGACATTACAATGATGAAATTAACAGTTTGGAAACTACGTGTTTTCTGGGCAATCTTAAATGATTGCCAACATTATTAAGATCACGGACAAACTAATGAGTAATCTTGATAAAAGAAAGAAAGCCTAGATATCTCTGTATGGTTTTTTTGTGAGTTTCCGCAGCATGAATGTATCGGAGGTTACTTGCTGTGCACAAAAACTTGTTGACGACATCCTACTGATATTAACTTACACTTATTTAATGAATGTCTTCATTTTGGAACTTTTATTCAGGAACGTCTTTAAGATATTTCTATTGTTCAAATAGAAAACCGGGTATTGGATTCCATCAACCTAAAAGATATTATATCTTAATTTACAAGTTTAAAATGCAGGCGAAAGATGTTTTAAAACCTATACTAATTGTAACGTGTTTTTAATAATAAATAACGCAAGATGCTTGTTTAAATACAAAAGAAAGTATATTATAAAGCCATAGCGCAACAATTAAAATATTATTTTTATTTTAAACCGCTGTTAAATTGAATACTAGGAGGCCAACAGGGAACAGAAGACCTAAAGTACTGGGAGGCCAAGGAGTACTTAACCCAGCCCTGGATATGCTAACATGTTTAGTGGTCTTATTTTTTAGAATTTGATGTCAACATAAATATTATTCAAAAAGTAGAAGAGTTTTAACTTTTTTTGTGTGTGTTTTATTTTTCAAGTATCTAACGTTTTTATTGACTTTAATGTTGTTAAAAACTTTGTTGTTGATTAAGCCTCAAGATTTAACACAAGGTGTGTCGGTTCATCTAAATGCCGGGAAGGACAGCTGATGATTATGAAAACCATATATGCAATTTCATTGATGATATGGCATTTGTTTATTCAGATTTTTACTTGTGCGGCTTTAATGAGTGTCATAGCTCAATCATTACAAATATATCTAACAACAATGTCAGACAGAGTTGCATTTTACCATATTACAATAAGCAAAGTTTGTGCAACCTAGGGAAAGAATCTGAATTGAGTTGAACTGCCATTTGCACCCTCTAAACACAATAGCTTCTTCGTGTCGTTCAGCATTAAAGTTTCTTGAAAATGAAAGTTGCCAATTATTTGGAAATGGCTGTTTGGCTACCAAAATTGTTCTACCTATGAAGAAAATGAAGTTAAAGTAGGTTAAAGGTGATCCAATTGGTTTTGTAAATTTTTTAGACTACAACAAACTATCACGAGGTATCATTCCAAGGTATCGTAGAAACCGTCTTCGTATTCTTTTTCGTACTTGTTTCATTTTTATGAAGCATTATAATGAGTTTAATTATTTTCTCACCATAGCACAGTGGGTCAAAATGCCCATTTTTGTGCCAAAATTTTTTTTTTTATGAAATTGATTTAAATAACATACTTTGAGCTTCTTAATATATTTGCGACTAAATAAAAAAAAAAAATTTATTGTTTTTTTTTAATAATTAAAAATACAGCAAAAAAATAAAAAAAATATGCAGTTTTTTAATTCAAACAAAATCCACAGAATAAACATAAAAAAATTACAGTATAATTTTTTTGATAGGCATACAATTTTATGAAAAAATACTTTCTTGTCTTATCAACTCATTTAACTCATACAACTTTAAGGCAGCCATCAATGTCTGCATATATTTAAATGAAGTATTTACAAATTTACAATGTTATCTCTTGCTAATAACAACTCCAAAACCTCAACAGGAAAGTCTTTCTTTTTTGAAGTGCAGGTTTGCCTCAATGATGCTATGACAGGATCAGATGAGCATAGAAATCTTTTCAAAATGTCCTCATTTGCCATATATCTTGAAGCTTTTCGAGCATGACGTTCACGAAACCGTTTAAAATATTTGTTGGTTGACTCCTGTTCTTCACTCATCATACCAATGGGAAGTGACATTCTATTAATTATCGCTGGGCCGTGGATCAGCAGTTTGTGGAGGCTTTGTGGCATGTAGTACCATGGGTACAACTTCACAAACAACTTTGCAGTTTTTGTACATATCACGGTAAACTTTTCAGTATTTATTTCATAGCCACTTGATATGGTTGACAAAATAATGTGCAATTTTAAAATTAGTTCCTTATTGACACCTGTTATATTTGCAAAAGAAATGGCATCAGTAAATGCTCTTCGAGAAGTGTTGCCATCATTAGATGTACCAGATCCTCTAGACTTTGGTTGATCAACAACAAGGCCCATCTGATGAAGAAAAGCTTTTTGAATGTGAGATTTTGTGTCAGCAACTTTTGCTTTGTCTTCTGCTGTTCTTGCTTGCCACTTTTTGATGGGCAATTTGTAACCAATATGCAGAAAACATTCAAAACATCTAATCCAGCAATGCAGTGTAGATAAACCATACTGCAAGCCTTTTGCCTGGTAATTTCTTACTATGCTGGCATCAATGTTGTTCATCTCTTTTAGTGAGCATCCACAGATAGAACAACATTGACTTGAGTTAGTGGCCTCAGATAAAGCTGTGTGTACTTTTCCATCAATCATTGTTATTTCAATCACATGCTTTACTTGAAGTTCTTTGCCATTGTTTAATATAATTTTTGTGCAACTTAATTTCCTAATTTCTTCTTTTAGTTGAGCTTCTTCAGAGATTAATACTTGTTTAGACTCATTTTCAAACTGAAAACGCAATGGGCGACAATACAGAGTTGATGATGGTTTTGGGTTTCGCCACAAAGTTGTCTTTTTTCCTCCAGCAAATGTGCTCAAGTCAAGTGGTACAATGCATGTTAAAAACAAAGACTCTTCTATTTTTATATTACGGATACCACTTTCAGACACTGTTTGCTTATAGACACTTTGTCCTGTTGAGCCATCAAATCCTGCTTTGTGTCTTAATGTAGCAAATATGGTTGTATCACTAGCAACTGTTTCAATAACTTCATTCTGTACTTGACATAGTCTTTGTGCAGTGTGGTCTACCAAGCTCTGCATTGAGATTTTAGCAAAATAATCAGCTATCTCTATTTCATTTGGATAGCAAGATAATTTTGCTGCCTTTATTATGTGATATGAAGGATAAAGTTCACAGTTTTTTCTCATAGCAACATTTCGATGTAGTTGATAGCCATCTTTGCTCATATTTGTATCTAAAAGTAAAGCTAGAGCCTCATTGCCAGATAGTTGTTGAGATACTTTTTTACTACTGTCAAAAATATTCTTTACTGCATGTAACTCATCAAGTTTATTTTCTTTTTTAAGAGTAACTTTTGCCGCAAAAAGTAGTTCATTTGATGAATGCCCTTGTTGTAGAGAGTTGGTACGCCTGTACTTTGTTCGAAGTGAACAAAGATCAAAATTCTCAATTGAAGGCCTGCCACGTGTATCTTGTTTCACAGGAACATGAGTAAAATCATCAATCTCTGACTGTAGCCACTCTTTGTGTTTTTTTTCAAAACAAATACGGTTACCTTTTAAGTCCTGCCATCTTTTTCTCATGTGAATTAGCAATGTTTCCAGCTTAGGGTTAGGATTTACCAAATTTATGCCATTGATAACATCCTTTAAAACACCATGGTCAGAGATTTGTAATTTATTTTCTAGTATGTAGGTATATATATCAATGTATTTCATTTTATCCTATAAATTCAAAAATATACTCATTAGAAATCATTTTATCCTATAAATTCAAAAATATACTCATTAGAAATCATTTAAGTATATTAGGTTTAAAGATGAAGTGTTTTATTTTAATTAAAAAAACCAAGTCATTAATTAAAAATTAATTCATTAAAAATCCTGTGATTTATTTGTCGCGGACAAAATTTTTGTTATACCTTGCTATCTATAAGTTGATTTGTATACAAGGTGGTACTTTGTTGAAGCTAATACTAACTTTAAATTATAATATGTATAGTAAGTAAGGATTTTAATGCATTTTCAGACTGGAGGATAATGGAGGATTTTTTAATCAAATAAAGTAAGTAAAAATTTACACTAAAATAACCTGTAAAAACATGTCATCTTAAAAATAAAATAAAATTTCTAACCTACAAGAAAAAAATGTGCAGCGAAGTTATTTGGTTTTAAAAAAGATCAATCTATCAATGTATAAAAAAATTATAGCGCAAATAGTTTAAATTAAAAAGTAGTTTACAGTTTCTGTGTAGCAACACATTTATTTTAATTATTTTCATTTAAAAACTTACAAATCTAAATAAAAAATTTAACTTTAACAAGCCATAAAAAATTTAATATAAAAGCTAGAGGCTAAAAAATATCATTTTTTAAAAGCTTGATAAGTATGGAGAACTATTATTACTAATAAACCTACGTTGAACATAATTTGTTTTTTTTAATTTTGGCACACCTTGACCCACTGTGCATAGTAACAGTAAGGTACCATAGTAACATTTTCTCACCATAGGTACAGTAAAGTGTAAAAGCAGTTTTAAGAGCATCATTTTGCAATAAAACTGCCAAAAAAGAAATGTGTGTGCTTGCAGTGCTTGGAAAACTTCTTACTGATCCGTGGATGAAAATGTTTTATGTACTATTTGTGTTGTAAAAAATGTTTTGCAAACTGTTCAAGCTTGTAAATCTCACCCGGCTTTATTTTTCGGTAGACAGACTGATTTTTTTGGAAATTTTTTTTTTTTTTTTTTTTTTTTTTTTTTTTTTTTTTTTTTACAACACATGTATCCGTATATATTTCAATGAAACAAAATTACATATTTTTACATATAAGTACAAAACGTACAATTAAACAATTTTTGTACCATTAAAATTTTTACAAGACAAAATTCAAAATTCTGTTCAGCGCATGCGCGTTGTACAATGTACAAAATAAGGTAACTATTCGTTGTTTATAATATAAAGTGCTGGCTATTAACCCATGCATTTAAAAAATATATGCAAGTCCGTCGTACCACAGGGCTACTAGGGACTTGCTTGTGGACGTTGTTGAATATATATATATAAAATTGAATATATATATATAAAATTATTCTTAAAAAATATTTTTCTTTGTTGTAAGGAAACTCGCAGAAGACTAAAATAGTCTTTTCATCGAGAACCTTTAAAACATAAAATAAACTTTAATGAACTAGTTCAACAAATACACATAAGTATTTTGGTATCTACTATATAGTAGAAGTAGTAGGGCTTTTTATTATTACTATTTTTCCCAAATTGTTTAATACATTTCGATGAAGTTGGTTAAGTTAATTATGATATGTTTTAGTTTTTTTTTCACAGCAATAAGGTTATCCATTTTATTAAAAGCCATATTTTGAAGTATTATTTTGTTATATAAGTATGGGCCACGGTATATTAAAGAAAATCGCGAGAATTTTGTTTTTTTTAAAGGCAAGGTGAAGTTGCCTGTTCCTCGTGTGATATATTTGTTTGCGTTGATATGAAACAAACTATCAGTAAAGTATTTCGGAACAAATCCGAGTTTGTATTTTAGCATGAATAAGATATTTTGGTAAATATTTATTTGATAGATATTTAATGCATTCAAATTTTTAAGTAAAGGGTCGGCACAAGTGAATTTATCTTTATTATAAATTAATCTTGATGCATGTTTCTGATGTATGTAGAGTGAATTTAATTTTGTTTTATGGGTACTTCCCCATGCAATATTAGCGTATGTTAGGTAACTTTGAATATAAGAAAAGAAAAGAATTTTTAAGTTGCCTTGGGAAAGCATAGGTTTGGCTTTGTAGAGTACGCCGATACTTTTTGATATTTTTGTGTTTATTGTATTAATATGGGCTTTCCAATTAATATTCTGGTCAATAATTATTCCAAGAAACTTAGTTATTTCAGTTCTTTTGATGTTTATGTTATCAATTTTTAGAGAAGGTAGAGTGCCTGGTATAAAGTTTTTAAGACGGTTGGAGTGAAACAAGATATATTTTGTTTTTTCTGTATTCAAAGATAATTTATTTACTTTAAACCAGATGTTGAGGTTTTCGAGGTCAGTGTTCATAGATTCGTAAAGGTCGCTTATAGACGGCGATGAGTAAAATAAATTTGTATCATCAGCGAACATTATTACATCAATTTTTTTAGGGCTTTTGGAAGATCGTTGATATATATTAGAAATAAAAGGGGACCCAGAATGGAACCTTGGGGAACTCCGCATTTTATTTCTAGTAGGTCTGAAAATTTATTATGATTTGTAACAACGCATTGTTTTCTGCTACTCAGGTAACTTTTGAACCAGTCAAGGGATATATTTTTAACACTATATCTTTCCATTTTTTTAAGTAAGATGTTGTGATTAACTGTGTCGAACGCTTTAGATAAATCTATAAAAGTCCCTAATACAAATTGCTTTTTATCGAAAGAATTACTCATGCTATTTACAAGATCTAAAATGGCATGTTCGGTTGAGTGCTTTGTTTGAAACCCGAATTGTTTTTTGTTTAAGATGTTATTTTAAAGGAGATATTCGTATAATCTATTGTAAACTATTCTTTCAAGTATTTTAGAGAAAGTAGGCAATATAGAGATCGGTCTGTAATTATTTAATAAAGATGTTTCGCCTGTTTTAAAAATTGGTATAATTTTAGCTGTTTTCAATTTATCTGGTACAGTACCTGTTTTAATTGATGAATTAAATATTTCGAAGATCGGTTTGCGTATCTCCAAAAAGACATCGATAACGATATTGCTACAAATATCATCTATACCTGGAGATTTATTTATTTTAAGAGATTTTATCGCAACTTCAAGTTCTTCAATTTTTAGTTCGCTAAATGCTAATTCGTTGTTGTTATTAATTAAGTATGTCTCAAATGAGTTGTTTGGACAATTAATTTTTGTAGCCAGGTTAGGGCCTATGTTAACGAAAAAATTGTTAAACTTTTCTGAGATTACGTCACTACTGACATACTCTTCATTATTTATAACAACTTTAGTAGGTAAATTATTTGGTTTGCAATTTTTGTTCTCAATTATTTCTTTAATTACGTCCCACGTTTTTTTAATATCACCTTTGGAGTTTTTTTATTTTATTTGAGTAATAATTCTTTTTTGAAATCTTTTTGATTTTTTCAAACAAATTTTTTTTATTGTTTGTAAGCATTTAGGTTTGCTTCATTTCTATTTTTTAAGTATTTGATATAAAGTTTTTGTTTTTTTTGGAAGATTTTTTAATTCCTTTGGTGATCCACGGACATTTTAGATGTTTTTCTTTTACAAGCATTACTTTTATTGGAAAATATTTATTATAGTTTTTTAAGAAAATGTTTTCAAAATTAGTATAAGCAGAGTTGGTGCGTCCAAGGTTACATTCTTGGTATACTTTATCCCAGTTTATTGCCGATAGTGATTCTTTAAATTGTTGAATAGCATATTTGTTAATTTTCCTTTTATGAATTTCGATTTTACAGTCGTTAGTAGTTTTTGTATCGTGTGACAGAGAAAAGAAAATCGGAAAATGATCCGATATATCTGTTTTTATAATACCAGCTTTTAAAGTAACATCAAGAACTGCATTTGTTAATATATTGTCTATTGACGTTACTGATGATTGAGTTACCCGAGTCGGCTTATTAATAATTGGGAAGATGTAATGTTGGAGCATTTCGTCAAAAAAAAATTTAGTTTTGGCGTATTGTAATTGTAAGCAATCAATGTTAATGTCTCCAATACTAAATAGTTTTTTTTGTTCATTGTTATTTTTATAAAAAATTTGTTTTTAATGATTAGAAAATTTTGTTATATCACCATCAGGTGGTCTATAACATGTAGAGACTAATATGTTTTTTGATTTGTTATTTGTTGTTATCTCAATTGTAAAGACCTCACTATCGGCATCTGAGGTAGAAAGGTCATCTCTATATTTGGTGGCTTGATCAGTTTGAATATAGTTAATAATTCCCCCTCCCCTTTTGTTAGTTTTTCTTTCAGAAGATATTAATTTGTAATTAGGAATTTCTAAGTTTGAATTTATTCTAGACGACTCGTCAGAACACCATGTCTCGGTTAAACAAATCATATTGAATAAATAGTTGCATTCGGTTAGAAATTGCTTAAGCTTATCAATGTTGTTATTTATGCTTCTTATATTTATGTGTAATGCAGTGAATTTATTTCTTAAAGTTGTAAGTTCAGTTTTAAAAGTTTCTGTTTCAAAATATTGAGAACCAAAATTTATTCCGCGAAAAATCTGCGCATCTGCGTCATTCAAATCGTTGAGTATAACATTATTTGCCGTTTCGAAGACATTAAAACTTGGAACTTGGTAAATATATCTTTATTGAATTATAAGTTTGTTTTTTCTTAAATTACATTAAATAAAAATAATTTAAAATAGAAACATTTGTTTTTAGCTAAAAGAAATGAAGTATTTGGTAGAACTTAATTATTTTATTGAATTCATTAGAAAGATATGTTTTTAAAAGATCTAAAAATTAATTTTAATTTAGCTGCTGCAGAACAAATTAGTTTTGGTATTTTATTAGTTTCTTATTTTATTTGTTTTTTAAAGTAGATGTATAGACAGGTCAATATGAAAATTTAGTAATTTTACTAAAGTTACTGACTTTTTTCAGATTTACGCCAACTTCATTGGCGTCAACCATCTCTGCCACCTACCGCCAACAATTCTTAAGAAAACCTCTAAAATAATTTTTTAACAATTTTTTCTTTATTTTCATTTTTTGATTATTTTACTTAAGTTTTGCTTTTACTTAATATAGGTTTGTGGAAGGAGGGGGGGGGGGAGGGGGAGGGAAGGGGGGAGGGGGGAAGATGGTGCAAAATTTTCCTTGTTGCACCCTTTTTACACGTTAAATATGTATTTGTTATCTCAAAAACATTTCTTTTTTTACACTAAATTTAATACATTTATATATAAAAATAAAATGATTTGGCAGTGGCGATGGGTAGAAAGGCGCATCTACTACCACCCGAAGCCAAGTTGGCTTCCACCCACCCAACCCGAAGTACCCAAATTGCATTGATTGGTGGGCTGGAATTTTAGTTTTAAATTAAATTAAAAAATGTTAAAAAAAAATTCAAATTTTCTGTAAAAAGACCTTGTTTTTGAACATACTAAAGAGTGTTCTCGACACCCTTTTAAGTGTGGTATGGACGCGCCTCATACATTTTTTTTCTGTATCCTGATTCTCCATTTTAAGACCTTTCTTTTGGTACCAAGTTGTAAGAATTTTGATAAGAATGGATAAAGTTATGACATTTTAAGTTCAAAAAAACTTAATATTTGGTCATGGTTTCTTCAACAAATCCATATAACATAAATTTAGTACTTAAAACGCTTTAAATTTTTGTTGAATTGTTTGATTTTGATAATTTTCATCATTAAAATACTGTTTTCAAGGTCTTTCCCATGATATATAACAATCTAATACTTGATTTGTTAAAAAATTTCATGTCACATACCTATTAGTAGATATTGCTAATAATCCATCGCAAAAACTTTTATCCAGTGCTAGATTTACTTACTTAAAAGTTACAGTGCAATAATTAAAATATTTTGAGAAAGTTTGTCTATCCAATGGAATATGCGTTTTTTTAACTGGTCTATTTTTTTTTCAATTTAAGCCGTGTATTTTAGTAGGCCATGCTATGTAATTGTGTTTTCTTTTGTTATTAAATTAAAAAAAGTTAAATAACACTGGTCTACAAATTTTCATTTTGTAAAAACTGCTGATATGCAAATAGGTGTTTCTTACACAACTTTTTATGCTGATTCCATATATGTAATCCAATTTTTTGTATCACGCCGAGATTTTTTGCAGTTAGACATTTGTTAATGTAGAAAAAAGTCAATAAAACCAGCAACAAAATGTACTTCGGTTAATAAAAAAAGCATAATATAAAAGCATATATACATTTGTATATCTGTATTGCCTTCTACTGTGTGAATTGTCTTTGGAGTGATTTTCGCTAATGAGTTGCAGGATTATGACGTTTTAATGACCAGCAATAGTCGGCCATCATATTCACATTCCAACAACTTTGGTATTGACTCTCAATTACACAAATGTTCTATGGAACCTTTCACCATGCTCTTCATTATATGCATCAGGATTTTCAGGAAAGTAGTCAAAGTTGGAGTCCAAAAAGTGCAACCTGACACACATGCGGCAACCCAAAGCCTGAAATTTGGCCACCATTTTCTTAACAAGACTTTTGTAATTGTCTGATTTAAAGTTTCATAATAAGTTTTTGACAACATATTTGAAGGCATTCCAGGCTTACAGTTTAACTGTGGCAAATTTAGATAAAAACTCCTCATCATTCATTAATTCTCTGATCTGCGGTCCAACAAAGATACATGCAGTCAATTTTGCTTCACTTAAATGTGGAAATTTGTCCGACAAATTTTGAAATCCAGAGCCAGTATGGTCCATATTCTTGACAAAAGCTTTCATTAATCCCAATTTTATATGGAATGGTGCGAGGAGGATTCGATGTGCTACCAAAAGCTGTAACTTGACACTGTGACTTCCTGGAGTAAATCCTTCACTCGCTGGCCACACTTTTTGGCATAATGCTCAGAGTCTGCTCTGCTATCCCAGAGACACAAAAAATATGGAAACTTTGAATACCCTCTATGGAGTCCTAATATGATGGCTGTGACCTTCAAATATCCACATATTAACCACTTGTGCTGGTCATAATTCAACGAACTGAACAACAGTTTCATGTTTTCATACGTCTCTTTTAATGTTACCGAGTGTGCCACTGAAAGTGATGACACTTTGTTTCCATTAAATAGAAGAACTGATGGCGCTTTAATGAGTCAATAAACAATCTCCACTGATTAGCATTGTAAGTAATTCCCATAGATGTGACAAATCCTTCAATATTATTACAATACAACAATTCTTGCTTACTTGAAAAAAACTGGATAAATTCTGTCTCACGATATCTGTACACACTTACGCTAGTATCAGGAGTGAGAAGGTTTCGTTCTTGTAAACAGGAGGCAAGCAGTTCAGCTGATGACTTTGGAAGGTTAAGATCTTGAACTAGATCATCAAGATTTTTCTGAGTAAAAAGTTTTGGTGTGACATCTGCATTAAAATCAGGATCAAGAACATCACTACTATCTTCAGAACTTGAGCTGTTATCACTTTCAATATCATCCAGCTGAGTAGGAGGAGCAGGCACAGGAATGTCAAACTGTTAACACAAACTTTATTAACTTATAAATATATAACTTAGTTAAGTGGTAAGTAGGTTGTCGTAAGGTTCTAAAGCAAAGTACAATAGTAAACCTATTGTATTAAAACATTAACTCGCTTTAAAAAAAAAAGATAGCAAAGACGGACGTCGAGGCGGCAGTGTAGCTGTCTTCATTACTGATCTATTTATCTCTCATGAAGTTAATTAGTTCTATAAAACTTTTCTCAAACAGGTTTTCGTATCTGTAAAAGATAATAATAAACACATACTTATCTAGGTTGTACATAGACCAAATAATGCTAATTTAATATAATATATTGCTGAATCCTTCAAACTAGCTCAAAGCTTAATTAGAAAACCCTATGATGGCTGCTTCGTTGTCAGTAATTTTAACATATCACATTTCCTACGTCCAGACACCCTATGGTTGCTTAAACCATATGTTGGACTTGTTATTTACTTATAGCAGTAATTATATTTTAAAATTGTTTCCTAATACTATATTAGCTAATAATACTGAGGGCCGCTTTAGTATCACTTGAGGAATTTTAGTTTTAAACCGTTTCCCGTTTGTTTAGTTACAGCAAAGGTGATTACGATTCAATATCAAATTTTATTTCACCAATCAACTGGAATATTTTATTTCTGCATAAAACTGGGGAGCAATTGTTTAACTTATTAATTTCTAACAATTGTACTGTTTGCGAATATTTTATCCCTAAAGTTAATAAAATAAAGCTGCAAAATAGTCAAATTACTGCAAAATAGTTAAATTACAAATTAATTAACTTGTTAAGAACAAAACCTTTAAGCACATTAACGATAATAAAATGCTCTCTGCAAATCAACATGGCTTTTTTCAGAATAGATTATGCGTGACTAATATAATAATACTCACGCATAATCTATGCTGACTTTTAAAATTGTTTCGTCTTCTATAGTAATTCACCTGTTTATTAATGTAATCTCGACTACCTCAAAGTGTCGATTATCTACCTCAAAACAGATTTATGTTAAAATTAAGATATTTCTGAATAAATGGGAAACAAAATAAAAAGTTATAACAAGTTGATACCTAAAAAGCTCTACTATAATGCGTAATTTAGGAATCACTATTTCATATAACGCCGAATGGAGCCCACATTTTCAAACATTAATCGAAAAGTCCTTACAAATTTTTGGTATGCAAAAAAAAAACATTAATTTTCATTGATGGAAATATGGCTCTCAAGTTATATAAAATGTGTATAAGACCCTACCATATTTATAAAGTGTCTATTTGCGAATTTATTTGGGCTTCTTAATTAAAAACTGATAAAACTTTGGTTGAATCTATTCAACGCAAAGCAACAAATAATATATATGTATATATATATATATATATATATATATATATATATATATATATATATATATATATATATATATATATATATATATATATATATATATATATATATATATATATATATATATATTTATATATATATATATTTATATATATATATTTGGCTGACATGTTTACAACATATGCTTCACGTGTAACGATATCTAAACGATAAATATAGTGCGGCGTTCGCTCGTATTTAGTGTGGTCATCAGCCGTGTAAACATTATAAAATAAACCGGAATAACGCTATCCAATAAAAAAGAGTGGAAGGAATATTGTTTACAGATACTTATTGTGTAAGACCCAAATGTATTTTACACACAGAAAAATAGTGTCGTGTTCAGTCTAATTTAGCGTGGTTTTAATGCTATGTAATTAATGTATTATAGTCACTCACGGACCGCACCGATGCCATCCCATAAAGAAGATTGGCATCCCATAAAGAAGTATATGGCTTACATAGACTTCACATGTTGCTTTTATGTTTTCACATATGCTTTTCACATTTTTTTGAAAAAAGTTTATATTTTGCTAAATATTTTGCTATTTAAATATGTCTTTTATTTCTTGTTTCACAATCTACGCAAAACCATTTTACAAACGATTTGCTCTAGCATTTAGAATATCGATATAAAAATCGAATTTAAACTGAAAAGCCGGTATTTAAATTACTTGCATTAGATTTGCTTTTCCGTCAAATGCTGACGATAATTTTCTATTATGATGTAATGTAATGTAATTTAGAGTAACCTTTTGCGATAAGGATGATTAAACGATTGAAATGATCGTAATCAGTAATTCCCATCGCACAGAGTTTTTCCGTCAATAGCTGACTAAAAATGACCTATTTTCAAAGTATTAAACGTTTGCAAACATTTAAAATTACAAAAGTAATTTTAAATTTTTGTTGCAAAAAATTTAGAAGTAAAAAAATGATTTTTCAGATATTTTTAGTTTGAAACAGATATGAAATAAGATACTTCCATACTAATTGTTTTATCGTATATTATTTGACTCTTTTTGGCTTAATTTGGTTTCGAAAAAGAAAACAAACAAACAAAACAAAAACACACACACACAAAAACGATGATAGGAAAGCTATTACTTACGTTTCTTTGCTCAGCAGTTTATTCAGATGTCTATCTGCACAATCCAAGGTTATATTACCGAAATAAAATTTTTGTAAACTTAAAAATTTATGAAAAAAAATTTTACAAAAAATATTTATGTTTATTAAAAGTTTTTCATAAATAAATATGAGTAAATACGAAGTATAAATAATTTCCACCACCGAATAGGGTGGAATGAATTTTTTTTTTTCAGAATTCATTTAGCCTTGATGTGCAGAAGTTGTCCATTCATATAAAGATTGTTCTTGAAAAATATTAAGGCTCTAGCGAACTATCTTGAGGTGCCCCAAAGCCCTAGAAAATTAAATGGGTCCCTAATATAATAAAAAAAATGTTTTTCAAAATGTTTTAATTGTTCTCATATGAATGAATAACTTCTAATATGAATAAATAACTTTTGCACACGCAGGCTCAATGAGTTTTAAAAAATTAAAAATCATAAAAATTTAAAAATCATAATTTTGCACCATGATCATCATGGGACAATATTATTAAGAACTTGTACCATGATGATTATCGGTGCACAATAAATATTAGCATATTTGAACTATCATTGTGACCATGCCAATATGAATGAATTTGAACTAATAATATTCTACATAAATATAAAATAAACCAAGTAATTTTATGTCATTCTATTATTTTTTAGTATAGTTTATATGACATAAATGGTGTAAAATTTGACTGCATTATTTAGTAACATTTTAATTTAAATGATTAACAGCCATCATCATTTACAAATTGTTAAATAATAATGTAATATATCATTAAATGAAATATTATACAAAAAATAATGATAAAAAATATTATAAATTTAACAGCAACAATTGTAAAAATAATAAGATGGTTGTATAATAGTTGCTGATCAATATTATAATGCACATATGCATCACTCAAACAGGCACACACAAACACACACAAACATAAAAAACCTATAAAAAATATTTAGTAATAATAATAAATGAACAGTTATGAAATAAAGTAGAAACAAATAAAATATAAAAACAAGCAATATAATAATAAAAAAAAAAACTGCAACAATGCTTAAAATATCAAGCAATATTTTAAGCATTGCTGAGCTGTTATTTTGAGCTACAAACACTATTTGCCAAAAGGTAAAAAGATTGAAATCATTTTACTTTTAAATCATAATCAGACTATTGATCTAAATTTTCTGAACAACAATTCCTTAAACAAAATATAATTCATATGGGTCAGTAGTAAAACTGGAGAGGTGCTGGCTTCCAATAATGCACTTATTATTTGCTAATTAAAAAACTGGATTTTTTAAACATGCAGCTGTATTTGTTGTGAGCATATTAAGAGTATTAGCATTTCGAAATTTCTATTTGTATTTTATGTTGTTGATTTTAGATCAATTAGACATCATTTAAGTTAATCAGTTGTACTTATTTGGAAAATGGTCAAAAAATTTATATATATATTTTAATTCTGAACTAAAAGCTGCTTGTATATTGCCCATATATTGCAGACAATTATAGCTGTTAAGAAAACTAACCTATTGAGACTTGTTGACAAATATAGAAATACTACAGTTATTTTGGCATTATTTTAGCATTTTTCAGTTTTTTTTATAGTTAAGGAGGTTATAGTTTTTTTTTAATATGGTACAGTTTAATACACTATATTTAAAACAGAACTATTTAAAAAATAGTTCAAGAAAATTAGAAACACTTGTTGCATAATAGGAACTTAATGACTTCCTTAAATGCAATTTCACAATATTAAATTTATAATGGAGCAAAAGTATCAAGATTATGTTTTAAAAGCATTGGAATAACTGAATTATGTTATGCAACATCTGTGGTGTTTTGAAACAAATCTCTTGTGGGATTAGTACAATTAGTTGCAAATTAATAAATTTTTTCAGAATTACTCATATTAAAAAAATTAAATTGATTAAAAAAAGTGATTAAAAAAATAGAATAAGACTTAAAGTAGTTAGGTTAAGACTTTTTTTAACATATATTTACAAAGCAGTTTTTTTTAACATATATTTACAAAGGGGGTTAGTATATAGTGCTTACAAAGTTATAATTTTTAAACCGAAAGTCTTTAATTTCAAATTGAACTCATCTACATAATGTAAATAATGATATGCTCAAGTTGAGGATCTTCAGTTTTATTTATCAAATACAAATTGTGAAATTAAGTTTTCATATAGAGGACTACTAGCGCATTTTTTCAGGACTTTAATTTTTTATTTATAATCTTTATTTTTTTGCTGCAATTTGATATGTCTTGCAGTGAAAAGTTGAATGATTCAAATGAATTCAAAAATTATTATTTGTGCATTTTTTTTCTGTTTGAATTTTACATTTAATTTGCAGAAAACTGCTATGGAATTAAATATAAAATTAATAATTTTTATATTAGAACAACAAATTAATTATTTTAATACCTTTCTGTTGTAGAGAAAAAGTATTATGTAAAAAATTTCAATTATTTTTCAACATAATAAAGTTGAATGTTTTCTTTAGCTAATCTTTGTCGCTAATTTAAAAAAAAAGTTTAAATTATGATTACTTGAACTTAGTAATTCAATTTTATAAATATAAATGTTGTTTAGAAACATTGTTTTAAATGTAAATGTTGTATAGAAATGTTGTTTTGAACTTAAATGTTGTATAGAAAAAAGTTTGGTTTTAAAAGAATTCAATCAACTGAACACACAATAGTTGAACTAGCCAATGATATTTAGGATTCTATTATAACATTAGAAGTTTTGATTGAGATGTCCTAAGCTTTTGATACCGCAAATTATGACCTCTTGAAAAGTCATCAATCAAAGAATCTATGTTGATTGTTTTTAAAATATTGACATTACTGGATAGTATAGTAAATTTATTTTAATTGTCTTGTGTCTTCTTGATCTTAATTAGATCCTTATTGATTTTAGTTGGGATTTTTAATTAGATCTTAAAATTTTCTTTAGTTAATATAGTTATTATTTAATAAATAATAGATTAATAATTTTTATTAATATTACCATCTTCACTCATTTGTTCAATCAAAAATTGTTTTTTTTTTACAATTTAATGTTCAAATTAATATATAATTTCTAATTTAATTTTAAATTCTATTAGGCTTAATATTGATATTGAATTGATGTGGTGAGGTAAGTCAAGTTCCATGTAATTATTTAATTAGTAATTACTAAATACTATTGTTAATTAAGTAATCATTATTTTCTTTAAGGCTTTAATGTTTAATACCTAAGTTCAAGCTTCAAAGACCTATGTCCAAAATTTATGTTTAACTGATTCAACTTTCAAATTTTAAGTTCAAGTTGGAATATTCAATATATATAAGTTATAATTTACATTCGTTTAAATTTTTTGAAATAGTTCGATATAATATCTACTATAGAGTAAACTAAGTGTTCACAGTTCAATCCCCACCATGTCCCTGGTAGTACTGCATTGAATTTGTTTCTCTGTGCAGTAACCTTGTTTATCAAAGTTCGTGTTTCGGAGTTATACAGTTAAGTTACTAACTACCCACATTTAAAAATAAATGCAAATTTATAACTGCTTCCTGTACGTCCCTGGTAGTGGGGGCATGGTGGGAATCAAAATCGGAATACTTAAATCAAATTTGCAACTGCATCCTGCATTATTTTTTTAGTTGTGACTATTATTTTGTGTTTTATTTCATAAAAAAAAAAGCCAACCCTCATTCCGAGTATTGAATTTTCTATAAATCTCATGTTTATATCTAATATCTATAAGTATAATAATGTTTAAATATCTTTATTTGACTAGTTATTAATAAATCATTAAAAATTTAATGATCATAAGTTTGCACTTTTTTTTAATGACCATACAGTCAATTTGCACTTAATTGTACTTTAATATGTTTGCAAATAAGATGGTTCCTCAACTTTGTTTGACCATATTCCATATTTAATAAGATTTAAATAAGATGGTTTGTCAACCTTATTTGACCATATTCCATATTTTAAGAGAATTGGGTTAATAACTATTTGGACAAGATATCTTTACTGGTGATCAAAAGGAAAACTCATTTTGGAATGAAATTTAAACATTTAAAGTTTAGTTTAAAAATTTTTTTAAAATTATATATATTTTTAACTTATTTTCTTAAATGTGTTTTTAAATGAAAGTTTTTTTTTCCACCTAGAAATCTCTTGAACTACAATTTTTATTTTTAAAATTTTGCTTTAATGCTCCTTCTACAACCAGTTTCTCCTCCTCTTCTACAACTCCTTCTACCTCCAGTTTTGACTGGTCCCTAGTTTTATTAGATGTATATAAAACATTCATAATGATATTCAAAAAAACTTTGACCATAATTCATAGTAACTTATACATTGTACACAGATGGTCTTATCATATTTATAAACTCTTAACATTCAGAATGAAAACACTTTAGTGACACTAATATTGTTAATAAAAAAACATTAGTTTTGTTTTTTGTTAAAACAGACTGTTTCAACAAAAAAAAGTGCTTTCAAATTTATAAATTGTTCATTAAGTTACAGTTCCTCCCTTTTCAAAAAAAATAAAAAAATAAAATAAAATTAGTAACAAACAGACAGATAAAATTAATCAAAAATAGATAAAAAAAGTTAATCATTAATAGATTTTTCAGGTATTTTGGTTGAAAATGGATTTATGATCAAATAATAAATTAATTTAATTGGTGTGATTATATAAAACATTACCAATAAATTTTTTTCAAAGAAATAATTTTTTATTAATGAAATAGAAAATATATCAATATGTTAAACTTATAACTAAATTTGTGTTTTTGATAAAAATGAATGCTATAGAGTTATTATTTTTTAATTTTAGAGGAAGCAACAATCGTCTCGATGAATCTGGAAGAGAACGCGATAATGCAAATCGGTAATTTTTTTTTTTCAATAGATTTCAATAGATTTTTCAAAAGATTAATGCAACCATGTTGCAATGGTTAGATTTAATGTTGCAATGGCTAGATTGCAACACTGGCTTTAGCTCAATAAGCAACATTTGTAAAGAAGGAGGTATAAACTTCTTAGTTAAATGGTCTTCCACAGTGCTTTGTGATAATACCATAAAGACTTCTGTGGAACACCTTTATAAACGCACACAAAAAAAAAAAAAATAATAATAATAATTTATCATTTTCTTGTTTCAATATTTTTTTATAAAATTTTATTGTAATAGTAATCTAGTCTATGAAATGTTTTTAAGCCTACCAAAATGTTTTTAAGCCTAACAAAATGTTTTTAAGCATACCAAAATGTTTTTAGGCATACCAAAATGTTTTTAAGCCTACCAAAATGTTTTTAAGCCTACCAAAATGTTTTTAAGCCTACCAAATTTTTCCTATCAACTTTTCTCAAATGTTTGCTATACTTTCTCAAATGTTATACATTTTTTTATGATGCACTTTGCTTTTGATCATCGACATAATTGTCATAGAAATAGATACCATGGATGTCATGATCATTATAGCTCTTTTTTTCCTTTAAGTTTAATCAATATAGTTGATTAAACTTAAAATTATTTATTTACTTTCTCAAACTTAATAGTTAATTAGTATATTATACTTTACTTATTTATTAATACTTATTTAAAAGATGCAAATGCTTGCATCTAAAATATAGCTAGTAACTATCTATACTTTAGATGCAAGCATTTGCATCTTTTAAATAAGTATTAATAAATAAGTAAAGTATAATATATATACTTTTCCTATATTACTCAGGTTTCACAGTACTATTAGTACTGTGAAACCTGAGTAATGTAGGAAAAAAAAATTATTTGGAAAAGTAGTAGAAAAAGTCCCAGGAAGAGCCAAGTTTCGAGGCCCTTTTTTTAGCATAACATTTTTTTAGTCAAGTATATAAGTTACAGTTAGTCCCTTGAAAACTAATAATGTTGTCTACAAATTTCTGTAAAAATTTATATCATTTCTTATGGAATAAATTGAAGTTTTCAAAAAGCTTTCATTTTTTATTTTACTTTATTTTATAACTTTTATTTGAAAAGGTTAGACAAAAATTTATCTTCTAACCTTTTCAAATAAAAGTACAGAAATAAAAATATTACACAATTTTATTTCTGCGCTTTTCTCTTGAAAAGCCATTAATCAAAGAATGCAGAGTGTTTTTAATATATCAGTATTACTGAATAATATAGCAAGTTTATTAAAAGTGGCTCGCGTCATTGTTGATCTTAAGCAGCTCTTAATTAATTATAGTTTAGAAAAGCTTTTTTCATAATAAGTAATCATCAAGAATTAAAAAAATTCTTTAAGTTATCTCTAGGTAAAGAAATGGTGTCTATTTTATATTCTTTAATCAAATTGTATAGGAATAAATGTGTCAAAGTATTTTCTAGATAATTACTTTTTATGAGTTTGTGGATTTGCAAAATTTCATGAAATGTTGAATCATCCATATCTATATGGTTTTACTTGACAACTTGTTAGTATTAATCAAAAATCCAAAAGCTATGTGAGCTTCTTCGTATGCCAAAACCTTTTTTTTTTAATTCGAAAAAAAGTTTTCAAAATTTTAAGACACACTTTTTGAAATTTTCTTTAGGGCTTAATACATTCTTAATTGATTGGGGATTCCCCCTTAAATTTTTTCTTAACTTAATGTATTCTTTGGGTATAGTCAACATCAGGTAATAATAACTTAGCTTGTGCTTTAATATCATGGGGAAGATCTATTAACCAAAGATTAACCAATCAGAAAGTTATGATAACATTAGGCAGCACACATCTAAAGTTATTTTTTTATTCATCCAAAATTATCTTGAGAAAATTTACCCATTTTTCATATGTTTTTGTAAAGCATCTCAACTTTCGTAGACAAAGAGGAAAAAATGTAAATCTGCTGTTATATTCTAAAATAATTTATAAGTTCAATGTAAACCTTATCTCCACACATTTCAATGCTAATAACTTTGCCGGACTGTTTTTTTTATAAAATAGTTTTCTGCATCTCCTTGTACTTTCCACTCATGTTAAAAGCATTATCCTGTATTATCCTGCATTATCCATCATTATCCATCATTATCATGTTAAAAGCATTATTTAAGATTTGTAGTCTAAAAAGTTTAATCCAGCTTTATTTTCTAAAAACTAGACTCTCATGTCAGCTTAATTTCCACTTGCATGATCCTTAATATTATTAAAATATGAAAATCTTTCTAAAGACTCGGTTGTATCAGTATATCTTTGAACTACAAAAAGTTGATCTATGTACGATATAGGGTAGAATCAAAGAAATTCCAGAGTGTTTTGATTTTTCTACATCTGCCACAACTGATTCAAAAACTTTTTTTGCAGTTAATGAAATGAGCTTATCATTTAACTTTAGCGTTTTGGAGAGGTATGGAGTTTTTTCAGAAATAATATGAGCATTTTTTCTAATATGTTCTTTTAAAAAGGGTCAAATTCGACAATCAGTTCTAGAAGACCAATAAAACTTCAATTAGCCTCTATACCAAATAATTTGTTTGAACCTCTAAAAACAAGATTTTTTCAGAACCATTTGTTAATATATCTGTTTTTTCTTGTCTCTTGCACTAATTGATTATCTTATGTATTGCAAACCAAACAAACCATAAAAGCCTCTCGATGCTTGATGATTTTTTTTTGACTTTTCAATAACGAAACAGAATTTTTCATATATTTTAAATCATTAGTTGCAAGGAAGTAATTGGAAATCTTAAATACTTTTAACGTAAAGCAAAAAACACAAATTATATTTTGTGCTATTTGCTCTTTTTCCTATAAAAAATGATTTAGATTTATGATGCTTTTTGTAATGTTGTTTTGATGTTCAAAAATTTTATCATGTTTTGATGCTCAAAAATTGTCATTTAGATGTTAAACATTTTCTGATCCATGCTCCATCCAAAATAAAATATCTCCATTAGATTGTCAACCTCATAATCCAGTTACTTAATTGCAAGTCTATATCTGCTTCAAAAACATTAACATTTTCAAAAGAATGTTGGACCTGACTTTGATGCAGAGATTTCAATTTGACTTTCAGAAATTGTAAAAAATGCATCAATTTGGTAGTTTTTTTGGTTTCTTGGTCTATTTCTGCTTTTCTTTTATGTTTTTGAAACTTTTATAAAATCTCTTCATTAAGGTAAAAATAAAAACTAATTAAAAAAAAAAAATAGTATTTATTTTATTACATTATCAAAATTATTTTTAAAAATAATTTTGAATAATGTAATATATCTTCTTGTTTAGCTCCCAAAGCAAGAAAACACTTTATTGATACTAAATATGTTTGAAATTCAAAGATATGAAGTCATAAGAAGTTGCAAAAAAAAAAAAGTTCTTTTCAAAGCATAAAAATTATCTTTGAGTAAAAAAAAAAAATTGAATTTCATTAAAAAAAACTTGATCCTTGCTCTTAAATGTTTCCTAACTAGAGTCTATTTTTTAATATTTGATTTTTAAAATAAAGGACATGTTTGATGCACATTCTAACATATTACATTTTCACTTCATGTTGATTTTCAAGTCTCTGTTTTTATATGATTTTTAATAAAAGATTTAAAAAAATTATATTTAAAATAATTATCTACTACATGAAAGCATTGTTGGCTGTTTTTATGAAAAAAAAAATAAAAAATCTATAATAATTCTTATAATATAAATTGTAAAAGTCACATTTATAAAAATTAGATTTTAATAATCGGGAGAGCTATTTTCATTTCCGAGAAATTCCAGAACATAGCTCGGAATAATATGTGTGTGTGTGTGTGTGTGTGTGTTGTAGTCCTAGATATACCAAAATGTCTGAATACATATCTAAATGGATGAGTGAATCATTCTTATGTATTAACCAATTAAAAACAAAAAATTAATTATGGCATCACCTAGCATTCAATAAGATATTTTTATTAAAGATACTTTTATTAACAAGGAATGCATTAGATTTGTTGACTAAATTGTTGAAAAAAGTTTAGGAGTGATACTTGACAATGAATTATCATTAAAAGCACAAATAAACAAAAACTGCTAAAATATATTAAGCAAAAATAAAACAATTCTTATTACACAAAGATTTGTGCACCAAGTATGTTCACTAATATTTGCACCGCTAGATTATTGCAACTCCCTCTACTTTGGAATTGAAAAGTCGCTATTAAAAGACCTACATTCTGTTCAAAATTGTGCAGCAAGTCTGGTATTTAAAACTAGAATAGAAAATCATGTAAGCAACCAGGAATTTAACAGATTGCATTGGCTAAAAATTAGAGACAAATATATTTCAAGGTCCTTTTAATAATGCACAAATCTATTATACTGGAAGCACCAGCGTCATTATGCAATTTAATTCACTACTCAATGTCAGGAAGAATACTAAAATTAAAGGAAACACAATGCAGCAATCATTTTGATAATCAAGCATTATCCCACTATGGTCCTAAACTTTGGAATATACTTCCAAATAACATCCATGACGAAAAAAAACATAACTATTTATAAGAAAAAACTAAAATCTTATATAATGATGAATGGTGATTATTTAATGAACTATTCCACAAGAAAACTCTTGAATGTTAAATTAAAATCTTTTGAACATTAGTATTATTATTATTATTTTTTTACTATTATAATAATTTGTTGCACAGCTGAGCAAGTGTTTTATCCACTATTCTGGCAAAAACACAGTAACTGTGGGTAAACATATGTATTTATTTATTTAATTCAGCACTTGATAATTATATTTTTTAGTTATTTGTTTTATTAAAATCAATTTCTAATTACTTTTAACTATGATAACTGCAAAAAAAGGAATTTTACAAAATAAATAAAAAAAAAGGTTTTGGAATTTATGCTTCCATATCTTTTTTAGTGATAATTTTATTAAATGTTAAGAAAAAACAAAAACTGATTTTTTAAAATATGTGAAACAATAAATAAAACTAATAATAAATAAACAAATAAAAGTAATAATAAATAAAAGAATTAACTGTTATTAAACACTGTCTGTTTTTGTAATTAATTAATTAATTTTATTTATTTAGCTTATTTCTTTAATAAATAATTAGCCTGTTTTTTAATACTTTTTATTTAAAAAAAATTATCATTTTTCCTTTTCAAAATTTACACAACGAAATTGTTTATTGCAGGTTTAAAATAAAATATTGTTTTGAAATGTCTTTTATGCTGTTGGAATTTCTACTACTTTTTTTTTTTTTTGATATGCAAATTTGTTGTATGCAACATATAACATTAAATCATAGCTACTCATAAATCATAGCTACTCATAAATCATAGCTACTCATAAATCATAGCTACTCATAAATCATAGCTACTCATAAATCATAGCTACTCATAAATCATAGCTACTCATAAATCATAGCTACTCATAAATCATAGGCATATTTTTATAGCTTTATAAGATTCTTTTAAAAATTCATCGCGATGTTTTTAAAGAAATATTAAAAAATATTGCAAATGTTTTTAAATATTTTTATTTTTTAATATTGTTTAAAAAATATTGCAGCTTTTCTGACAGTCATTTTATCAAATCTTAAGAATTTTTTACAATAGTTACCATAGTTACCATATATATTACTGTCTGAATAAACATATATCAAAAGGCAGTTAAACTATTCCAAATGATTTGTTTTGGCATATCAATAATGATGTTTGTGTATGTAATTTATAGTTTTGTGCGCAAATTAAAATTGTACAGCCAAAAGTTTTTTAACAAGTAATATTAGGTGATACAATATGTTGAATGGGTGATACAATATGTTGAATATAATATAGTAAGGAAAATAAATTTCCTTTGATAAAAATATCAATTTGATAAGAATAATTGACACCAAATTTATTTTTATTTTGCTTTGTTATTTCCTTACTGGTTATTATTATATTTATATATAGCTACTTACTTAATTTTATTATTTACTTGTCAATCTACAATATTTTTTAATTTCCTAAATCTTTTTTTGTACACCACACGGGGAAATTTTTATTGTACACCCATTTTGGACAAATTTTATAGTACCCTATCATTTGTTGTTATAGATTTACAAAACTATTTTGTAAATCTATTACAATTGACAAATTCATTCATGTAAAGACAAGCAACAATTTTTTTTTCCAATATTAAAAAAAAATATTTCATATTCTTTTTTTGACTGTTAATGAGCTTTTGATAGCCTTTGATCTACAATAAAATTTGCATCTACATTTAATTTATCTTTAAAAATGTTATTTCACAAATATTGTGCTTAATAACATTTCAATATAAATTAGTAATTCTTTTTAAAAATTCTTTTTAATAACTTTTGTACAGCTACTTCTTAAGTGCATATTCCGCAGAACAGAAACTATCCAACATCAATGGTTATACATTTTAAATTCTGCAGAACAGAAACTATTCAACATCAATGGTTATACATTTTGTAATGCATAGTCATTGAACCCTCCTCTAACTTCAATATATCACATCTTTTATTATTTATCTTAAATCTTCACCCCAATCTTAATTTTACATATTTTTTTCATAACAAGGTTTGTACAAGCTTTTAATTGGTGTCTGACTGGTGTTAAGACCCTATCTCTATTTCAATATGCCCCTATGAATCTTTTTTTAATTATTTAAACCATTATACCATTTTTATTACAAGCTTATTTTAAAAGCACAATAAATAAAACATTCAAAATTACATTTTTTGTTTTGTAGATATTATTTATAATAATATATTTTAATTTTAAAATATAGCATGTTTGATTCACAAAATAACAACCGTGGTGGATACAATGTTGGCAACTTGTACTATTTTGAAGGATCACAGCTAACAATTGAATGGACAAATCAACATTCTTGTGGTGAAAAGAATTCTAATTGCGAGATTGTTTTGCAGTACATGTGCAGTGATAATCTAAGAGATGGTGATCGAACCAGGTTCTTTTTTAAGACAAAACCTTTATTTATAAAAATATAACTATTTGATAATTATAAAAAATCTACTTTGAAATATAATTAATTTTTTTCGTGTGTGATTTTTTAACCATAAGATTTGATTGTATTAAAATTTGAATTAAGTTGAGGTGAGGTGATTTTTGATGTGACACTTTTTATCTTTTTTTTTTTTTTTTTTGCAATTTCTCAAACCTCTGCATTTTGGTGACAATGATTAAGTTTGGATTTATAAATATGAAATTGAATATAATAAATATGTTTTTTTCATTTTATTTTATTATCCCAGCAAAGCTGCAAGGAATCACTATTAAGTTGGGAGCTACTAGAAAAAAAAAAGAATAGAGTTAAAGAGCAAAGAAATGGTTGACAGAAAACTTGAAAAGTTGTGTGTTATATGAGTCAGGAAAACATGAAGCTGGGAGAGAGTTAAAATGTGGGAAAAAAAACAAGGTGATTAAAATTTTTAGAGATGTAGAGACAGATACAGTAATCCAATAAGACTTTGCTGAATGAAGAGTCAAGGGAGAATGAATTTTAGTTAATGGAACTAAAGATGATAGCTTTTTGAGCAGCGACTATGATAGTATTTGTAGAAGATGATAGTATTTGAAGAGAGATGACTATGATAGTATTTGAAGAGAGATGCAACTTTATGACAATGGGAAAAAAGAGGCCCAAGATTGAGCGGGTCCAAATTACGTTAACAATGTGTGGACCTTATCTAGAAGAAGAAGAGCATCAAACCAGCCCAAATATGATAACAGTATTCCATACAGGTGCGAATAAGAGATTTGTAAAGGTATTGATTGGAATCAGGAGTAACAAAATGGCAAGCACGATAAAGAGAGGCAAGTGGATTCTAATTTAGCAATCAATTGTATACATGGTTTCCATGAAAGGTCATGAACAATAACCCAAGGCGACATAAAGAAGAGGACTTCATGAGAGGGTTGCCATTCATCAGAGAGGCTTGTCATTCAGAAATGTCAACAGTATTGCAATAGTTATTTGCAGTAAATAACTGAGTTTTGTTCGGATTAATGTTTACAAGCCACTGTGTAATCTGTTACATAAGAAGTGAGGTCAGATTCAAGATTGCCTGCCTGTTCTTAGCGATTGAAAAGATATTTTTTTTTTGTTGAGACAGCAGTTCAAAGTTGAGTTATCAGCAAAAAGAGCTACTTTAGATGTAAGGCTTACATTACACAAAAAGAGCTACTTTAGATGTTATTTAGATGTAAGGTTGTAATGTAGATAAGAAGCAAAACAGGACTAAGGATAGAATCTTGAGATACAAATATAGATGGAAATGAAAAAGAGTTTTGGCCTTCAAGGATGACTTTTAAAAAGCAGTTTGAAAGAAATGATTTGATCATCTCAAAAATTTTATCAGATACACCATATGAAACAAGCTTATGGAGAAGACCAGCATGCCAAACTTTGTCAAAAGCCTCAGATATGTCAAGAGCAGTAGTCCTAGCCTCTTTGGCTCCATCTAATGCATGATAAAATCTTTCAGTCACAGTAGTTATCAAGTCAGCTGTAGAGCAAGGGGATCAAAAACTGTATTGATTGTCTGACAGTAAGTTATTTGACTCAAGATGGGATGTGAGAAAATTGTTTATCAAAGACTCAAAGACCTTACTAATAACAGAAAGAAGGCTGATTTAATATAAGATAGTTCACTATCTAATAGTCAAAGCAACTGCTTCATTACTATTATTAAACCCTAAGCTATTACAAAGTGCTTCCGATGTGGCCTCGACAATGCACGCCAAATATATGAACAGGGACATTGTTAGACCTAACCTTGCTAATGACGCTGTTGAAGAATTTCTAAAAGTCTATAAAGCCTAACTTCTGAGATAAGATACGAGATTTAGTGAACTAATGAAGAATAAGAATAATGAAGCTTAGCATAAAACACCATTTTTTTATATTATTTCTTGTAATAAATGTTTGTTATCAAAGTTAAACTATCTAAGTAAGAGATAGAGAAATGCAGAAGTTATAGACTTTAGTGCTAGCAGGGTCAGTGGTGTTACAGCCTTACAGCCAAGCCATTCAGTGTGATGAACATTAAAGTCACCTATAACAATAATAGAGAAAAAAAGAAGGCATGGACAATCTGATCTGAAATTACATCTAATTGAGTGTAGTCTTGGAAAGAAGAGAACAATAAAGAACAAAGAGAAAGGTGATAGAGTGAAGAGGGAATAAAAAATGGACATAGAGTAAAGCAGTAAAGGTAAAATGGAAGCAGATAATGAAATAGTCTAAGAATTCAAACCTGATTTCACGACAAATAGGTGAATTGATGCGTTTTTATACCCTTAAGCCAAGCATGTGACTTTGCGATTCAAAGGATATTGGAATTTAAATTAGTCTTACTAAAACAAGCAAGTCTGGTGAATTTTGAAAGAGGTGATATTTAGCTGATGGAAGGTTCATTGCTGACCACAATTATTTGTAAAAGATATATTAAAACAGTTAGGTGGCAGGGATGGTTTTTTATGTTTAATATTTTGGGTTACTTTAGGCATAATTTAAGTTTAAAGAGAGCTTGACTTATTCATAGATAAAGCACGACCTCCTAAGCAATAAACTATGCAATTGTCTCAGCTCCTTGAGCGGCCTTGACAATGCACACCAAAAGCATTGACAGGGACACCATCTCGACTCCTCAAAATAAATTATGTCACACTTTTTAACTTAAACTTTGCTATATCAAATTGCTTATCCAGAGTAGAGTTAAACCTAGATATGAGCTCTGGGTTAAACCAGTTGTTAAAAGTATCTGTAGCTTTTTTCATACATTTTTTTTTTGATTTTTTGCATGTATCATTAAGTTTTGCATTTGCATTACAGTTCTCTTCTTTACTTAGAAGCAGCATGTATTTTATAATCAATTTTGAAGATGTTATTGAGTCAATCTGATTAACCAATAAAAAGTTGTAGCAAACTGTGTATATCATATTTTTACCCAAAACCTTAGTTTTTTAAGTCATAAATTGAACATCTAAACATAATTTATGTTTGTGCATTATTTTTATTTAAAGTCTAAACTTATAGTTCATTTGATGACATGTATGTGTCTGTAAAATTATGGAATCAATTATCATGGAAAGCGTTACAAAAGCTTTTATAAATGATATAACCTCGTGTATTGAAGGGGATTGTGGAATCAAGACGACAGCAAGTTGTATCAAGCGAGAAAAGATGGAAGCAATATCAACCTTGTAAATGCTTTAAAGAGAATTTCAGAATTGTCAAATAATTGTCAACTCAATGTATCTACCAAAAAATGTTTTCACCTGCGATACCGAAAGAATCTATTACCAGAACATTTATACTTTTTGGATATCGACACGCCTATCGAATCAATTGACTCAATCCAAGATATTGAAATATTTATTTCTTCCGATATGAAATTTTCTAAACACTGTTCTCACATTGCTAACAAAGCAAGTTCTTGCGCTTACTCTTAAAGTCTTTCATCAGTAATGATGAAAGACTTCTTTACCCAACTTTTGATAAGTGCCTATAAAGTTTATATTTGACTAATTTTAGAGTCATGTACCCCTGTGTAAAATTCGTATCTGTTAAAAGATATACGTTGGGTAAAAAAGGTCCAGAATCATTATACAAGAATTGTCTGCGAACCGTGTTGTATTCCATATAAAGATTATGCTTCAAGACTTGATATCTTCAATCTTGACTCTATTGAATGGCGGAGAATAAAATTTGATCTTTTAATGACTTATAAGATTATGCACAACTTATTTGATTTGTCTTTTTCTGAGTTTTTTACTCTCGCTCCTACTCATTATTCAACTAGATGTCATTCCCAAAAATTAACATCACATAACAACTATATCAATGATATAAGGAGATTTTTTTTCAGTGAAAGAGTTACTAAGATATGGAGTTCTTTACCTGATTATATGGTGTATTCCTCTTCATTGTCTCTATTTAAATTGAATTTAAAAACATATAATATTCAGAGACACTGTTTACTGTTTTAAACATGGTGTTACATAAGAGTAATTCTCCAATTACCTGTATCACCTTTTTGTATTTTTATTTAAATGCAAATAAATTGAAATAATAAAATAATATAATAAATTTAGGCAAAGCAATTATAGTAATTGAAAAATAGTCTGATCCAATAGAAAAAATGAAAATTTTGACCTGGTCAATCCATTAAAAGATTTCTAGTGTTTGAATACCAGTAATAGAGTTCTAGAACTGAGAGTGCATATTTATGTTATTTAAAACATGTTTTGTTTATATGTTATTTAAAATATTTTTTATTTAATTTTTAATTAGTCCTTATAATAGCAGTTGAATTTATTTATGTTGAAGATATGAAAATATTTTTTTTTTTAGCACAATACCAGAAAATCGAGGGAAGTGTACAAATATGGACTGTAATTCTGATTTAAGGTATGTAATTTTTATACATTTGTTAAATGGGAAAAATAATATCAATAAGCAAAATATTATATATTAATTATATATAATTAATATATTAATTATATATAATAATTGTATAAGCATTGCTCATATAATCAAATAATATTGTTTAAGATTATTTTTAACATTTGTCTTGCTTTTGATGGTCGTTACAAATTACTAGCATTATTATCTTTATTTTGTATATAAAAAGTATAATAAAGATTCTATAGTAATAAAGTACAAATAAAAGAAATATAAGAGAGATTTCCTATAGGAATTGAGAAAGTTGTATAAATAATTTTATCTTTATATTTTAATCATTACAAGGGAATTTGGAAATAGGCTATAAATTTACAGAACTAGGTGCTAAACATTTAGTTACAACTATGATTGTAATGAATTAATGAGTAATGGATGAAAATCTAAAAAACATGAAAGCAAACAATGACTTAAATTATAGCATTTTTTTCTAAAAAAGAAGAAAAATCAAAGAATAATGAAATTTTTTTTTTCTTTGTTATAATATCTGATAATACATGCCTAAACTTTCAGATGGTATTTATATTGAAGTCCTTATTTTAATTTTTTAATTTTTTTATGATGTCAACTTTAGCGCATAGCTAACTATGCAAAAAATTAAACTTCAAGTTATCATTAATAAATTTTTTAAAACTTTTTGTTTGCAATTAACATCTGGTTGATTTCATGTGAAAACAACCAATTTTTTTTGAAAATTGAATCTTAAGTCTCAGGTTTTACTGATTTTTAAACCTCTTAAAGATTTTAGTAAATTATAAATATCTTAAAAAATTTATCGTCTAATTTCAATTGGTTCCAAAGATATAGCTATTTTAAGTTTGCCTCCAACCAACAAAAATCCGCCTTTTTTAAAAATGGTATTGTTCCTAGCTTCTGTTATATGTGTGTTGCAAAACTGAAAATTTGTACCTTTACATATTTTGGGTCAACAAATTCAATGAAACAACTTAAAATATTTAAAAACAAACATAATACCTAAAATTTAAACATTTATCATAATTTTACTGGGGCAAGTCCAATCACAAAAATGCCAATTTAGCTCGATTTTTTTTTTTAAATTTGTCCTGGATAGTTAAGTTAAAGTTATTACAAAAAATTGAAGTGTGATTTTTTCTAAAACAAATAAAGACATGGTCAAATCTACTTAAATTTAATGCTTAAAAACAGGTATTTTGATAAACTAAATTAATTAAAAAAGGTGTTAATTTGACATTTTTGTAACTGAAACAGTTTTTGCTATATCAGACTGTTCTTACAGTTTTGGTTCAAGATTTTTTTCAATAAGATAAACATTCTTATAACTTCAATAAGAAGAACATTCTAGAAATATGCCTGGTAAAAAAGATTGTGTTAAGGTTAAAAGTGCTCCTTCACAACAAAAAAGATTATTGTTATATATATATATATATATATATATATATATATATATATATATATATATATATATATATATATATATATATATATATATATATGTATATATATATATATATATATATATATATTTAGCACTTGCGGGGACAGATTTTACAAAAAAACAAACACTTACGGGAACATTAGCATTATCAGGAACATTATAGTGTACCCGCTAATTTCTTGTCCACATAAGCATGATTTTTTTAAAAAAATTGTACCCGTTAGAAACTTTTGTAGAAAACAAAAAGTACATACATCGACTGATAAATAGCCTGACTCGCAAGGGAGTGCTGCTACATCAACTGAGGGTTTGGTTAAGCCAGATGTATATATATATATATATATATATATATATATATATATATATATATATATATATATATATATATATATATATATATATATATATATATATATATATATATATGTATGTATATATATATAAAAAGACCCAACAAAAAAATCAGTGCGAACATATTACATTGATGTGAATGATTATAGCACTATAACTATTAAATAATTTTAATTTTTTTGAGTTTTTAATTTGTTAATTTTGTATATTACTTTTGTTTCTTGAACTTTTTTCCAAGTGCTCTATTTGTTTTCGAGCCTTCGTTTTTTAAGTTTATTTATCTTTGTTTGATAAATACGAAACTAATTTTTATAAGTAATAAATTTAAGTATATTTAAAGTTGTTTTTATTCCTGTTTTAAGGCCCCTGTTTCTTTGTAATAACTCCAACTAAACTATTTAATTCAAGTTCTAAAAAAAACAACTAAATTTGCGATATACATCTGTATTTATATAATTTTCCCCCTTTGAAACTATAATTTTTCAGGATCAGATTTTATAAAGTTTAAAAGAAAACAGAAACAGCTAGCAACATCAACTAAAAGAACAGTTTGATGTTGCCAAAATTGTTTCAGTTACAAAAATGTCTAATTATCACCTATTTAAACTAATTTAGTTTATCAAAATACCTTTTTTTAAGCACTAAATTTAAGTTGATTTGACCATGTTTTTATTTCTGTTTTAGAAAAGATCACAATTCTTAATAACTTTAACTTTACTATTTAGGACAAATTCTAAAAAAAAAAAATAATTGAGCTACGTTGACATTTTTGTCATTGGACTAGCCCCAGTAAAATTGTGGTAAATGTTTAAATTTTAGGTATTATGTTTGTTTTTAAATATTTTAAGATGTTTCATTGAATTTGTTGGCCTAAAATATGTAAAGGTACACATTTTCAGCTTTCCAACACAAACTAACAGAAACTAGGACCAAAACCATTTTTTAAAAAGGCTGATTTTTGTTGGTTGGAAGCAAACTTAAAATAGCTATATCTTAAGAACCAATTGAAATTAGACGTTAAATTTTTCAATATGTTCATAATTTACTAAATTCTTTAAATGGTTCAAAAATTTGCAAAATTTGAGTCTTAGGGTTGCATGCCATGGATGTTTTCACACAAAATCACCCTATTGTCACCTGTATTTATTTTGTTAGATGTCAGTTAGCAATTTTTTAAAATGTACCTGTAGTTTGAAAACTAACAGATCATTATCGTTTGTTTTTATTTTTGTTTTTAGTTCAGCATATTACAGGGTTGTGAAAATTAATTTCATCAGTTTTTTTTCTCCATGTTTGTGTTATTTTATGTTTCCTACAACTTAACTATGATTTAAAAGAGAAATAAAAGTAAATAAACAAAGATGTTTGTTTATTTACTTTTTTTTTTACCAAGAAAAATATTTAAAAAATTAACTTCAATATTCTAATAAGTTTCAATGAGAAACACTTAATGGCTTGGCAACTCACCAAATCCTACTGATAATTTTTGTGCAATTGTAAAGATAAGAAACATAATAAAATAACGTAAAAACATAACTGACTGACTAAAATTATGCTTACTGCCACCATCCTTCAGATTTAGTTCTAAAACACATATATTTAATTCATGTGTGAGACTGGTAGATTTCATGCTAAATTATGTGCAGAATTTCATAGCAATTCAAGAAATGCACATAAAGTATTTTTTATTATATTAGAGTAAGAAACCTAACAAATCGTGGTTTTTACATGTTTTTAAATTTGACTTAATTAATTTTCACAATACTGTACAAAAAAAATACTTTAAATAAACTTAAAATTTAATATTTATATCTTTAATTTTTTTTACAAGATATGGAATGAATGAAGACTATGACCATTATATGAATTGCATATATACATCAAGAAATAAAGGACTCTTTACAGCGGATCAAGTAAATTTTTATATGATGCAAACATAAATGTTTTTATTTATTTTGTATTTTATAATGTGATTTTTAAAAATCATCATTATTTAATCATTATTTAATTTATAGTGTATTTAGTTTTAAACATTTATTTTTAAGGATTTTTAAACATGCTTCTTAAGAGTTTTAAAATTTACTTCTAATTTAAACATTTACTTCAAAGTGATTTTAAAAAACTTTTTCAAAAGATTTTTAAAAATCTACTTACTCCTAAAGATTGTTAGTAAAGATTTTCATAAAAAATTTCAACTTTTTCAAAATAATATTTAAAAGCTTTACTTACTGAATTTTTTTATTTTTTTTATTTTAATAATTAAAAAAATAATTACTCTAAAGAATAAGATAAAAGTAAAAAAGTTGTTTGTAACCATAAGGATTGGTGGATTAAATATTTTTTTTCTCTAACATCATTTAAAAGATATTTCTTGATGTAGTGGTCTAAACTTTTAAATTGAAACTTTTTTTTCTCTAACTTTTATTAATTCCAAAAAAAAAGTTGTTTAAAAGTAGGCCAACCTACTTAAATATTTTTTTGTATAAGAAAAAAAGTTGTCTGTTTAATTTGTGTTATATATTTTGTGCAAACTTGACTAATTACCTAAGCACATTAATATGTTTAGTGTCTCTATCGTGACATGAGCGCAAAATATATCTACTGCTGTTTTGATGTTTATTTAAAGTTTAAGCTTTTTTAAAAACTGTCTTCCTTTTGTTTGTTATAGTACTTTTTACTTGATTGCACAATGCAATTTTCAAGTCAAAGTAAAACTGTAAAACTTTATAAAATTTTTGATATTACATAGTTTGAAGTTTACTTTAGTTAGGTATTTGCATACACTTTCAATCACATTTTCTCATTAAAAAAAAGTGCTTTGAAAATTTAAAAACTGTAAAAAATGTTCTTATTATTAACTTGACCTTAATGAGTTCTGTGCAAACATGCACAAAAAAATTTTGGGGATTTTTATAAAGTCAAATACTTATCTATGTTTAAAACAAAAAATTTTTTTTCACTCATTTTTATTTTCTTTAAAAAAAAATTTTTTTCTAAGGAAAATTTACCCTGCTTGATTTACAATATCCCGGTAAATTTTACCAGTAAATTTTGAATCAAATTTTACTGGAAAATTTACATCACTAGTTATTAATAACTTTTCTTGTGCATTACTTGGCTTTATAACTATAAAATGTGTTTAGTGTTAAAGTACAAATTATTATGTACAAATTTATTTGATTGTTTAATTTAATGGTTTACTTTTTCATTTTTTCATTTCAGCTGAATAATGTTGGCCAGAAAATTTTAAGCAATTATTTCGAGTGCTCTATTTATTGTTAATTTTAGTTTTGTAAGAATCAAAATGATTCTTGAAAGTTCATTTGTGCTAGATAAAATTTTATTTTATTTTTCTAATTGCAAAGAATTTAGCCGGAGTCTCAGCTCGTTTCACCCGCCAAAATCCTCAAGGCACACGCAGAGGTTATGAATGTCCTGAAGAACGAGATTACTATCCTTATTGGAGACCCACACCTTGGAAGGTTTTTCATAGAATAATGTTTTTTAATTTTATTTTAAAGTTAGTTTTTAAAATTTTACACTAATTTTTTTATAGTTTTTGTCATTTTTTTATAATTTTTATCTTAATTTCTGAAACTGTATTCCTCAATATATTCTTGAAGTGCAGATAGACTTTAAAAGTGTGCAGGTAGAATACTTAAAAAATATGTTTTAAGTTATTTCAAACTTAAAATAATACTTCTCAATGTTGTCCAGAAAATTTGTAATACTTAAAATATTTCATTCTTCCTACTTCCCCCCTACCCCACTCATCAGTTCTGCCTGATTCGTTCCAAAAACACTTTCGTTTTTGTTTTACAGGTGATAAAATGAATAGAAAAGCTGAATACTACACTGAAATCAAAGAAGCATGCCAGGAAAGTGTTCGATTTGTAAGAAAAAAGTTAAAAAAAACTAATAATGTGGATTGTTGTTTCTAATTATTGTATGTCGAAGTCATAGTTTTGCACTCAATGCATCATTCTATATTGATGAATGTTTAGAAACACAACTGTTTCCATTCACACGTTTCATGTCAACTTTTAATTTAACTAGATTTTACAAGTTCTTATTATTCTTTTAATTAATTTTCTAAATTCGATGTACAAACTTCCATCTAATTAAATGTATCTCAAGCACAACAAATTAAAAACTTTTGAGGTCATTTGGCCTGAAAGGTTTCTTAGGGTATTGGCTAGCTTCATCAAAAGTCTTGATTGATCGCATCAAATTAAAACTAAACTAAATTTATTTTAATTTTTTACAGTTCAGTATGAAAGGTGTCAAAGTTGATGATGATGGAGATCTATTGCATATGATGGAGATCTATTGCAGATGATGGAGATCTATTGCATCTGATGGAGATCTATTGCATATGATGGAGATCTATTGCAGATGATTGAGATCTATTGCATATGATGGAGATCTATTGCATATGATGGAGATCTATTATGCTATTCCTAAAAGTGTAAAGTACTATCTAATATGCTATTCCTTAAAGTGTAAAGTTATATCTACTATGCTATTCTACTGTTACTTAAAGTGCACAATTTAAAACAGGAGAGGTAAATGTTATAGTATCTAAAAGTGGCATAAATGAGCCCATAAAATCACAAAGCTGTTTGTTAATTAAAAATGTCTAATCAAAAACATCTGTCACAAATTTTGATGCTGTTTTTGTACTGATACAGGTTACTGTTCCTAATGGTACTTATTGGTGAAAATGGTAATAAGTTATAACCACTTTTTCTGTATTTTTTTTCTTTCTCTGTTTTCCTATATTATCCCAAGTTTATAAATAACATCAACTTTCTACTTGAAGGCTCATTTAAGTGGAAAATAAGGAAAAACGAACTTATTATGAGTTGGTAGCAACATCCCTAACATATAGTAACTAAGGACAGTGCTAGAGACTCTTATGTTACTTGATATAGTAACTAAGGACAGTGCTAGAGACTCTAAACATGAATGTTTAAATATGAGCCTTAAAATATTTTTTATTAATTCCAAGGTTTGTTCCTTAAAGGTAGACATCCATAGGTGAAATTCCATCATTAAAAAAAATTAAATTTTTTATATTATAGATCATTCTTTATATCCCTACCACCTTTTAAAATTGTACTCATTTTATGCAAGAAATATATTATTCTGACAACACAAATTAACAAATAACCTCTATTTTAATAATTCTTTACTTTTTCTTCTCAGATGATTCTTTTTAAATTATTGTTTATAATCCTTTATGTCATTTCAGATCACTCATGAAAGCCTTTCATTCTATTTATTACAAAGTTTTTTGCCTACTCTAGTTGTCAAAATTGAAACTCTCTTTTTTTGCCTTTAGGTACATCTCTTTTTCTTTTCGTCAAATACCATAGTTACTATAGATGGTGTTTAAGTGGTTACTATGGTTGCTGTTTAAGTGATGACAATACTTGGTGCTTAAAGGGATCCCAAACTCCCAACACATGTTGTGTTCATATTAAAGATAATGTTAAAAAAAAGGTTTGAAACAAGTTTTTTTTGTTTAAAAATAATGAATGCATACTGAGAAAAATTAATGTTGTTGTTTTAGCCAAAGTTTACCTTCTCCATTTTATTCAAAAACTCTGAGTCTTTAAATTATATGTTGCAATCTACAGACTTTGGCGATTCCTTTGAAGTGCGTTTAATTCATAAAAGTTTTAGTATTTGATGTCAAGGTAGACTTTTAACAAATAAAAAGTGTAATTACACAAAGCTGCGTTTTTCTACTTTAATTCAAAAAGTACAATGTAGTATTTTTTTAACATACAGCAAAACAAATTTATTTGCATTATTTTTCCAAACATCGCAAAAAAATTTTTGTAAAAAGTAAAAACAATAAATTATTTTTATTTTATAGGAGCAACTTATATTTACTTATATTTCTTTTGTTTTTAAATTAAAACAAATATTAAAGCTTTACTTATTAACCTTCCGATTTTCATACGAATATTTTACATTATATAGAACGTTTTATATACGGTCTCTTGTTTTTGTGCAAGAGAGCGCAGTATTATATATTCTGATACTTATTTTATATTTAAACAATGGGAACTATTTTCTAACTTCTCTGGTTATTTTTACGCAATGACATTTTTTGTTTTCCTGTTGAAAAAAAGTATATATTAACAATTACTTTCATAAACGGACAGTATTAATTAGTGATGTTGGATGAATTGTTAACTTTTTTATAAAATTTTTTTGATTACGCTGATTTAATTTAAATTGCTAAATTGGCTGAATTAATTTGCTGCGGATAAAAAGGAAAAATCATTTTATTTTACATTTAATTATTGATAATGAAACTTTTAAAATGTTGGCAACTCCAAACCGATTAGAACCTGTTAAGGTTATGAAAAAAAAGTACAAGAATACACTAAACAATACAGTTGACAGTAGTATTAGATATGAAAATTTGTGAAAGGATATGTGAGATCCTGGTTTTGCATTAAAAGTACAATTAATAGCAACACAAGTCAGCATTATAAATTTTAATTATATGTTACTGTTTAATATTTTATAACCATCAAATTAAAAACACGAAGTTCGTATATTTTTGCCCATTTTATACAACTAATGTTAAACAAAAATATGGACAAATTATTATTAAATAACGCAATAACACATTAATTAATGGCAGTAACATAAAATTAAACTTAGAGATAAAATTAAATTAGAAATAAATCAACAATGAGCAAAGCAATTAACAGATTAATCTGGGACTATTTTGATATTAATGAAAATAATCAACATAAACAACATTACCAACAACAATTATCAAATAAACAACACAATATCGCATAATTTTAGGTGCTTTTTATTTTTATTGCTTAGTCGTTCTAAATAATAAGTAAATTTAGTTCAAGTTAATATTTCAATATTTACAGTTGCAATATAATAAAGAAATGATGTTTAATGTTGAACTTTTTATTTATTTATTTATTTTTTACCTACATTTGTTATAAAAAAATTTAGAACCCCCGTCATTAAAATAATTTGTTTTAAATATATTTCAACATGATTATTCAAACTAATTTTTTTTCGTTTGACTTCCCGAACTTCATGACGAAATATCGTCTAACCAAATAAAAATGCTGTTACTAATTTCATACGGGTAATTAATGTAAAACAATTTTTTTATCAGAGTCATTTGGATTGAGATGATAAATATTCATAATTTAGAAACATTAAATATATGGTGCAATAACAATTTATAGCAACGAACCAGCATAAAATATTTGAAATTTTTAATATCTTTTTAAATGTTAAAAATAGAAAGAAAAAAAACTAAACAAATAATCAAAAAAATTTCGAATAAAAATAAACAAAAATATTTCCAGAGTTTCATCTGTTAAAAGTCTACCGTGACGTCAAATACTAAAACTTTTATGAATTAAATGTGCTTCAAAGGAATCGCTGAAGTATCTAGATTGCGATGTATAATTTGAAGACTCCGAGTTCTTGAATAAAATGGAAAAGGCAAGATTTGGCTAAAACAACAACATTAGTTTTTCTTGGTATGCATTCATTATTTATTTTTGATCAAAAAAACTTGGTTCAACCCTTTTTTTTAAACATTATCTTTAATATGAACACAACATGTGTTGGGAGTTTGGGATCCTTTAAGTGGTTACCGTGTTTGCTGTCATCTCGAATTCCACCTACTGTGACTGTTTCTTTTTAAAAAGTTTTTAAGCTTTCTGTCAACCTTTTTCTTGCTCTAGTTGTAAGTGAGTTTTTTAAAAACAAAGCTTAGAAAATTAATTTTCTTGGGGTTAAAGTTTTTTAATTTGACCAATAAAATTATGATTTTTTTTGTCAATATCTAACTTGTTTTTGATAAAAACTGTTTTATTATAAGTTCTCTGCACTTCAGGCTCTTTAGAAACTCTGTATATTGAAGCATAATGTATCTAATTTTATTAACTTATGCTATAAATTTACTAAAAATACTACCAATTTTATTAACTTTTACTATAAATAGGATATCGCTGTTATGACGAATGATGTTTCGCAGTGTACTAGATATCAGCAGGAGAGTGAGAATGTTAAGTCAAGATTTGTGTGTGTTCCACCAGCTGGTTATATGGATGCTCTTATTTTAAATAAAGTTGGTGGAAATCCAGCAAATACCTATTTAGGAATAACTCAAGAAGCTTGCGAGGTTAGTTTAAAAATGTGAGATTAATTTAAAAGTACTCATGCCCAACTTGTTTCTTAACACAACAACCTTGTTTGTCACAGTTTGTGTTTCAATAATAATATATAATGCAAGCAGTAAGCAACCCGTAATACAAGTTATTAGTAAATTAATCATTTGTATCAATTTAACTTATTATGTTATCTAAAATGTTTTATATTATCTAAAAATTTTGCTTGCCCTTACCAATGTCTTAGCTTTTAAAATGTAAACTAAATAAAACAGCAGGCACCATGAGAAGGAAGCCATGAGAAGGAAGTACAACTTGATAAAACCTAAAAAGAAAGAAATGAAAAAAAAAAAATTAAGGTCTTAAATCAAAAGAATACTATTTTACATTTTATTTCTAATAAACTTTTACAAAATAAAGAATTATAAAGAAAGTAAATTAGCTGGCTAATATATTTGCTTGCATTTGAAAAATAATTTAGTGTTTGGCTTCTTAATTAGTTATGATAAACACATTTTTGCTTCAGGGATAGTCAATAAAGCTTGTACATAAGGGGAGGGGTTGTCTGCAAATAGCATAAATGTATGGGAGTGGGATATAGAAGCTAAATATAAAAGAACATATGCACAATTAAAAAAAAAATGTCTTTGCTAAATATTCTTCTCATAGTTTAATGTTTGATTAGCATTTTTTTTTTTAATTCACAGTTTTTTTCTTCAAAATTCTTGTGATATTTATGTCTGCCAATATTGATATGTATATTTTTTTCAAGATAAATAATTTATATTTATTTTTCTTTCAGAAAATACATATTTTTATGAAGTAATTATGCCTTTCACTATTTTATTATTATAAATACAGTATGTTGATTGTTACTGTTTACGAATATTTAGGTGCAAAATGTTCACCTAAATATTCATAACAAAAGTTACTATTGTTAATGGCAATGACAAAAACAATAAAGTTAACCATTAAAACTGGCTTTGTAATGTTACAGTAAACAAAATATATAAAAAATAGTTTTCTAGTTTCTCCTTAACTTTTGACTTATGATTAATACAGTAAATTTCAAGTGGTATAAATTTACTAAATTAAAATCATGTTTCTACAGGAAACAAACCAAGAAAGCAATGACAAAATAAACTAAAAAAAAACAAAGGATAAGATTAGATAATGGTTTAGTTTATTAATAAACATAAAATCATTTAAATTGAAGACTATTATAAATAGTTGTTATAAAAATTTAATAAATTCAATTTTTTGAAATAATGTTGGAAAATGTACAAGTAATAACTTAAATTAAAATTATAATGATAATTCTTTAACAAATATACTCTTATTTGTTTCGCCAATGTCTTTTTGCTATATATATATATATATATATATATATATATATATATATATATATATATATATATATATATATATATATATATATATATATATATATATATATATATATATATATATATCAGGGCTTGTGATGAAGAAAATCGTCAAGCGTGTTATATCGCGCTCGTAAAATTAGAATTTAAATTAGAATAATCGAGCGTGATTATGCGCGCTCGAGATAACGTCGGCGAGCGCGATCATGAAAATTGCTGAAGATGATGCTCATAAAAAGCTTTTTATTTTTTATATCTTTTTTTTATTTGTTACATCAACCTTTCGTCAACAAATGTTTGAATTAGTATCACGCTTACGAAACTACTTCAACGAAGTCGATTTTTTCCTTCCAAACTTCTTGTATATTGTTTGCGTCAGATCGCGATTTTTTTTTTAACTTTTAAAAATAATATCAAACAAAAACGCAACTTCTTATTGAAGTATAATTTTAGTTTTTTGCTTATGTTGTTTTGATATATGTATTTAAAAATGTAAACTTAATTTTTTTCATCATAAAAAAATATCACAAGAATAATTTGAAAATCTTCTTTTTTAAAAACTATTTGTTATAAGTTAAATAAGATAGTTTTATAGTTAAATATATATATATATATATATATATATATATATATATATATTTCATAGTTAAATTCGTTATAAGTTAAATAAGATAGTTTAATAGTTTCCATTTAATAAATGTTGACACCATTACGCTTCCTTTTGGAATGTCCTTGGTTGCAAACATTCTTATCAACAGAATCGTTTTAAAATTTGAGTTAAAATAAATAATAGTTAATAAAAAACCTATACTATGAACAAAAATTAATTTTAAAAATTACTCTATTATTAATATTTATTTTTATTATAAATGATGTGTAAAAATTACAAACAATAAATCAAATAAATCTTACTTGATATTTTCACAAAATTAAAAATATTCTGCAGTTTCAATTATCTTATAACGGTTTTCTAATTTTCTATTCATATTTTTATTTGCGCATTTTTATATTCGTATTGCGTTTCCACGTGCACATTCCATTATAACGACTTCAAACTGCTCATTCACATGCACATTCCACCTTTAACGACTTCAAACTGCTCATTCATTATGTTTGTGCAAAAGAGATTGACGTAGTTCTTTTTATATTTTATATCAGTGCTTCGATAATATAATATCTCTACTAAAAATTCTTTTTTTAATATTTTATGAAATTTTGTCCTGGACGAGCGTTATTTTATACGCTCGTTATAAGTTGAACGAGCATTGTTTATTGCGCCTAGAACGTTTGAAAATACTGTTTACGGGCGCGTTTTATATGAAGTATATCAGGGCTGATATACTTACATCACAAGCCCTGATATATATATATATATATATATATATATATATATATATATATATATATATATATATATATATATATATATATATATATATATATATATATATATATATATATATATATATATATATATATATATATATATATATATATATATATATATATGATAATAATAATAATAATATAATATATATTTAATAATGATAATAATAATACTAATTAATTGCTATAAAATTTATTGAAATGTAAATTTGAATTATTTTTAGATGTATTTTTGTTTCGAATTTTAATGAGTTTATTCAAATTATTGAAAATGAAATATAATCAAATATTTTGTAGTTATTGTTACTTATAATAACTAAATTAAATATTTACATATCTATAATAGATTAGATATTTAAATATTTAAGTAAATATTGTTAACAAATAAATATTAAATATTTAAATAAGTAGTCTCAACAAAAAAAGTAATATAATTTTTGTAAGGAAGTCATTAAATGTTAGTATGAATGTTAGTATTGTACATAGAAACTGGAATGGCCAAAGAATTCTGGAAACAAAGCAAACTGGACTGAAATTCCAAGTCGAAATCTAAATCCTCCTGAATGTGTTTCACCACCTCGATCTCGGGATAATCATAATGGAAATGGGCTAGGAGGGTTTCCTACCACATACAACTGGACAATTCCAAGTGACATTAATGAGAACTGTGTTCTGCGTCTTCGATATAATATTTCTACTGGTGACTATCTGTTAGATGCAAACTCATCGAACAATAATAATGGTTAGTAATTTCATAATAATGGTTACTTATATCATAATAATGGTTAGTAATTTTGTAATAATGGTTTGTAATTTTGTAATAGTGGTTAGTTATATGGTAATAATTGATTGATAACACTGTACAACAAAAAAAAATTCCCGCAGATATCTTGGTATACAATAATCAATCTTAATCAATTTGAGTGTGCTGATTTCGATCATGCAAACCATTTGCCTCTATCAGCCTCAATTTTTGAAATATCCAGGGTCTTAAATTTTATATTTCAATGAATTACTGCAAAACATAAGAAATATATTTTTTTGCACAAAACTTATATTTTCAAAGTTAATGCTGCATCAATTATATTAGATAAAAACATGAATGTGGCTCGAGCTTTATATATATATATATATATATATATATATATATATATATATATATATATATATATATATATATATATATATATATATATATATATATATATATATATATATATATATATATATATATATATATATATATATATATATATATATATATATATATATATATAAATATATATATATATATATATAAATATATATATATATATATTAGGGTGGGTCATAAAATTTTTTTTAGTGTTGCTAACCTGGCTATGGTCTAGAAAGTTGTTTTTTTATGTACTAATTTAGGAAAGTATTTACTTTTATTGATTGAACAATGTCTTCCACCCGCAACTATAATTACAAAAATTAGCAGGCCCTATTATTATTTAAAAGAAAAGTTTTTCAAAATTATGTGATGTAGGTACTCAAATAAAGCGAAATTTTATAAAAATTTCAAAAATAATAATTTTTTCATAAAAAAATTATTATTTTAGATTCTATTGCATAATAACTATAGTTTTTTAACTAAAAATGAAAAAGGTGCATTTTTACATGTTTTTTTACAACAATTTTTTTCGGGAATATGATTTTTATAAAACAATTTTTATTTTCGAATTTTTCATAAAATTTCGCTTCTTTTGAGTACCAGGTTGACCTACTTTTGAAAAACTTTTTTTCTCCAAAATATTAGGGTACCGGTAATTTTCCCAATAAAGTTGCGCCCTTTAAATCTATCACAGTCATTCTCATATTTGATAGTATCAATATTAATAACTATTAGGAATGATTAGAGCCTGTAACAAGAAAAAAAAATTTTTTGACCCACCCTAATATATATATATATAAGATACATAATTATATAATAAACCGAAACTCAATTTGAAGTGTAATACACCGACGTATAATAAAAAATTTGTTACACATGTTCACGGTATAAATTTTTTTTATTTTGGACTTTCGTTTATATTTCTGAGTTGGCAAATCACGCTGATTTTTCCAGCAGTAGTCTGCCAGCATTGCTGCACTCCACCGACCCTTATAGCGTGACTCTATCACCGAAATGTCCTGGTTGAAACGCTCTGCATGCTCATCACTGACTGTACCAAGATTTTCTGGGAAGAAGTCTAGATGTTAGTCAGTTAAATGAATTTTCAGAGACGTTGCAGTCAATGTACTTGTACGCAATAATACATTTTTGTACAACATTCACGTAGTCAGCACATTTCTTATTTCCAAGGAATTTGGTTACGACTGGCTTGAATACCACCCACGCATCTTTTTCAATAACACTTAAAATGTCATAAAAGTGTTCTTCGGCCATAAATTTTTTTATTTGAGGAGAAATGAACACACCTTCTTTTACCTTTGCATAACTTAACTCTGGGAACTTATTGCGCAGGTGTTGAAATGCAGCAAAGTCGCTGCCTAATTTATTGACAAAATTTTTTATACCAAGTCCCAACTTGATATGAATTATCTTGTCAGGATCAACCAAAGTTGGATGAAGAACGTTTTTATTTCCTGGCTGTAGTCTGTCTCTGATTGGCCAATTCTTCTTGATGTATTGTTGCTTCCTATCTCTGCTGTTCCACTTGCATATGAAGCAGCAGTACTTTATGTATCTTGACTGCATTTCCATTAGAACAGCTAATACTTTTAAGTCACTGCAAATACTCTAGTTGTACTTACGGTAAAATATTTTGATTAGAAGTTGAGACATGTTTTCGTACGTCTCTTTCATGTAGGCAGAATATGCAACTGGTACTGATGCATACTATTTCCATTGTGCAACAATACTGCTTTTAAACTAGTCTTGGATGAGTCAATGAACAGTCACCATTCTTCAAATCTGTGTTCAACTCATAGACATGACAAAAGACTATCAACATCAGTGCAGAAGCAAATAATGTCACTCATGTCAAAGTACTGAGCAAAATTTTTCTCCCTGTAATGAAATTTTGCTGTTATTGTACCTGGTGCAAGCAAATGAAATTCATTCAAGCAAGAACCAAGCAGTTCTGCTTGGGCTTTTGTTAGTGCCAGATCTCTTACTAGGTTGCAAAGTTCAAAATAATTAATCAAATAAATTCCTTCTTCGGCAGCTTTGTCGTCAGAGTTTAAGTCGTCAGCAGAAAATAAAATATCACTTTCTTCTTGCTTTTCTACGTCAGTTGTGAATGATGCAGGTGCTGGTGGTATTGGAAAAACCATGGGATCATGTGGAATTGGTTTTGTAATTGATTGAACCTCTGGGTAGCTTATAGATGAATGAGTTTTATAAGAAATTCTACTAATTTTTGCCATACAAAAATAACAATCTATTGCTTTGCTCACGCCATATCATAGGAACTCCGAGTGCCTTGTGATTTTTTTTTTTACCTTCCCGATCCAAAACGCAACTTGCATGAGCATGTTAAACAAGTTAGGTGCCCATGACTTACCACAATCCACCTTTGAATCAAAGTACAGTTTGTATGCTTTCTTTAGTAATGATGTGAAAGCCTTCATATGTGACTTGTCTGTTACATAGCCGCACACATAGGAAAAAAGATCAGGTGAATTTACACATCTTCTGGTTGTCATATTTTTAGTGAATCACCAAATTAACTTTTATTTTTTTATGTTCACATTAAGTTTTATGTTCCTCCAATGAATACAGAGGAAGTAAAATAGAAATTTGCAATTACAATGTCCAAACAAACAGTGCAACATCATAACACTGTTTATATACATATATATATATTTATGTATATATTTTTGTATATGTATATATTCGATAATATCTTAAAAATTTGACCTGATGGAGCAAAATGGTTTTCAGATTTAAAATCAGCATAAAATATTACTTATATTATATGACTTAATGACATAATATTTCTTAATATAATTAAGAAATATTACTTAATGACATTCAAGATATCCTTTTTTTTTCAGTGTAATTAATCAGAATTATAGCAAAATCAAAAAAGTTTTTTTGTTTCTCTATTTTTATAATTTAATTAGGTTTAATTATTATAAAAGTTTTTAAAATTTTTAAAAAATTAAATTGTATTGCAATTATTCTGTATAAATAACCATTTTTTTTAGCTAACAAAATCAAGGTGGGTCCTTTGGTTGGACTTTCAGACACTGAAGCCACAAATAGAGGATATCTTTTTAACAACAATCCTGTGGTTCAACCGTTAAAAACAACAAATGCTAATTTAGGTTCTCGGTTACAACTGAGGCTAGCTATCAATACTGCTCAATATGGCAGAACATTTCAAGACAGGTATTTTTCTACTATAAAATTTGTATTTCCATCATTTATTACTCGTAGTTATTACTCATAATTTCATAATTAATTATCAATATTTTATTTATAAAGAAATTAGTTATCAATATAAAAATATTAAAAAGAACTCAAAAAATTGATTGAAATTTTTTCTCAATTTTACTTATGAAAAATATTTTAATTAAAAGTGTTAAACCAAATCATTTGACTCAACACATGGCCACAATAAATTTACATTGAAAAATCATTTAAACTAATTAGAAATATTGTTTTTGATAGCTATCGGTAAGCAGCAATAATAATTACATGACGTACTAAGCAAAATTATTGAGTTGAAATCAAGCTTTTATTGAATTTTTATAGTAATATACTTTTTAATTTATTTAAAATATTTATAGTAATATACTTTTTAATTTATTAATCAATATATTTTTATAAAGTAAATTATTAAATACTTTATAATTAAATTTCACTATTTGTATAAGGCTGTTAAAATAAACTATTAGTAAATGAGCGATATAAAAATCTTAAAACTATTGCTAATCAGCAAATATCTTGGAGGTCCTAGAAAATTTCTCCAAACTGAATTTCCAACAAATATGTGATTGTTTGCAGGTATGTCTTGATCTGCAACAAAAAATAATTACTAGTTCATGAAAAAGATCCACATAAATTATCAATGCAAGAATTTTTTTCTAATGTTGCCATGTCATTGCAATCAATCAAGCAAGGTTTAATTGACAACGAGAAGTTTTTAAAGTCAGAGTCATTGAGAACATTTTGTTCATCTACTATTAGATTTGACACTAAAAATATGGATGTTGTAGCAGAAATGTATAATAATTTTGATATGGTCAGTAATAGCAATAAAGTCAGTGATAGCGAAGTTGGCTCAACATTAGAAAAATAAGAAAATTATCTTAAACAAAACAACCTTATTATTAGTAATGCTGCCATTGCCTCTGTCAGATTTAATGTCTCATCAACTGCTACTGCTGCTATCATCTTTTGAAAAATAATATGAAGGCTATTATGAAACTTTTTGAAGATAAAAATAATCTTAGCTGTGATAGCATGAAATTTTTTCATGCCAAAGAGGGTGCTATGAAGTGCTCTAGAGTGGAGGAAAATTTAAGCTGTGAAAGAAATATAATCACCGTCATATTGTAGAAAAACTTGATGGACCAACTTCTTCAGATAAAAAATGGTGTGGTGCAGTTGGTAAACTGTTTTCTAAAATTGATAATCTTGAAAGATTTACTGTTTCTTAAAGTTTATAATCTAGAATAAATTACGTGAAAACTTGCGTGGAATTGTTTGAATGCAATATTAAAAAGAAACCTTGATCCTAAAGTAGCAACTCTTAAATGTGGTAGATTGTCTCACAGTCGATGGTTTACTTGTGGAATGAGGTGCTTGCTTCTATGAATGAGTAAGCATGATCTTAAACCTTAGTATGCAGAGATCTTAAGGCTCTTTGCAACTTGGGTGACACAGGTGTATCTTCTGATATTTTTCGAGATCAAAGTAAATTATGGCCAGTGAATCCTGGTAGGCTCATCCTTAGAATATACTTGTTGCACTTCTCTGTTCTGATAACTCAGATCAAAGGTCATTTGCAGTTGACAAAATATTGGCAGTCAGGGCTGGAAGTAAATATAGCTCTACTGATGTGAGACCTTTTAAAGTTCCACAAAAAATTAACCTTAATACTTGTGAAATCAAAGAACTTATTGATAGGAAAAAAGAAGTCATTGCTGATTCAGTTTTCTATGCAAATGCATTTAATGCATTTAAAGTTTCTCCCCTGGAGCTTCTTTTATATTCCTTGGATACCCAAAGTTGTGAAACAGCAGTCAAATTAGTTACTGCGGCAGTCTGTGGTTGGGATAAAAATTTTTTATATGAACTTAATTGTGAAATTGAGAAATAATGCCTGTGATGAAATCAAAAAAAGACTTTGTTTAAGTGACCAATGCCTAATAAAAACTATATAGTAAAATATTTAAAACTAGCTCTCACCTGTTTTTATACAGAATGATTTTATATTTAGTTGGTAACAATTTTTTATTATTAATTTGATATTATTTGGTTATTATTATTGTATTTTTTACTTGGTTGTTTTATCTTCAAGCTTGTTAAATTTATTAGTTGTTTTTATTAACTTTTTTTATTAATTATTTTTGCAACGATTTCATTCTCTTTCCTAAGCTTTAGAAAACTTTGGAATGCATAATATGTTTAAAAAAAAAGCTTTTTTATTTATGAATAGTTTATCATAATTTATCTTGATAATTAAATAAATTATCAAATATTGACTAGGGGGTGCCTGGAAGCCCTAATCGTTTTCATATATTCCTTGCAGGGGGTCAATGATAATTTTATCTGCTATATTACTCCTACTTTTTACTTTATAAAACTTTAGTTTGTATTAATAATTGTCTAAAACTTCTTAAAAATTAAATCCTACTTAAAAAGATTAACTTTTAATAAAACCGTAATTTTAAAACTTTGTAAAATATTAATGTTTGCTAAACATTAATATTTTACAAAAATATTATCAAAACTGAGTTCCCCATACCCAAATACATAGAAATCCAAGCGTGGTAGTTTAAAAATTTGTATTTTGACTGAAATATAATATACCCTTATATATATATATATATATATATATATATATATATATATATATATATATATATATATATATATATATATATATATATATATATATATATATATGTATATATATTATTATTATTATTATTATTATTATTATTACTATTATTATTTTTAACTATTATTTTTATTAATTTTTTTCTGAATAAGTTTTTTTTTTTAATATAATATCTTTTTTTTGTTGTTGATATATTATCTATTTTTGAAATTTTTTTGTTTTATAAATTATTAGGAACTCATTAAATGTTCAAGGGTCTTAGGTGACCCCTAAAAATATTTTTTATTCAAAATTTTTTTTGAAATCAAGTGTTTTTTTTTAATCATATAAAACACACTAAGGGGTGGCAACATATTTTTCAAAAATGTTGTTTTTTGGTACACCTTAAAATATACATATAAATATGTATATATAATTATATATATATACAATTAATTGCAATTTTCTTATGCCAATAATACATATGTGACATATAATATATATATATATATATATATATATATATATATATATATATATATATATATATATATATATATATATATATATATATTTATTTAATTAAAAAAAAAATTATTATTTTTAAACAATTTAAAATTATTTTTTAAAAGAAATTTTAGTTTTATATTATTTTAATCTCAACCACCACTACCACCACACTTCCAACATAACATACAAGATCATAGCTTCTTCTATGTACATAATTTTAATACAAGATCATAGCTTCTTCTATGTACTTAACTTTAATACAAGATCATAGCTTCTTCCATGTGATACAGAAATTTAAGTTTTAAAACCAATTACTAAGTTTTAAAAATTATTTAAAGATTATTAAGCTTTAAAAGCAAATTTTTTATGTAATCATGAACCATGCATATATTTGAATTAGGTAAATATAAACTACAATGAAATTACATAATGGGTCTATTTTATAAATAGCAGAGAAAAGCGGATGTAGAAAAACAGCAGATCTGCTGTTTTTTTAAATTTTTAAGAAACAGTTTTTTTAATTGAATTATTACCTAATTCAAATATATGTGTTTTTTTAAATTTTTAAAAAACAGTTTTTTTAATTGAATTATTACCTAATTCAAATATGTGATTACATAAAAAATATAGTAGAAAATGTATTTTCACAAATTAGACTATTTTTTAATTTGTTTTGCTAAACTGTTTGCTTTTAAAACTTAAAAATTAGATTTTATTAAGTTTTTATAGGAAAAAACCTTAATGAATTTTGAGTTATTTATTTTATTAGAAGCCATCGTTTTGCAATTCGTTCACGTCCTGCTGATTTCAATGGACTTAAAATGTACAACTTAAATGTTCGAGGTAAACGAGGAAATATTGTTCAAGTGTATCCAGCAGTTGAATATGATTTTGTACCAAATCGGCTTACTCTATCAGCTTCAGATGCTATTCATATACAGTAAATTATTTTGAAGTTAATTTATTTTTTAAATTTTGTCTTTTTTTAAATTTAAATTTTATCTTTTTTTATCTATGAGTTGATTACCACCTTGAGATTATTAAGTACACTGCCAATAGTGGATAAAACTGCCAATGTACTTAATTACAATCTAATTCCAACAATTGATTTTCATTTTTTTACATTTAAGGTTTTGATGGCTAACTATTTAATATTAAAAAATTTAATAGTAAAAATTTAATATATATATATATATATATATATATATATATATATATATATATATATATATATATATATATATATATATATGTATATATATATATATTAATATTTCATTTTAATATATATATATATATATATATATATATATATATATATATATATATATATATATATATATATATATATATATATATATATATATATATATATATATATATTAAAAATTTATAAATGTAAATAACTAAAAGATTTGAAATTATTGCATAAATGATTGTTGGATTAAAAGTTACTACAGTTCAAATACGTATTCACACTTTCTCTATACTTAAAGGAAGGTGTTTTACCTTGAATACAAATCACATATTTTGTTGAGTAACTTTGAAAATTGAAAACAAAAATAAATTATTTCATTACAAAATCATAGCCGCATATGTTCCCAAATATTGTCAATTTTGATCATAAAAGTTTAGCACAGCAATACTCAGTAGATAAAGAAAAAAAATGTTATCTTGCACAAAAATAAAACACATCAAATAACTTTAAAACAAACCATTTCTTATAATTGAAAATACAATTTACATGCCTCCAAGTGACAAATACTTTAAATTGTATATTTTATTTTCTTAAACACAACCCAGAATGCGGGATTTTTGAAAATATTTCAAGATAAAGCATATTCAAGGTACACCACCTTACCCTAAACAAGGTTATTTGTCCTTGGCACTTGATAAATTAAATAATAAAAACAGTAAAAAATATAAGAAAAAAATGATTTATTTTTCAATAAATATTCAGATTGTTTATTAAAAAAACAAGCAACATTCTAGTTTATTAAGTTGCGTTTTTGTGGTTTTTTAAAAAGCGTTTAATTACTTTCCTCAATTATTTTAATTGTTTTTACATAAAGTTTGCTTGATTATTACCCCAACTTTACTTTGGAAAATGCATATAACTACAGTTTCATAAAATCATTTAAAATTCTAAAAAAGCATTTAAAAAAGTTTTTATTGTTTATAAAAAACTACTTAAACTTGCTTAGTTGACAGGTATTATATATGGCGTAAAGTAGATCTATTAATTTTTGTTTCTTTACCAGATTTTACTGGTTTTAGATTAATTCATTTTACTAGTGGTGAATTTTCTTTTTTTTCATAAATGACTGAAGTTTTGACTATTATTTTAAGAAAAGTATTCAATATGTTATTTTATTATTTAATCATTGTTGTACTTAACTAAGAACAGGTTAATCTGCTTGTAAGTCAGGTTAGGTTATCCTGCTACTGATAAAATGTAACCCAGTACAACTTGCTTCATTTTCTGCTGCCTTGTAGGATACGCTTTTTTAGGCAAAGACAATTCCGACTTAAAACACCCCCTGTCTTGGGGCTCTTGGTTGAGTAAAGGCTAGAGAGGATGTCTTGATAAAAATGCTCATCTTGGGCAGACATTAAATACATCCAGCTACTGTCTTGTAGAAGGTGTTCTTGGCAAAGACTTAAGGAGTAAATTGATTCTATCTGTTGACCAGCCTCATACCCTTTCTTCATCTATTAGGCTGACACAGATATATTTATAATACATTGTTTCTAGTTTAGGATGTTGAATGCTGGATCTTTTTGACTCAATTTGCTTGTGTCTCTGTTTTTATGACTATGCAACTCATTCTATTATCTCTTAATAAGGGTGCAGCTCTATAACTTAGTTTTATGGTTCTGGGGCCAGCTGGTAGTCAGATTTTACAAACTCTGTGGTAGCTTTCAGAGAAGCTGGTTCTGTCAACAGGTGAAAAATATCAAAATACTAACAATGCCATGTTGCGCATGGATTGTGTCCCTGTTCATACTTTTGGTGTGCATTGTTGCGGCCACATTTAGGGCTTTTTGTTATGGTTTAGTGTTTAATAATAGTATTGAGACAATTGCTTGGGCTATTAAATAGTGTACTGAGTACTATCTGTGTTTTAATTCAAGTTCTTTGAAATCAAAAAATTACTAAAGTACCAAAAACTATAATCACAAAAAGCCATTGTCACACCTAGTTCTCTAAATCTATCATTCACTAATATTCGTGGTCTTTGAAGTAACTTTTCTTCTGTTGAGTCTTATCTCTTGCAAAGTTCACTAGACCTACTTGTTGTTTGTGAGACTAATTTGAGTTCAACTGTCTCTTCTTGTGGTCTTAGTTTTGATGGTTATCTTCCTTTAATTTGTAAAGACTCCAATAGTCACATGCTTGGCCCCGCATTAACATTCATAAAAATTCACCCATTTTTCGGGAAACTAGATTTAAATCTATTTAAAACTTTATTTAAGATTTAAGCTGATTTAAAATTATTTTTTTATGTACTTTGGTTTAGCACCACTTCACTCTATTGTCTTTCTGTTTGTTTTATATTGCTCTCCATCTCTGCACCCTTTTTGATGTTATTTCTAATCAAATTGACCAAGCCCTCTCTCTCTATCCCATAGCCAAAATCGTTGTTGTTGGTGACTTTAATGCTTATCACACTGTATGGCTTGGCTCTAGTGTTAGAAACCATTTTAAAAAGGTTTTGTCTAACACCAAAGCCTGCTATTCTCAGGCCAGGAAATCTGGTATCTTATCTCAAAAATTGAACTCTCGTGACTTATGGAGAATCTTTGACAGTATCTATAATCTCTTCTTGAATCTAATCTAAAGCAAATCTCTTTTTTATTTTTTTTTATTTTAATTCACCTCCTCAAGGCCGAGAAGGTCACTACAGACGAGGAGGCTACTTATTTGTGGCTATAACCTTCTCTCAACTCTATAATTCCGAAACACGAACCTTGACGAACAAGGCCGCTGCGCGGAGAAACGAGTTGAGCGCCGTACTACCAGGGACGTGGTGGGGATCGAACTCGGAACCACTCGTTTATGAAGCGAGCGCTCTACCACTACACCACTACCGCATTAAATTACTACACCACTACACCACTACCGCATTCTTCTTGAATCTAATTCCACCTCTCTTGTACGGTTCCTATTTGTCACCTTATGTAAAGACAAAGCTGAATTCTTTGCTTAAAGAACTTTTTTGAAGAACTTTTCATCAATATCATCGCTTGATTATACTAGTTGCATTCTACCTGATATAGCCAACAAACAGGTTAATCTATCGCTTGACATTGGTACCACTCCAGCTTTTGTATCTAAAGTGATTTCCTGCTTAGACTCATACCTGTTATAGTCTTGCAGAAGTGTTCTTTGGAGCTGTCATTTATACTTTCAAAATTATTTAACAAGTGCTTATCAAAGTCTTGTTTTCCAGCCTGCTGGAAAACAAGAGCAGCATCAAAACAATCAAAACAAGCATCCCTTGTATCCCTATTTTTAAAAGTCTGGAGAGCGATTTGACTCCTCTAACTACCGTCCCATTAGTCTTCTTTTTATCATAAGCAAGGTTTTTGAATCTTTAATTAACAAATACTTAATCTCACTTCTTGAATCTAATAACTTTCTGATCATTAATATGGATTTCGATCTTCTCATTTTACAGCTGATTTCCTAACAGTAATAACCAATAGGTTTTATTGTGCATTAGATAGATGTGGAGAGGTTAAGGCTATTGCTCTTGAAAAAAAAACTAAAGTGGCATTGTTCACTGATGATACTACCATTTATTTTTGTCTTAATAAGAAGCCAACACTCTCTGATTGCTTAGAGGGGACATTTGGGCTTGAAAAGGATCTTACTTCTGCTACAGCATGGGGTTCACAGTGGCTGGTAAACTTTAATTCAGATAAAACCCAATTTTTTTCAGGCAATTGTTATTGCAATAATCTAGATCTTCCTATATTTATGAACAGTAATGTACTCAATGAGTCATCTGCCCTTCATCTTTAACCATTATCTCTTACTTCTGTACTTTCTTGGAAACCATATATCAAATCTATTGCAAAATTAGCATCTCTTTATAGTGCTCACTGCTTTATTACTATGGATTCTATTCTTTATTTCAATAAATCTCAAATCTGTTTTTGTATGGAATATAGTTGCCATATCTGGGGTGGATCTTCTAATGATGTCCTTTCTCTTTTAGACAAGGTGCAAAAACGCATTGTAAACAAAGTTGGACCTGCTCTTGCAGTCAACCTCCAACCATTATTGCATTATCGTAATGTTGCTTCTGAAACAACATGAGAAGCAACATTATGATGATTTGATAATGATTGGAGAAAAGCAGCATTATGACTCTTTCTATATAATTACTATAATGGGCACTGCTCTAAAGGGCTAGCGTCTCTTGTGCCATCTACTAATATTCATTCTTGTATTACTCGTCATTCAATTAAGTCTTGTCCTTTTACTTTGACTGTTCCTAAATACTCCGAAAATTCTTATTTGTCTAGTTTTTTTCTTCAAACAGTTCTTTGGAGTTTGCTTCCTTCATCCTGCTTTCTAGATACATATAATTTGCAATCTATTAAGTTGTCTGACTTAAGAAAAACTTCATCTTTTCTCTTCCAATAACTTCCAACTCTAATAGTGGTTGCTTGCAGCCTTGTTGGAACTGAAAATGTTAAAAATATGTATATAATTAAAACCAAAATATAATTAAAAAGATGCAATATTGTTCAAATACATTCAAAAAATATCTGACAAGATATTTTTTTAATGCAAAACAAAAGTAAAAAAGTATATATAAATTGAATATTTTTGTTTTGTTTTAGATGGACTGGTTCTAACTCAAACCCTAACAATAATGAAGGACAAGGAAGAGCTGGATCTGATCGTTCAAACATTCTTTTATTAACTGATCTAGCTTATCCAAAAGGCAATATTCGACAGGATGCTTCAATTGAAAACAAAAAGGGTCAATATGGAAATAATATTCCAACTAGTTTGACATTGCCAAATAGAAACCTCTTAGGTTTAAACATGGCAGATATAAAATCACTTGCTATACTTAATCCTGGTACAACTTTTGTTCCAATTTATAGTTATAGCATGTGTATATATATATATATATATATATATATATATATATATATATATATATATATATATATATATATATATATATATATACTGTATATGTTATTTTTTTCAAACACTTATACAATACATACCCTTTACTGAGCAATGATTTATTTTTGATTAGTGACTTAACTGAGCCCAACATTTTCATTATAGACAAGTGGTGTGGTATTTTCTGTTTGAAACTTCACATTATGTGGTTTTGAAGTATATATTTACAACTAGGTGCTCAAAGTATAATGCTCCAAGTTGTCTTCCAAGTGTTAACCTATTTTATGCAGTCCATGAAACTAAGTATTTTTATTAACAACATTACTAGAAAGATTACTACAAGATTAAAAAGCTCCTCTGACTCTTACCACACTTAAGTAGGGTTTTATTTCAGAGTTTTCATAAGTTGTCTTTATTACAGTTCCTCACAGTATCGCCTGTCCAAAAAAAAAATTTGTTATAAGAGACTAGTTTGGTGTGAGGACTAAATAGCTAAATGTATAATGAATCTAAATTAGTCAGATTGTCATTGTTGAAGAAAAGGTGATTACCTAATATTTACTTATTAAAAATAAAAGAGACTGTGAATGTTTTTATTGTTTTTATTTATTTTATAATAGGTTTTATGTTTTGGTCTTTTAAGCTCATACTTCCATAAAGTTGATATTTCCTTAAAGTTTATATTTCCTTAGAGTTCTGTGTCATTTCTATGCTTAACTGATGCAAATGAAAGGGTTTGGGTTCTACTTTATTTAAATGGTGTATGACTAATGTCAAAATACACTTTTTTATTATGTTCATGATCACTGGTTGCTTGGTGGACTATTGTTAGACATACACTGGTTGTTTAAATAGCAAAATGCTTTAACTACGCAGTTACATTGGTTAGTTTTAATTAATTTTTGTTGTGCAAAATTTTGAAATTATTTGAATTTATGATCAACTTTAGGTTAGACATGCAACTGTAGCTGATCTTAATAGAATTTTGGTTGAATATTTTATGTAGCATGTGGAAATATAAGTCAATTAGAGCTAAAAAACGGTTCCCTATTTTTGTTTTGACATTCTAGCTGAATGGAGGGTTATATAAAATGGTATAACATTAACAATGTTTTTTTTTTGTTGATTTTGTTTTTGATTTAAGAGCAAAAAGAAAACTTCATTATTAACCCATCTGTGTGCCTTTTGAACCCTTTAAAAAATGAAGTAGGACAAATTACTAAAGTAATTTTATCAAAAATCAATAGTGAACTTAAAAATAAATTTTTTTTAAATGAATGGCTTGATAAATAAATAAATCTTTTTTTAAAAAGCTTTTTTTTTATTGTTGCTATTTTTTTAATAATATTTTTTGTTACTGTGTTTAATAATATTTTAAATTTAATAAAATAAAAATTTATATTGGAACTATTTTTTTTGGAACTTTTTTTTTTTTTAATTTTGATATTGTTGTGTAACAATGTTTGTGTATATTATTTGTGCATTTTAATTTTTTTTGACTTTCTAATATTTACTAACATTTAAAACAATTGAAGCGTTTAGCAATTTATGATTTTATATAAAAAGTATTTTTTAAGTTTTTATTTTTAATTTTGGTGTTTATAATAATTTTTATTAATGCTGCTGGTATCTTTTGTGCACAATAGTTTTGTTTTAGGTCAATATGGTGGAAAAATGTCAGAATTGGATGACGCTGGAACATATTTTGATCTAGGCCCACGAAAATTGACAAGCAATGGAAATGGAACTTATTATTACATGTGTACAAGAAATAATAATTTTTCAAATCGTAGTCAAAAGGGAAAGCTTGTTGTAAAGACAGGCCGGATTTTTATTGCACAAATCGGGTTTAGTGGTGGAACAGTTGCTATTGACAACAAGTATAACATTTTTTGTTAGAATTTTTTGAACATAAATTTCTGATGTTGTCTAGTTATTCTTTAATTTTATATACATCTTAAAATTTTAAACATTACAATTTAATTTTATTTACATCTTAAAATTTTAATTATAACAATTTAATTTTATTTACATTCTAAAAATTTTAAACATTACAATTTAAAATTTGAGAATTTAATAATGTATGATTCATTATTAAGTTATTAAAAGCAGATTGATGATTTTAAATTATTAAGTTGAAGATTAATTGATCATAAATTGATTTTAATTGCAACATTTTGATTTAATAGTCAACAAGGGGTTTGGATACCACCAGGGCGGCTTGAAAGTTCAATTCAGATTTCTGTAGAGGAATGGTCAGCAGATGATGGACATAAAATTATAAACTCTTATGGTAGATTTGTTTTTATATCATAATTATATCTTTATATTAAATATTATTATATTACATATATATCTTTATATTAAATATTATTATATTACATATATTGACAGATTTGATATCTATTTCATTGTTTTTCATATACATCATTAAATAGGTATAATCAAAATGTCAACAAGAAAAACATAAAATAAATCAAATAAATACATTTTGGATAAATGCTTTAAACCATTAAAAGAACTTTCTTTTGGAAAACTTTAAAGCAAGTGGTTGAAAGATTTCTTTGCTTTAAAAATAATAGAACAGTGTTTATAGAGATGTTAGTTTAGAACTATTCAATTCATGGGTAAATTATAATATTTCTTCAATATTATATTTATATTTATATATTTTTTAATATTTCTATAATATCTATTATTAGAATTAAAACAAAACTCAGTTGCATTTAAAGTTTTTATAAATTTGTAAACTATGACGAAAAGAATTGAGGATGAAAATATGGATTTTTATAAGAGTCAAATCAATTCTTTGATGTTCCAATTAAGCATCTTTAAATTATGAAAATTAAGTTACCTACATTTGTAAAACAAATATCTCTTGTAAAACAAATAAATCTGTATTTATTTAAATAGAAATTTCTATTTTCAGATGACTTTTACTTTGATAACATCACACCAAAAAGTGCCGATGGAATAGATGTAGCACATGGAATATATTAAAACTTTATTAGGAATAGAGCTTCAAACAAGACTGAACTTAGTAAAGGCAGATGGGACCAATTTTAATATTGGTCATTTGCGTGGTTCCATTAAATATTTGGAAGTCTTTTTAGGAGTTCAATTACAGTGGGATGTTTGCATTTTGCATCTAAATGTTACCTTTGAATTATCTTGAATCTAAAAGTTGCCTTTAAAGCATATTTTCTTGGAAATTGATAGAACTACCAAAGGGAAAAATAAATGTACTATAGCCATTGACTCACCACTGAGTGGCAATGTTTTCAAATGGGGTGCTGCTAAGTCTAATTCCAAAATTTGTTATACCAACCAATAAAGTCATTAATGTTTTATTGACTGACCAATACTATGCTTGTGGCATCTGATGATTTGGCCTTTTTAGAAGTTAGACAAACCATTCTCATTGGTTAAAATTAACATGTAGAATCTGGCAGTCTTTTTCTAAACCTAATAAAAATCTAAACCTTTTTGCTTATTTGCAAATTTATTGCAAATCTGCTTAAGTTTAGATATGAGTGTCACAGCCAAATGTTGAAAAACATGTAAAACTTGTTACAGAAGCTTCAGCTTCTGTGGTTGGACATGATCGCAGAGATGAAGTTATTTGAAACTAAATTACATACAGAAAATTAATTAAAAATTTCACATCAAAAAGTGATTTTAAATTGTTTTATTGAAATTGTTGATTTGAAACTATTGAAAGTATCCTTTGCCAAATATCTGTAGCATACCTCACTATTTCAACTAAAAAATAATATAAAATTTAGGTTTTAGGCAATAACTTCATAGATATAGTTTTTAAAAAAAAAAGTTATTTCAATAAACAATGTTGTATATTTTATTTTGCATTGTTTGGTATTTGATGTTTGTAGCTTTTTTTATAATTTATTTTTGGTTACATTTTTAACCAATAAAATGTCAAAAATTTTACATTTTGAGACTTAAACCCAAGTGGGTCGGCTAAAACTGGTAACCAGTAACTTTTTTCTTCATAAATGTGTTTTACAAATCAAAAGCAAGGTATCAGAAGGGAACCTTTTTTATTGATCATTACTGTGTTGTACTCTATCTTTGAATAAGTCAAATTCTCTAAGTTAAATCATTCTAAAAGTATAAATGTATAAATGGTGCTTCATAATTTTACCAATCTTTACCAGCTTCCCTGCAAACACAAAACGTTCAAGCACGTTTGGCAAACATTGCAAACGTTCAAGCACATCCAGTAAATGCTCTGGAAAATTGTGTATACACAATTAAAAATTAACGTTTAAAAAACGTTCGCTCAACTTTCTTTTAGGTTCGCGTAATGTTTGCTGCAAATATTACATGAACCAACTTTTGTGAACTCCAATTTACAGTTCTTGAACATTCAATAACAAACTGCGAATGTTTACTTAATGTTCACTGCAAACGTTCCTTTGACAGCTCTTAAATATGCACCTCAAACACACAGTAAAAAATAAGGAAGTTTACACAATGTTTTTATATTATTTTTTATTTTTAAATTAATTGTATAAATGTGTACGACTTTCTGTTTAAATCTACATTTGCTAGTTTTTGTGTAATGTAATGCTTTTTTGAACTTACATAACCTTATTTATTTAACAACTGTTAAATAAGTACTAAGTACTACGTTTTTTTTATTGAGTTAAAGAGTTGAGAGAGGGTTGTACCCACATTAGAGTAGTCTACTTGACTGCAACCTTCTTCTCTGCCTTGAGGAGGTAAAAAACATGAAAAAAAAAAAACATTTTCTTTATATTAGTATCTTGATAAGAGGGTTGCATCTTTTCCAAATTTCTTCACTACAATCTTAGATAGAAATCATATATCCAATTGCTATGTTAATAAGGTTGACTCTTAATCATGTTAACTATTTCTTTTGATTGATTTTCTATATATATTCTCTACATTCTCTACCTATATAAATCTCATCTATGTATGGAATAAGGACTTCGACTTTTTAAGACTCGAATTTAAATGATAGTAAAAAAAATATATATATATATAAGAAAATAAATATGAGCAGCATCATAGTATAATTAAAGGTAGTATTGCTTATTTTAAGTTAAATAAACAAAATAATATGTTTCAACTTTCTAGATAAAATGTATAATTTAATAGTATTATTAAAGTATAATTTAGTAGTATAATATGTATTTAAATTATATAATTATTAAATATTTTCATAATTTATATACATATATTATAAACATGACTATTCGTACTTTGTTGACTAGCTGTCTCTGTTATTATTTATACTTGTCAGATTTGTCTAGTCAACTCTGATAAGTATGAATAAGTTATTATTTATACTTGTCAGATTCGTCAACTCTGACAAGTATGTATAAGTTAATATTTATACTTGTCAGATTTGTCAACTATTATTAATCAATATTAGTCATATTTATATATAGGTACACTTATGCTTTACTTGAATAAGTTACACTTGTTTTGTTTAATAAATTGTTATGTTAAAACACTTAAATTCTGTCTTAAATGAAATATGTTATATTTCATATAGCAAAGTATTAGATTAAAGTAAAAGATTAGGAAATTTTTATATTATTTTTGATTTCAAGCTGCAATGCAAGCTTTTTTACTTCTGCAAAAGTTAGACCAAAATAAATTTCTGCTGTTTGCAACAGGTAGGTCTGGTAATATCTGTTGTTTTTTTAATCCAATATTCATGCAGGCTCTTGTTCAGTATGAACAGTTTTTTTACAATAACATGCTAAGTTCAGTTATTAATCCCATGATCAATTTTATCCATTGTCATTCCATGTTCTATTGCTACTTATCTAAATGAAATGTTATTAATCTTTACATCTTCCGCAGCACGCATTATTACATCTGCAGAAGTGTGACCATAGTTTTTCTATTTTAATTTTGTGGCTTTTTTTATACTCAGCAAAGAAAAATGTTTACTTATTCATTTGTACACAACACATTATATGTATATATGTGTTGTGTATATGTGTGCTTGATATATATTATATAGAGTTAATTTGGTCAATAAAGCCCATTTTTCCATTTTTCTTTGTTAATAATAATAAATATTATTTGTTTATAAGTATTATATAGTGTATTTGGTATATACCAAACAATTCATCAAAGACTTTAGAAATTCCTTGAGCAATAGTTGAAGCCCTGCCATCTACCAAGCCAATAGTCATCCAATTTGATTTCTCTTTTTTTATTTTTAAGGACAACCACTTGATAATCCATTCTGTCAATTTGCTTGCCGTCAAAGTGTAAAGACCAACTTTCCATATGTAACTTTTCAATCATTTCTTCTTTCAGCTTGATTACCTCTTTCATTGCTGACTTGTAAATAGCTGATTGACATGGAGTTGAGATGTCAATGCTTTCACAAGCCAATTGCTTGCATATGTTAGCAGCTTTGTTTGTTGATACTCTTGTAAAGGTCACCAAGTTTACTGTAAGTTTTCTTTTATGATGTTTTCTGGTTGGTGTAGGAGTTGTCTCATCTTTTTCTTCATTGTTTTCATATTCACTGTCGTCAGCCTCAGAGTCAGAATTGCTAAAACCAGAATAGTAAGATGATGAGTTGGATGACTCATTAAAAAGTTTTTGTCTTTTAAAGGGGTGGATCGTTTCTTTACTGGTTGCTTGGCCTATAGAGTATCCTACTGTTCCTTTGCTTTCCACTTGGAGACGGTACAATTGCTTGTAAAAAAAAATTAATATCCTGTATATATATATATATATATATATATATATATATATATATATATATATATATATATATATATATATATATATATATATATATATATATATATATATATATATATATATATATATATATATATATATATATATATATATATATATTATATATCCTATATATATATATATATATAATTAATTTCCTGTATATATATATACATTATATTTCCTGTATATACATACATGTATGTATATTATATATGTATATGTAAATGTTATATATACATTAATGTGTGTGTATATATATATATATATATATATATATATATATATATATATATATATATATATATATATATATATATATATCTATATATATATATATATATATATATATATATATATATATATATATATATATGTGTGTGTGTGTGTGTGTATATATATATATATATATATATATATATATATATATATATATATGTGTGTGTGTGTGTGTGTGTATATATATATATATATATATATATATATATATATATATATATATATATATATATATATATATATATATATATATGTATATACATGTATATGTATATATATATATATATATATAAATATATATATATATATATCCTTATATCGTAGTCGAAAAAGACTATAATTTTGCTATCTCAACAATTAAGCTACATTTTATTGTCGTCAAAATGTCAAAGGAATTAAATTAATGCGGAAGTAAATTAAATTTTATTGTTTTTTGAAAAAACCACAATAATAATGACTAGAAAGTTTTTTTTAATTAATAGTGTTTTTGTTGTTGTTTCATTAAAATATATTTTTAAAACATGCGCGGAGTGTTGCTACATCGACTATCTTATAGCCTGCTGCTACAACGGAGTGTTGCTACATCGACTATCTTATAATTTAACTTGCAACAGAGTGCTGCTACATTGACTGACAAATAGCCTGACTTGCAAGGGAGTGCTTCTACATCGACTGACAAACAGCCTGACTCGCAAGGGAGTGCTGCTACATCGACTGAGGGTTTGGTTTGGGCAAACAATCTATAATTTAAGGAAAAAAAATTGTTTAAGTTTTTAAACTTTTTATGGTTTGGTTTATCAACGCGCTTTTTAAAACTACGGTTTATGGGAAAAACTCTCTGACTACCATGCAATTAAAGAATATGTAAATTAATCAATACAGAATTAAAAAAAGAGAAAAGTCACAAATCTACTTGAAATTTTTGACATCCTGACAGAAAACTACGCACAAAGGTACTTCTTACTTATTACAGATCAAGGTGTTAATTAATAGACATAATTTAATTTGCAAATAATTGCAAGTTAAAGGAATTACAAAAACAAAGTAATGGGAACAAATTTGAAAGAACTGATCTTTGCAGAAAAAAAACTAGGCGAATAAGAATTTTTGGAGCACTTAGGAACAGTCCCGTTAAAAATATGAGACTTGGTTAAATTACGAGTAACACGAAGATGAACTTTTGTAGATGGCACAAGAGACGCTAGATCTTTAGCGCAATTCCCATTTTAGTATTTATGGAAAAGAAAAAGAGAAGTTGTTAATATGTTACGACGATGTGACAATGGGTGTAGGCTGACTGCAAGAGTAGGTCCTACAATGGCTGACTGTCCTACAATGTAGGCTGACTGCAAGAGTAGGTCCTACAATGTTTACAATACGTTTTTGCACCTTGTTTAAAAAAAAAGGCATCATTCGAAGATCCGCTCCAAATATGTGAGCTGTATTCTATGGGGATTAGAGATTCATATAGCTAAAGAATAGAATCCAGAGTAAGAAAGTGGGGAGCACAATAAAGAGAATTGACCTTAGCAGATGCTAATTTTACAATGGATTTGGTATATGGTTTCCAAGAAAGATGGGAAGTAAGAGTTAATCCTAATATATATATATATATAAATGAATATATAATGATAAATATATAAAATATAAAAAATAAATATATTTATAAAATGTATAAATGTAAATAGCTGATTGACATGTATAAATAAAATAACAAATTGTAATAATAAAAACAATATTACTGTTAACAAATCATCAGTAGGACAAGAAGATCGACATCCATATTGATGATCAGAAAGTTATTAGGTTCGAGATGATAGATTAAGTGTTTCTTAATTAGAGACTTAAAAACCTAGCCTATGATAGGAAGAAGACTAATGAGGTAGTAGTTAGACAAGTCAGATTGCTCTCCAGAGTTTTTGAAAATAGAGATAAAAGATGACGCTTTCCAGCAGGCTGGAAAACAAAGCTCTGATAAGCACTTGTTAAATAGTTTTGAAAGTATAGATGAGCTCTGGCGCAACACTTATGCAAGACTATAACCAGTATATTGTCCAGACCACAAGCTGTAGAAGAGTCTGAGCAGAAAATCATTTTAGAAACAGAAGTTGGAGTGGTACGAATGTCAAGCATTGGACCTGATTGTTAGCTATATCAGGTAGAATGTGATTAATGGAATCAAGAGATGAGACTGATGATGTACTTAGTAAACAATTCAGCATTGTATTTAGGTGAGGTAACAAAATCTGAACCATGCATAAGAGGTGGAATAACATATTCGCTCTTATTAAAGACACTCTTAAAAATTTTCCAGAAATCTCGGGAGCCTAATTTTTGAGATGAAAAACTAGATTTCGTGACCTCAGAATAGCGATCTTTGATGCAAGACAAAACCTTTTTACAACGGTTTCTAGCAATAATAAACAGACATCTGTTTTCTGGAGAATTGTTTTACTGATTGATATGGAAGTAATGGTTAGAATTGGAAATTACAACAGCACAATGAAAGTAAACCATATAGAAGAGTGACGCTTGACTTGGAATCCTCTAGAGGGAATAAAAAAATTTAATTTCAGCCTAAATTTAAGAAGTTATATATGAAGTACATAAAAAGGTTTCACAGTCCCTCAGCGTCAACTAAACTCTAAGTGTTCAAATTATAATTTTCTAAGAAACACTCTGAACAACTCAACAACTCAAAGCACATTTTGTTCAAAACTGCGCAGAAAGAATCAACTTCAATACCAACCTTGTGCTCAAGCCAATGAACCCTTTAACTAAAAATGCAGTGATCAGTGTGTGTGTGTGTGTGTGTGTGTGTGTGTGTGCGTGTGTGTGTGTGCGATTTGACTCTCGGTCTTTATCTCTCCTAAATCTTGATTATTTTTTTTAACTTAAGTATTGTATGCAAATTATATCAAGCATCAAAAGCAAATCCGAATTATGTTTTGTAACAGAGAATTATAGAGTAACTAAAATTTTTTATTGTTTTTAATTATTTGAAAAATTTGTACACCAGAAGTAGAAAGACGGGGGCGTTGATAACATACTGGTGCATGCTAAACTCTAATTACATATCAAGCTAGCTTGATATGTAAATGGAGTTAGTGTACCTACAAGAAAAAATGAGATTATTTAACCTGTTTAGTACATTATATATAGCTAAAGACTTGCTTAATCGAGCTATGTTTCAGAAATAATGTTTTCATTAAATGAGCCTGATTTTAGGAGGATATGTTAATGTTGGAAATACGGACGGTAGTAACTTTTTGCAAGTAACTCCTTTTGGTCAGCTTGCAAACGGAGCAGAAGTAACCATGAAAATGAAAGTATTTTCACGTGATGTTACAATTTATCGTTCTGAGGATTTTGTTAACTGGCAAAATATCCCTGTTACTTCTTTAAGTAGTACGCTTGCTCAGTTTCAAACATTGAAAGGTAAGCGAAAAAGTTGAGCGTTTGAACAAATACCTTTGTTTAGGTTTTACTTTTTTCCTGTTTTTTAGGTGGTATTTACATTGCACGGAAAAACAAAGACTATAAAACTCGAAACATTATAATTGGCGTAGTTGTTTGCTTTGTGGTTTTGGCTATTTTGGTTGTTGGAAGCTTTCTTTATTTCAAAAAGCATCCAAATGCGTTTCCGGGTTTACGGAAGTTAGGTTATGGTTTTAAAAGTAAAGTTTAATGATTTTGAAATAATTTTCTGTTTTTTTATAAACGATCCTTTTGATTTTAAAAAATATAAAAAATGACGAAGATGGTCAAACGAATGACAACGATTCAAATTATATTTTCGACAGTAAGATATCAAATATTTGTGTCAAAATTTTCTTTAGCTGTAATTTAATTTTCATTTCAATTTTTTAAAATTATTTTTATATTGCACTTTTTATACTTTTTTATATAATTACCATTAGTTTTTTAATATAATATTATTTATAGTATATTTATTCTTTTAAACACCCAATAATTACAAAAACTATAGGTAAAAGTATTAAAAAAAAAAAAAAAAAAAAAAAAAAAAAAAAAAAAAAAAAAACAAAGCACATTTAAGTATTTTCTTGCATCGTTCTTGGAATGTTTTCCTCCATCAGCGTTCTAAATACTTCTCTTTGTTCCTTTAAATTCCAGTGTTGGAACGATTGTTTTAAGATCGCCGCAACATTGGCCTCCAATGCTTCCTGAGGGCGTGCAATTATAATTTTCTTACCCTCGATCATAAATTGGAGCATGTTTATATCAGCTTTCTTACACATTATCATTACCTCACCCACAAATGATCGTTGATTCATTAAAGGCATCTGAGTCCGTATAATCGAGTAACATATGGGGTTGTTTAAAAGCCTGATAAATAGATTTAACTTGTTGCGAAAAAGAATGTCTGACACAGCGTCTACTTTGAAATAAGAATGTAGATAATTTCTACTTTGCTTTGAAATATTAAAGAAGGATTTTAAGACAGATCGTCCAGCTATATCAATGCTATTTAGAAATAGTGTTTTGTTTATTTTCTAAAAACTCGTCCAATTTTTTTTTTTTTTTTTTTTTGTTGCTTTTTTTTTTTTGACACTTAAAAGTTCCAAAGCTTAAGAAAAAAAAACTAATAAGGATAATGCCGCTGAAGTATTAAATAACTATGAAATTGAAAAAAGTGATAACGAATCTGACACCGCTGAATGATGTTATTTATAGTGTTTTGTTTATATATATATATACATATATATATATATATATATATATAATATATATATATATATATATATATATATATATATATATATATATATATATATATATATATATATATATATATATATATATATAAGGAATAAAAACGGTAAGAATCAAAAACTTTATCAGAAAAATTACATAACTATATAAGAGGAAATTTTTTAAATTCGCAAAAAAAGTTTCAAAAAAAGAATTATTGATAATAAGGGATTAAAATGAGCAAACAAGTGAAATTAAAAATAGTTTTGACATTGGGGCTTTGTCTTGTTTTGTCTTTTCTCAAACTGAAGGGCATGTTTTGTCTTTTCTTAAGCTGAATCTATGAATTTGTTCCCAATCTTTTCTATCAATTTTGTACCGATATTAAATTAATAGATGAGTTTTTTTTGGGAATTTCCAAATTCCGGAAATTCACTTAAAGTTCTTTTATTTTTTACGAAAATTTCCGAATTTTTTTGTTATTGTGTTATGAGAAAATTGTTAATTTTTTTACAAATCAATAGCGAAAAAGACTCAGAAATTTTCGGAAACTTCAAAGGAAATTAAAGTGAATTTCTAGAATTCCGATAATTCCCGGAAAAAACTCATCTTATGTTTAATTGAATTGAAATTTTAAAAAAAAAGATAAAATATGAATAATCTAACGAACAAAAATATTTTAATGAAAAATATCGTTGGAGAAAGTCATGCAAAACAGACACTACAATAAAAAAAAAAAACTTAGTTAACAGGCCTTATAACATAGTTAAATAGCTACGCATAATCAAAGTTTGCAATACTCTAATATGAAACGTATGCTCTATAAATTAACATCAGAAAATCAATTAGTATGCATGTATTAATAAAAGCCATTAACAAAGAAATCCTATGGCGCATAACATCTTGGAGTGCTAATAACACGCTCTATTATGCTAATAACACGCTCTATTATGAGATCTTATAGTAGGTCGTGAGTAAGTAATGCAGGTGGTCGAATTAAAGTGATAAAGATCAAAGAAGCTTGAAATTTATAAATGTTTCGTATTATAAAGTTTAAATTAAACTTTATAATACGAAACATTTATAAATTTCAACGATTAAACTTTAATCGTTGTTTAATTTTTTTTTTTTTTTTAACCACAACGAGGCAAGATGATAAAAGTTATGAAAACCATGAAGTAATAGTATTTTGTCACTATGTTTGTTTTGTCGTAATGATTCATTGTATGCAAGCAAAAAAAATTAAAATGTAAATCTCATAAATTTGTCATCTAGTCACGTGACCGGAGCTAGATGATTTAAAATGTTTTTTTGTCTAAAATTTTGCAAATTTTCAAAAACAACCGACTCCTCAGACTAAAGTAGCACAAGAAAACTCGCTTTTTTTTGTGCTACTTTAGTCTGAGGAGTTGGTTGGGGACATTATCTATTATTATAACCGAAACCAAGGTATTTTTTTAAAGCACACTTTCATCAGAAGTATAAAACGAGCTTTCATTTTATTCATTTCATTAACGTCTAAAGAACAAACAGAAAAAAAAAAAATTGGAATGGAGTTGTTCCATGCCTTATTTGATTGACATAAAAAGTTTATGTCAGAGCTGTTAAAGTTGCTTATACAACTGCAATAAAAATAAAAAAAATAAAGATACTTTAAATTAAAAGATCTCCACTGAGAGCAGAGAAAATGAGGAAAGGCTATAAGCAGGTATAATGTAGCACCAAAGACCTTTTTTCTAAAGAAGCTTTAGTATTCGTGCACGTACTCAATGCACGACAGTAAACAATTACAAGCTCATTTGAAAGTTGTTGATGGAAAATGACTATGACGTTTATTTACACTATTAAAAGATGTTGAGGCGTAAAATAACTGCTAACTCCATGACCATTGCTAAAACCATAGCCGAAGTAAAAGAGTTATATTACTTGCAATATAATTCTTTCAGAAGACTGCTGTAGAAAGAATAACGTAGGAAACGATGTGACAAACTTAAAATTTTTTACCAATTTTCTTGATTTGATGGTTGAATTGGACTTTGATGAAATGAAAAATAAGTGCATTAATATCATCTATTCAAATACAGTAATTCCGAGTTGTATTAAAAATGATGCAAAAATCATTTTTGAAAGTCCTTGTTCTTCTTCTTCTCGATATTGTTTGCCCAATTGTTTAAGTAGTTATTGTTGATATTACTCCATGTTGTACGAGTACTGCTCATTCTTTGCTGTGTGACGTCTTGCGTGGACGATGGAAAAGCAATTCATGAATTTGATGAGAAATTTCTGAAGTTTGCATACTGTAACAAAAAGACTTTGACTATTGTCAGTGTCAATTAAACGAAACGACATCAAAATTAAGTTAGAGTAAGCAAGTAACAACATCAAAAGTTAGAATAAGCAAGTAACAACATCAAAAGTTAGAGTAAGCAAGCCTAAATGTTAATAATTGCAGTTAAAATATTTTAAATTAAAAAACAACAAAATAAAAATATATAATATATATTTAAACAGCCGTAATAGCTTTAATACGAGTGGAAGAAGTAATAATAACGATAACAACAATAATAACGATAACTCCAATAATATTAATAAAAATAGTCATAACAAAAATAATAATCTAACAATACTAGTAATACACACATATATACAAAACGCGCGCGCACACACTCACTCACGCACTTAAATACATACACATATTTTTGGAAATATTAAATTTGTTTATTTAGGAAAGAGTAGATTAATTTTTTTTAATCATAGTTTGACTCGAAAGTTTTTAGGTCATTGGTAAGGTTATTCCAAGATTTTATACCTTGATATTTTATGGACTTATGTCTATATGTAACAGAAAGTTGTTTGAAGACTGTTAGGTTCAAATTATTAATGGATCACACTACACGAGTAGAGTGTGTTTTTTTTTTTTAATAAAAAAAAAAGAAAAAAAAAGACAACTATTTTTTTAGAAAACCTTTGCAGATTCAAAGTCTGCAACAATAACAAGTCGACAACAGTGTCATGACAATATGTCATGACGACAGTGTCATGTTATAAAGATCAATTGTTGTTTTGAACTCATAGAGATTAATGAAAGATTTAATGAATGAAAAATCGTTTGTCTTCTTCTGAAAAAGAGCAATTTTGTAGTTAAGGTTGTTTTACGCCCTCGAATTAAAAGGAAAACAAAAGTTAAAATCAGTTAATTTTTTTTTTCTTTAGCTATTTACAAATCATATTTTTTATATTACACATTAATTATATTAGGAATCATGCTTATCATATTTCTTATTACAACTTTTACTTCTAATTAAGTAACTTAAGCTCTTACCCAATGAGCTTAAAGTAAATTCCAGTACATAATTATGGGTTCATGCTCACAAACAGTTAAAAGTAAAAAAAGTTTTAACTTATTGATGCTAATGACCTCAAAGTGTTAATTTCGCTAGACGGAGTAATCTTTTTAGGGGGTTCAATTCGTATTAAATTTCGATCTGATTCTATTAATGGAAATATCGAATTGCTGCGTTTAGCCTTGCGACTCCGAGTAAAAAGTTCATGAATGCTTTCTTCCTCATATGGATTGTGAAATTTAGGAGGTTTGGTCTTTAAATTCTTCCGACCTCGATTAGCCTGTGATAAACCTGAAACTGATTTTTTCGTTGCTTTAGACTTGGAATGCGGTAACGTATCAACCAGATCATTCATAAGATCTTCATCAACAAGATAACGTTCTTGGCGTGATTCAGCTGTGCACAAACAGCAATCTCGAACCTATTGAAAATTTTTTTCATTTTATTAGAGTCGTTTAAAACGTTTTTAGATGTCGCTTTTTTTCGCTTTGTTAATTTTATTTAAAACTGAATAAGATTTAGGGGGGGGGGGGCACCTTAAGTCTGAAACTCACTATGAGACCCTAAACAGAAGAAAAAAAAGTTTTTCAAATTTATGTCATGTTGGATCTCAAAAGAAGCAAAGTTTTATAGATATTTCAAAAATAATAAAAATTTTACACAAGAATTATTATTTTAAGTTTTATTGCATAAAAATTATTATTTTTTAACGAAAAATGATAAAAAAAACAACATTTTTTTATGGTTTTTGTCAAAAATTTTTTTCAAGATTTTATAACAAAAAATGATAATTATTTTTGAAATTTTTATAAAGTTTCGCTTCTTTTGAGACCCAACATAAAAAACTTTCGAAAAACTATTTTTTTTGCGTTTCAGGTCTCGTTGCAAGTTTAAGACTTATTCATTTTCCAAGTTAAATAAATCTTATTTAACTTGAAAAAATTTTAAAAGAATTCTTTGTGAGAACCAATAGAAAGTTTTAAAAATAGGGACAGATCAATTTTTGAAATTATAGGGCGTTGAATGCACCCTGTTTGATACTTATAATAAAACTTTACAATTAATACATTTATATATTGCTTTTAATTCAAAAATATTGCTAACTAAATCAGCACGACTGATGCGCTATACATCTAATGTATATAAGTGTATATTGTCTAGATCAGGGATGGCCAAATGGCGGCTCGCGAGCCGCATGCGGCTCTTGGAATGTTAAGGCGGCTCGCGAGCCGCATACGGCTTTTTTCCAAATTGTTATATGCTAATATATTTCCATATAATTATTTCCATCATTCTTATTGTCTTAAAACTTGCAAAAATGGATAAAGTAAAAGTTAACACTAGTTTGCTTCGCAAAATAAGGCGGAAAAGAAAAATTAAATACGAAAACAGAATATTTCATAATGATTGGACAGAAAAATATGCATTTATTGAAAGAAACAATAAACCTATGTGTTTAATTTGCAATATAGAACTTGCTCATAACTAGACATGCAATGTTAAACGTCATTATGAAACAAAACATAAACAATTTTCTGAAGAATATCCGTTATGTTCAAATTACAGAAAGAATAAAATTGAATTGCTCAAAACGAAAAATAAAAATCAACAACTAAATATTTCATCTTACAGCCAAGAATCAATTAATACAACAGAAGCAAGTTTTGTTATAGCATGGAATATTGCCAGAGGTAAACATCCTTATACCGATGGAGAATTTGTAAAGCAAAACATTTCAGATGTCCTGTCGGTTTTAGATCCTAGTAATAGCAAAATCCAAAGATTAGTATCACAAAATCCTATTTCTCGACATACAACCGAAAGAAGAATATCTGAGATTAGTATTGATGTTGAACAGCAATTACTAAACGATTTAAAAAACTGTGAAGCATTTAGTTTAGCTGTAGATGAATCAACAGATATTCAAGACAAGCCTCAAATGGCTGTATTCGTTAGATATGTGACTTCAGACGTAATTGTAAAAGAAGAGTTACTAGATTTAGTTGAGTTGAAAGACACAACTCGTGGAGTTGATATCAAGGAAGCCCTTGACAAAGCTCTGCTTAAAGCTAATGTACCTATCAACAAGCTTGTTAGTGTTGCTACAGATGGTGCATCAGCAATGGCTGGAAAACATTTAGGACTTATAGGCTTATTAAAAAGTGACCCTAAGTATCCAGAATTTATCCCAATTCATTGTGTTGTTCATCGAGAACATTTAGCTGCAAAACATTTTAACTTTCCAATTGTTTTTAAATCTGTTTTAAAGATTGTAAATTATATTCGAGCAAATGCAAAAAATCACAGACAGTTTAGAAACTTTATAAATGAATTGGATCTTGCTGACGAGCCAAGTGACGTGTCATTTTTCTGTTCTGTAAGATGGCTTTCAAGTAGTGACGTTTTTTATAGATTTGTAGAACTATTAGAGCCAATTAAATGTTTTTTGATTGAAAAAGAAAAGACATTTGAAATCCTAGACGATATAAATTTTGTGCAAGATCTTTTATTTTTGACTGATATAATGCAACATTTAAAAAGTCTGAATTTGTTTCTTCAGGGAAAAGAAAAAAATATATCTGATCTTGCACAAACGATATTTAGTTTTCAAAAATCTCCAAGAAGATCAAAATCTACTTATGCTGCATAAAACAATAACTTTTATGGAATTTTGGAAGATAGTTCCCGAGGTTAAGTATCCTCAACTTAAAAAGATTGCCATAAAATTCATTTCAATTTTTGGTTCAACGTATACATGTGAATCTTTATTCTCTACTATGAAATTTGTCAAATCAAAGTATTGTGCAAATCTAACCAACGAGCATTTGTCTGAATTACTTAGAACAGCCACTACAAGTTTGAAACCAGATTTTAAGAAACTTACCAGTAAAGTTATGAGTATTAGTTTGATCAAAGTAAAAAATTGATAAAATGATGAAAAAGTTATTTCTTGATTGTAAAAATCAAGTAAAATAATCTAATTTTAGTGTTGGTTTTTTAATTATTATTTCATTGATATAAGCATTGTTATAATTTTGTTAATCAAAAAAAAGTTTATGATCAGCATGCGCTTGTGCAAAAATCTATCATAAAAAAGATCAGTGTGTTGCACAGCACATGGCCAGTGTGTTGCACAGCACCTAATCGTGTGCTGTGCAAAATCAGTGTGATCATGTGATTGTCGAAAACTATAGAAATGATTTTTTAGTCTGAAGGGAATTTTATAAAATAAATCAGATATAATGGCATTGTAAACAAAATCTTTAAAGGAATAGTTTTTTCTTTAAAAAATTTATTGAGTGTTTTAAAACAATTAACTAAATTCAATTGTATACATATTTTACTTAAATCTTTAAAAAATGATATTTTGTATCCAAGAAATATCTAAATTTCATATTAAAATGATATTGTTGAATAGTGATACAACAATTATTTCTACCCCTTAGGAGCATATGGAATTTCCTAAATAATTTGTATTTTCTAAAAATATTTCTTTAAAAAATGATTTTAAATAGTGAATTACAAATTGTTGTTTTTATATGAAACCAAGAAAATGGGCTAGTACTAGAAATTTCTTATTTTTTGGGTAGTTTTTTTACTTATCTAGTACGAAAGTCTCTTAAAATTCAGATAATCAAAAGAAAGAGAATAAAAGTTTCTTATATAAAAAAACAAACATGAAGTTGTTGCGGCTCTTCGGCTCACGTAAGTATATAAATGCGGCTCTTGTGACAAAACGTTTGGCCAGCGCTGGTCTAGATTACGATGTGTAATGACTATATACACTTATATACAAGATAAGAAAAACTTAGCTGTGTACTAAGAGCTAAGTTTTTCTTATCTTTAAACTCATTTGGAAAAGTTTATAACGTTACAATGTAACCTAAAGTGTTTAAAAGTTTCTTTAACTAACCTCGCATGGTTGATGAACTACCTGACTCCATACGTGAGATACAAAGTTACCAAAATATTGATAGTTTAATGCACATATTCTTCCTTGCCAAGATACATAACCTATCATAAAAAAAACAACTAATAAATATAATTTATTACGTTTATTTTTGTAGTAACGCACATTATTATACATATTTTGTCACGTGATTATTTCCATTCAGGAACTCACATCATTACTGCTACAAAGTATGAAAGAGAGAATATAGCAACACACAGCGTAACACAACTAAACTGTAAAAAGCACTTTTCAAAATGATCAAAAATGTAAATAAAAAATAAATCTGCCTTTTGCATCCAAAACAACTATAGATGGTACTCCTACGATGTTAAATAGTTCAGCGGTTGTAGGTAGAGAGAGGGTATTGCCAGATATACTACGCCGTACAAGAAGACTATCAACGTTTTGTTCACAGGTGCATAAGTGACGGACTGACGACATATCTGACCAACCATTTTCATTATAAATTTCTTGTAGCTTTGACAAATGAGATTTGGAAGATTCACCACTATGAGTGCAGCAAGTAACAAAAGCAAACTAAATCAACATTAAAAATATGTTTAAATCTACCTATCTAGTAAAATAACAACAAAAGTAAAATAACATGAATAGCTATAATAATCAAACTAGGAAATTACATTGTATGGATTTTCATCAGCATATTTAGTCAGAAGATGGAGAAGCCGAACAGATGGTCGACACCTAGAATAAGGAATTATAATATTTATAAAGAAAAGCAAACATAAATTCAATAAACTTTTTGAAATGTTTGAATTGAACAAAAATCAAAATTTACCAGTTTGTCCAAAACAAAACAAATGTCGGTTTCCCAGATTTCTCCACCAATGGTTTCCATTCCAAGCTTCTAATTTCAACACCTTGTACTAATGGAGCAGCAACACCATTTTTTATAAAGCCACGATAAGGAATTGCTTTTCCTGGTTTATCATATTTTCGGCTTGAGTCCAAATTTAGGGTATTTTCATAACTACAGCAACTCGATTGAGAATATCTTAAATAAAAAACAATAACACTAAGAAATTATATTTTAGGATATATATACTTTAAAGAATATTTACAAGAGGGATTATTTACAACCGAGAGAATGAACGAAGGAGAGGGAGGTATCAACAAAAATAGCACTATTTAACTATTTTCTTTACTTTTTTTATGTTATAGAAGAAATAACAACCCCTCTTCCCCCTGATTATAATGAACAACATGCTCAAGCTAACGTTACCTAGTAATAATTGCTATAATTGCTTAAAAATTGCTATAAAATATTGATAAAGCTATTAGTGGTTTGCCTCCCTCCTCAAGGATGGTTTCTTATTCGTTCTTATAAACACAACATGTGACAGAAGTTATCAAAGTTCTAATTTGAGATTTTCAATTTTTACATTTTCAAGCTGATCAGGCTTTTTATAAATTTATAATTTTTTTTAAATTCATAAATTTTTGGGTATTTCATATATAAAATATCCAAAAAAAAGTATTCAAAAAAATCATGTTATCAAATGCCCAAAACGGAATCAAATGCCCATCAAATGCCCAAAACGGAAGCAAGACGGTCAGTATGCAAGCATTAAAAATGACCTTTAAAATCCTTGATCCAAAAAAAAAAAAAAAATTAAAAATTTGATAAAAAAAATTAAAAAAAAAAGTTTTTTTTGGCCCAAAATTGTGTCACACTCAAGTTTAAATTTCATTAACAATTAGCAGAGTTAATTTTCCAAAAACCCACATTTTAAACACAACATATGTCCAAAATTTCAATTGAGCATTTAAAGTAGCACAAGCTCGTGAAAACCTGATTTCAATACCGAAAGTTCGAATTAATGACCAAAATCTAAAGGCCAATGTTGATTGACCTTTAGTGAATTTTGACTAAAGGTCAACCAATGACCAAAATCTAAAGGTGTCTTATAACTTATAAATCTTTTTTGTGAAAAAGATTTCAATTTAAAAAAATTATATTTAGTGATGAAGCAAACTCTTTTGTCTGAACCAAAAATAATTTTTTTGTTCAAAGAAAAATACAATACTTGCTATATTGCCTTACAATTTCAATGTGGTGAAGTGGTGGATGGTGAACGTGGTAGAGTATGAATATGGATTACTTAAGATAGATCAATTTGTCTTTGCTTATTTGAAAAAAAAAAGAATGAATCAGCACATCAAAACTCAAGAAAACAATTCCAATAAACAAAAATTTTTAAATGGACAACTCTAAATTGTTTTGGAACAAAATGTTTCTTACCACAAAGCAAAAACCATATTAATATGGTTAAAAAAATAAATAATGGTAGAAACAAAATAGAAAATTAGATTGCAAGGTAATCAAATGACCTAAAAGCAAAGTCCATACATTTTTGATTGGTTTAGATAACCAGATCTTATCTCAATCAAAGATTTATGGACTGAAATTAACGAAAACGATTTTTTTCTGTTTCTGTTTTACTGAAAACATTCAAAAAACATAAAGTAAAAAAAAACTTTACCAGATTGATTAATACCATATTTTTTAACACTCAATAAACAGATAGTGTTGTAGATATATGAAGTTGCATTGATCATAATTTATTACAATATTTGAGTAATGGAGGTAAGAAAAATAAAAAATAAATGCGTTTTCAAGCATTTTTGTGTTATATTTGAATTATATAAAGTTGCATTGCAACGATCACGTTGTCATTACTTATTATACTCATTCATTTATTAATAACACAATAAATAAGGTGGGATTTTTCTTTCATTCTTTATTATTATTTCATTTTTTGTTTTATAAAATTATGTTCAATTTCTTTTTTTTAATGTAAAATCACCTTAATATTAAATTTTCTTAATTGTAAGCCTCATACCAAATAGATCCTGAGTTTAAAGATTTAAGAAGGATTGTATGTATAATTGTAAAATTAGCTAAATAATAAAATATTAAAAAAATATTCTTACCCAGCTCCTTTAATGTGACTTTCAAAGTAACAAAAAAATGAAAATGGAAGGAACTCATCACTGTTTATACTAACAGTGTTCGAATACCCACTACTACCAACAGGATGCTGTGTTGTAGTAATAACACTAATCATGTGTACTTTGGTATCGCATGGCAACTTGATTAAAAAATAAAAAACACAAATAATTTTAGATAAATTTAACAGAACATGACCAAATCAATTATTTAATAATGTTATACATGTTTAATGTTTTATGTTTGCTATGCGTTTAATGTTTTATGTTTGTTATATGTGTTTACAATTTGTCAATCTAAGTTGGCAGTATCAGAATTAATAATTCAGGTGATTTAAACAAAATTAAAATGTTACAATATTTTTAACATTAAATTTAAAAACCTCAACAACAGCACTATTTGTATGAACTGACAAATCAGGACCATACTGCTTATTGTCAATAAGTACTTGAAATCCACTTGCAGTAGCATCTTCATCATGACCAGGGAAGTTCCATGATAACAAAACTTTTACCTGACCTAAAATTTATAAATAACTAATATAACTTATTATAAAAAAAAAATATAATGATGGTGATTATAATTATGACAAAGATGGTGACAACCATGTGGTGGATTGAAGTGATTATGGTGGTAGTAATGGTGTGATAATGAGAAAATTAAAAAAGCCCACAAATATAGAAATTATAAAACATCTTAATTGAGTATTTTCAATACCAAGTGAATACAAAATAAACCATACCTGTGTAGGTTTTTATTTCTTTCATAATTTGCTTGATTCGTACATCAATTTTAGAAAGAATATGAAAAAGACGAGTCAGTTCATAGTCTCGATCAGCAACATGTTTTATTATTACTGTACTTCTTAAGCTGTTGACTTCACGACACAATCTAATTTATAAATATGTGTATATATGTATATATATATATATATATATATATATATATATATATATATATATATATATATATATATATATATATATATGTATGTGTATATATATATATGTATGTATGCGTATATATATCTGTATGTGTATATATATATATATATATATATATATGTACTTTCAAAGATGTAGAGTGGATTTGAACCTTGAATATCTTATTTGTGAGCCAAAAGTTCTAACACAAATCTGCATTAAAAATACCTATAGCACTTATGGTATGGCATTTTGAAAATTTTACATCTTTTTTTTCTCTAGCTTAAAGATCTAATTGTGTAATTTTGTGATTATCATCATAGGCAAATAATCAATAATCAACCATAATTAATAGCTGGAAGTTTTTTAATTTTATATATAAAAAAATTCTTGGTGAAAAGTATCTTTACTGATAAAGTTTTAAATATGACAAGGTTAACTTACATTTTAACACTTAATATTTCCATAATTTAGGTTTTCATAAATTAAAAATACAAGCAGAATAAATGTTCAGAACTTAAAAAATGAGAAATATTTTAATGTATCAAAACAAGTAATATGGTTGCTGTTGGTATAAAAAATATCTTTATTTAAAAGTTTTATTATCAACTTATTTATTTTTACTTTTATTTACTTCATTTATTTATTGTAATTACATATTAATAATAAAAAAAAATTTTAAAGTGTTTTTGTTATTAAACGCCCTGACTAATTTCATAAATAATAATTCATAAAAATCTTTAATAGTAAACACACTCAGAAACAAATTCATGTAGTCAACTAATCCCTGTATTTTTAATATTGTCTGCATTTTATAATTCTATTGTACTTACAAAACAGATGTACAAGGTATGATATAACTTTAAAAATTTATTTAATTTAAATATTTCTTTTGTTCCAAGGTCTAAAACATTCATTTCCAACCTATCAAATCATTATTCTAAAAGTTTGAACACAACTAACAAATTAAAAAATATTGCAAAACATAAAACAATAACTGAGTGAAATAAGCAGAGCTTAAAAAAATAACTTAAACGCACCTATCTCTAACAGATATAAGCTTTTGCAAAAGCTCTTCTAAAAAAATTCTCTCTTCCATTCCAAGAATTTGTGCACTGATAGCTGGTGGGTTAGGAGGACTAGCTGCTTTGGTTCGTAGAGGTGATGAAAAAACACTACTGCAGTCCGCTGAAAAACAAAAATTTTGACTAAAAGTTGAGAAAATAAACAAAAATTGATAAAAAAACTTTTGTTTATTGATCAATAGACAAAAAGCGGGAAAGCTATAATATTACCTGGCAATAAATCAACCTGTAATACAACATTGTACATATCACATGGATTAATTCCTGTCAAACTATCTTCATAAACTTTATTTGAAAGAGGCCCATGTGCAATAGCTCCAGGATGGTTAATGACTTCACTTGCTGTTACTTGAAAAACACCACTTTGTGCAGGAGAATAATAAACCTAAAATATAAAAAGATTCCATACTAAAATTATAATAATTATAATAGTAATAATTTAATAACAAAAATTATAAACTATAAAAATAAAAAAAAAAACACAAATAAAAATAATTAAAAAAATATTTCTTCTTTATTTATAAATTAACTCAAAAATTAATAACATTTATTTTACGCACCCAAAAATTTGCAACTTGGGCATTCCCTTTTAGTTCTGGTGCTTTCCAGCATACTTTGATGCAGTTTACAACAGGAGTTTTAATACGACAAAGTTCTGGTTCAATCGCACCAGGACATGTAACAAACAATTCTTTTGAAAATTCACTACTGTACCCAGTTTTTGTACTTATAGCCTGATATATAAATATATATACATATATTTATATATATATTTATATATACATATATATATATATATATATATATATATATATATATATATATATATATATATATATATATATATATATATATATATATATACATATATATATATATATATATATATATATATATATATATATATATATATATATATATATATATATATATATATATATATATATATATATATATATATATATCTGTGTGTGTGTAGTATTAAACATAGAGCTATATGTATATATATATATACATATATATATATATATATATATATATATATATATATATATATATATATATATATATATATATATATATATATATATATATATATATATATCTGTGTGTGTGTAGTATTAAACATAGAGCTATATGTATATATAAGCCAAATGAATATAACACCTGTAGTTGAAAACTGTAAGTGCAACAAGGTTCACAGGAAATGAATTGATATGTATTTGCATCTTTGTTAACATCAGCATCATAGTCAACACCATCTAATCGAAGCACATACTTTTCTATCAGAGCATCTCCATACACTTTTGGAGTTTTCCACTCTATATTAAGCATTGCACCAGAACAAGATCTAAAATTAAACATTAGTTTTTTGATTTACAATTAAAAAAATTCTAAGAAAGTTAAAACTAGGCTTAACTAAGACATAATTTAAATATGAAACTAAAAATCTAAAAGACATAAAAGATACCAAAAATCAAATAAATAAAAAGAATTAAAAATGTTTCTTACCCAACCCTTAGTACTGGTGTTTCAATATTTGCAACAGTCTGAGTTTCCAGCTGACGTGATTTTGCAATTAAAGCACCAGTTTTACTGCACGCAGAAACAGTTATAAATACTGTTTCACCAGCAGACATATTAGAGATATAATAGTCATGATGTGAAGCGTCCAAATTAGCTGAGTTAATCTATTAATAAAGAAAAAAAAAAATCAATATAATATTAAATTCAAACAAAAAAAAAAATCAACTTTAAAGGTCATAGTAGACCATCATATTACAAGGGATAATAATCAACTTTTTTTACATACTTTTTACATATATACAATTATTTAAAGAATACAAAAACCTTTGAATGAGATGTTGTCCACTGTATATTGAAATGATCCAACATGGAGATATTGTCTAACAAAAAAAAAAATGTAACGTTACTATGGATAAATTATTTGGAAAACACAATTGTAACTGTAATTGCAAAAGTCAAATAAAAAATTTTCTGTAGGCTTGGTCACACTTTAATTTTGTAAATTAAATTAAATAAAAATACAAAGAAATACAAAGAGAAGACTTATATTCTCCAAATAAATCTAAAAAGTTTTTTAAAATTTTTTATATATTTTTTATTCAAATAATATAAGCATTACAAAGGTTATATTATTACATGGTTACCATGGTTTGCCATCTAAAAAATGCCAAACCATAGTAACCATAGGGATTAAACTGGCAACAAACATTATCAGTAAAATAAAATTACTAAATTGATTAAAAAATTAACCTCACCTAAAACTGGATCTTCCCATGCTATTTCTACTGCATTTTCATATAGAGAAACAACCTCAAGTAGAATATCTGCAAGTGGCATAACTTCTTCAATCTTCTTAGTTAAATTTTTTTCATCATTTTCAGACATTGTGTTTACTATAAGTTCATTTGATTTTTCTGAACTTGTATAGGAAGGATCAGAACTAAGAGCCACCACATAAACTTTGTATGTTCTATCAAAATATTAAATAAATATTTCAAAAACAAAGTTGATTGTTGCAAAACCTAAGCAATAATAAGCTGCTTCAATTTCTCTTACTGTATTAGATTTAGGAAGTGACTAGGGCCCCAGCCCCAACCCCAGCTTAAAATGAGACTTTTTGCAAACCCGGCCCTGGCAAAATTATAAGATTTAGTAGGGGTTGATAGCCGGATGATATTTACTATTTATTAAATACTGGCAAAAATATTTATATATTTTTAAACTCTAATTTACTTCCAACAAGGTTGCAAGCAACCACTATTAAGTTATGAATTACTTTAAAATAGAGGATAGGGTTAAAAAGCTAGAAAATGGTTAACTGAAGACTTAAAAAGTTGTAGATTGTATATAAAAGCAAAACATAAAATTATGGAAGAGTTATAAGGACATATAAAAAAAAAACGTTGTATCAAACAATGTTTGTTAGAGAAGATTTAAGTGATTTAGGCATCATCATGTAGAGAGGTAGCAGCTTCAGGATTAAATGATAAAGATAGACGATAGATAACTTAAAGAAATTTTCTTACATATTGCATGAATGAGCTTTAGTTAAGGAAAGAAAATGCTTTAGATTGTTTATATTAGAAAAATAGGATAAATAAGGAAGGCTAAAGCCAGTTAATGATAATGATGATGATCATGATAATGGCAACAGTGATTATGATGATCATGTTGATCGTTATTATATTTATATACTCATATATATGAATATAAAATGAAGTTTGAATAAAAAAATATACTTTAGGATGTATAAATGTTTATGCAACCCCGGCCACAAACTCGACCTCGGCAATATTTTGTCAAACCTGGCCCTGGCCCAGGTCACACTTACATTTCTGATTCATTCTATTTTTTAGGATAAACAAAACTTCTTAAGTTATGCAAAACATAAATATAGTTATTTTTTAAAGTGGAACATATACACACATATATTTAATCTAATATATAATTTATGACAGTCCTTTGTAGCGTAGCTTTGTCTAATAATATATGGCCATGATAAAAAACATGTGCAAATAAAGAATTGTGCAAATAAAATTGTGCATCACCATTATACATTTATATGTTTTTAAACGTCTTAATATCTTCTTTTTTAATGACTTGTTGTATTAAATTATACATACATAAATATATACATATTGTATGTATGTATGCATGTATGTATGTATGTATGTATGTATGTATGTATGTATGTATGTATGTATGTATGTATGTATGTATGTATGTATGTATGTATGTATGTATGTATGTATGTATGTATGTATGTATGTATATATGTATGTATGTATGTATG
>NC_061168.1:24004086-24089086 GCF_022113875.1 Hydra vulgaris
TCTCCTTCTTTTAAAAGTAATCGAGAACTATTGACAAGTTGACAACAAAGTTACAAATGTTGCAAAAAATAAAATTAAACTTCAAATATTGTATTTAAGTGAAGATCTAGCTGCTCTCCCATTATTCAGTGAAGAAATTTCTTTTGAAGAGAAAATGGAAATTGTAAATGCCTTACAAAAAGAACCATTACCAGGTGACAATAGAAGGCTTGCTTCAAACAAGATTTATACATTCTCTAAACTTTCTATAGCTAACTTTGTTACATGACGCTCAATGAATTTGTTTGACTCTCTCAATCTACAAAAAGAGTTCTTGACATCATCTCCTAAATCTTGGGCTAATCGTGATGACTACAAGGCTGCTTGTAAGATTGTTTGTGCCATGAAAGTGGTTAATGACTGTGCAGAACGGACAGTTAAATTAGCTACTAACGTTAATGAAGTTTTGACAAAAAATAACAATCAGCGTCAGCTTCTTTACCAAGTAGTTGAGTATCATAGAAAAAAAATTCAACTGAAGCTACAAAGAGACAGTAAGCCATAATCATTCTAAATAACAGCAATTTAATCTATTCAAATATGCATACATTTAGTATGAACTAAATATATAGTTAAATACATATATGGCTATTGTTTTTCTGTAGTATTTTAATTTACTTATATGTCAAGGTTTGATTAAATTATGTATGTTATTTTATTAGAATAATTTTAAATGTTGATATTTGTAATGTTTTCTTGAACGCATAAAATTATATTTTTTATATATATTATATATTATATATATATATTATATATATATTATATATATATATTATATATATATATATATATATATATATATATATATATATATATATATATATATATATATAAAATATATATAATATATATATATATCAACCCTCGGAATTAGGAAAAATGAGGTCGGTAATATTTTGCCGACCTCAATTCTTTTTTAGGGCAGCATCAAGTCAGCAAAAATTATTTGATACAAAGGTCTGACCATTAAACATAGAAAAGAGATCGACAATTCGCCAACCTCAAACACTTTCAGATCGGCAGTTAGGTCAGCATTGCCGAATGCTGACTCTAATTCCGAGGGTTGTATTATTTATATATATATATATATATATATATATATATATATATATATATATATATATATATATATATATATATATATATATATATATATATATATATATATATATATATATTAATATACTTAATTAAATTACATTAGATCTATTTTCTTTGGTTGTTTGCAGGGCACATGTAACAGCTGTAAGCATAAAATTATAAGTTTGTCCTGGTTTTGGATTTTTATAGATGTAAGACGTTGCAGAGGGAGAAAGAACAACATATTCTCCAAAGTTTATTTCTAATTTGTAGCCAATTAGTGTTCGCCGTAAAATACAACTGGCATCTTTGTTGATTGGTCTAGAAGTATCTAAACAAGAGAACGGGTGTCAAATAAATAAATTGCTCAATAAAACAATTAAAACTATAATTAAAATAATGACAATAAAATCATTTTTTTTTTGTATTACAAACACAGTTCAAATAGGGAGCACAATATATAATTAATTATGCAGAAAGAAAAAACCAAACCAAGATCTAACAGCACAGGTCTGTTCCATGATAACTCAAATTCTTCCTGACTGATGTTAGTAACTAATAACTTTGGTACAGCAGGCGGTGCTCTTGTCCAAGTTGTGACAATATTGGTTTGAAAGATCTCAGAAATGGGACTATCTTGGGCTGTTCCAAAACAACTTTCTATTTGAAATTGAATTTTTGAACCAGGAATAAGATTGTCAACAGTTGTTTCTGATAATGTACTACTAATATAAAGTTTACCAACTTGAGGTTCTCTCACCAGAGGAATCTAAATATATTTATGTACTTTAATCAAAACACATATAGTACATTATTAGATCAGGCATATCATAGTTATATCTAAACACATAAAAGTTAGATAAACGAGTCTAGAGAAAACAATAAAGGTTGCCTAGATCAGAAGCAAACTCACAAACTTTCCAAATTTTTATAAACTTTCACAAACTTTCCAAATTTTTATGCTCACAAACTTTCCAAATTTTTATGGCGCCATGTAAACATTATTTTTTAAAAAGTTTTTTTTCAACTTCAGAATAATATACTTTATTGCAAAATTTAATTATTATACATAATTAACCACAAGTTTTTTATCTTTTTGTTACATTTTGCAACAAAGCAAATTTTTTAAGAATATACAAATATTACAATCTTATGATCATTTTGTTGTCTCTAATTTTTGCCCCTAGGAACAAGAGTCAAAGACAAATGAGCCAAGGACCAAAAACAATAGTCAAAGATCAAAGAGTCAAAGAGTTTAAAAACGATTGATCATAATTAGTACATATATTTGCTGATAAAATCAAAAATTTATTTACTATATTTTATTTAGTTATTATAAAAAAATATTGGTCTTTTAACCTGTATTTTTTTAGAAAAGATAGAAAAATAGAAAAAGTAAATGCATTTTATTAAGTAAACTATTAAGATTCTAGAGCTATATATACATGCACATTTGTAAATAATAATAAAAAAATATTTTTTTTGCAAACAGAAATGAACCTTTTCCCGAGAAGATAAATACTCCTGCTCTTCAACTTCAACTTCGGACCAACAAACCATGTTATAAAGTAAAACATACATTCCATAAGCTTTGGCAGGTTTCCAGGTCAAATGTATACTATTGGCACTTCGGTTTGCAACGCAGAGATTTTCAGGTGGGTTAATTGCAGCTGTGAATCCAGAAGTTGTTATGGAAGGTGTCCAAATGTCATTAACAAAAGGTTCTTTTTCATGAACTGTGTCATAAAGCTCTTTCAACATATTGACATTAGAATGGGGTGTTACCATTAGTAAACTAAAAACATATTCTGTCTTTTCTGAAAGATTTTTGACTTCATAAATGACAGTGTCAGGAGAAATTTCACAGACTCTTGGTATAACATCATTTATGCTACTGTTAGTTATAACAGTTTTCTTTGTTTTAAGCTTTCTTTCAATAAACTTTGGAATACTTGATAAAGAATCACTGCTAGCTGTAAACGGATTACAAACTGGTCCAGTTATAATCAGTAAATACTTTGTGACCTTAACACCTCGAAGAATGGGTTCATTCCATGCTAACTTTATAGATCTTGTTGTTCCTCCGATGACACTAAACTCAGTTGGTGGCAATGGTGGATGACCAGTTCGAAAAGTTACGATTGTAGAAATTTCTTTGCAAAGATAAGGATCATGAGGATCCCATGCATCACACTGGTTTTGATGACGAGCTTTCGACAGCACAGCAACATCATAATCTGTACCTGGTTGCAATTCAGATATAAACATTCTAGTTCCTGAAATCAAGTAAATAAACAAAGTAAAGTTCTCTCTATAGTTTATATATGTATATAAATATAAACACACACACACACACACACACACACACACACACACACACACACATATATATATATATATATATATATGCACTTACTAAAATGTGTTTTGATAAGCATTTGCTCACTTTTTTTGCTTACCTTAAGCCATACCATTTTTTTCGAAAAAGAAGAAGAAAAAATGAAGAATTAAGAATGAAACGATTGCTTCCCCATCCCAAACCCTCAGTCGATGTAGCAGCACTCTACTGCGAGTCAGGCTATTTGTCAGTCGATGTATGTACTGAAGCCCCCAGCAGCAGGCTATTTCAGTATGACGTCAGATTGCTTACCTTAGTACGAAATACTATTTGTATATATATATATATATATATATATATATATATATATATATATATATATATATATATATATATGTATATATATATATGTATATACATATATGTATATATATATATATATATATATATATACATATATATATACACATATATACATATATATATATATATATATATATATATATATATATATATATATATATATATATATATATATATATATATATATATATATATATATATATATATATATATATATATATATATATATATATATATATATATAGGCGGGACGCCATCCTGCCACCTTTTTATAAAGTATAAACTAAACGAGATGGTATTCGGTAAATTAAAAATACCATCCCGCCTTGCCATTGTTATATATAGAGATTTATAAAAAGGTGGCGGGATGGTATTTTTAATTTATTAAATACCATCCCGTTTCTTTTTTTTTCCACTTCGAGCACTGTATATATATATATATATATATATATATATATATATATATATATATATATATATATATATATATATTATATATATATATATATATATATATATATATATACATATATATATATATACATATATATATATATATATATATATATATATATATATATATATATATATATATATATATATATATATATATATATATGTATATATATAAACTTGCATAACTACCATGGTTACTAACCTTTAGTTTCTTTACATTTTGAAGAACTCATACTAGCTCCATGTAACCAATATTGGACAGAAAACACTTCTGGACGAACAAGAATTGCCTCAAGTACATTTTTTGAGTATTTAGGTAATGAAAAATTCCATGCAAGTTGTACAGACTGACCTGTTACTTCAAGCACTGAAACTTTTTCAGGCGAAACAACAAAGTTATTAAATCTAACTAAAAGAGTTGGACCTGGTACACATGCAGAATAATTGTCCAATTGAATATCACTGTCTCGCATTGACTGCACTGTAGATATAAAATTAAAAAACCCACTATCACCAGACTCTTTTGCGTTAAAACTATTTTCTGATGAACTACTATCATTAATGTACAGACTATTTTTTTTATCAAAGTTTTTTTGTCTGCCAACTAGATGCTCGGTAGTAGCAACTAAATTAATATGATAATCATGGCCAGGTGTAATGTCATTTAAAATTGTTGAAAGACTATTTGCTGGAATGATGGGGCCATAAACTTGCTTATTGACAAGTATAATGTATCCCTATATGTATAAAAAAAACATCAACATAAGGCAAAATTATTATAAATAAATATATAAATATTTATAATAATATTATAAATAATTATTTTGATAAATAATATAAATTATATATATATATATATATATATATATATATATATATATATATATATATATATATATATATATATATATATATATATATATATACATATATATCATAAACAATTATTTTAAAGCAGTTTTATTTATTATGAAAAATTATGATTAAATCATTATTATTGTAACAAAGCATACAGAAAGCTTTGCTGAACCAAATTCTCTTGCTTTCTCCCAAGCAATTTCTATTCCTTCTATACTAATTGATTTGATTAATGGTTTAGGAGATTTAGGTGGACTAACAGGAGCACATTTGACCATATTCAAAGGAGCACTAGAGCATCCACAAACAACATTTCTTTGATTTGGATTAATTGAAAGAGGTTCAAAATAGGAATGCACACTTATCACGTACTCTTGACCAATTTTACAACCATCAATCTCAAATCCAATGTAATCTCTGTCATTGGCTAAGCAAGAAAAATTAAATAGAATAAAAACAATGGAAATTATGCAACACTGCAAGAGTTACAATAGTAAAAAGTTTAAACATGAAGACAACTTTGAAACTTTTACATAAAAATAATTTTTTTTTAAAAAACAAAGCAACTATTTGATGAATAATCTATTAAAATAGTTACCTGCCAAAAAAAACTAAAAACAAGAAAAAAATTGTAATGCGCTTAAAAGTGGTCCTCTCACTAGTGCTTCAGATTTCAAGCACAAAGGTAAGGGTTATGGAGAAATCATCTTTTAATATTATCATTAAAGTATAAACAAAAATAACTACAATACAAATAAAAATATATAAAAAATAAAAAAAAAACAAAAAAATGTAACATTGTTCATTTAAACGTCAATCTGGTTGAACAAATATATTAAAAAATATATAAATAATATTTAGTGATTTAAATTTTTTTGTTTAGTTGTTTATTGTTTAGACAAACACACTAATAGATTATTTTTTTGTGTGGTTGAATGAGCATTACAAGCTTTTTAAAAAACAATAGTTTTACTTAATCTTCATAGTAAAGTTTTTGTGTCTTTTTTAAACAAGAGTCTTTACTTGTTTTACAGTGTCTTTTTAAAACAAGAGTCTTTACTTGTCATACAATGTCTTTTTTAAATAAGAGTCTTTACTTGTCATACAATGTCTTTTTTAAACAAGAGTCTTTACTTGTCATACAGTGTCTTTTTTAAACAAGTGTCTTTACTTGTCATACAGTGTCTTTTTTAAACAAGAGTCTTTACTTGTCATACAGTATCTTTTTTAAACAAGAGTCTTTACTTGTTATACAGTGCTGACAACATATATAAATCCTAAATTAAAAAAAAATAACATCAATAACTAAAATTTAATATATTAAAAAATCAGTATTATTAGCCACAATAATAGACAATCAGTCTTACCATCTGGTGAGCATTTTCCAAATAGCTTTCCATCAACGACAATCAAGTAACAAGAGATCACTGGTTCATCTAAATATGTTTTTTTAAATTTAATTTTAGAATGATATTATTTGCAAACATAAACTTCAACAAAAGTAAATATATATTTAAAAGTAATACTCAAACAAAATCACTATATTATTGATAAAATTTTTTTATTTATGTCATATGTAAACAATGACGTGCAATATAAAACAAAAACAAAAAAAAACATAAAACAATATCTTCTTTAGAAAAATTAAAATCTTAAAATAAAATTTTAATAAAATCTTAAAATAAGAAACTTAAATAATATATTAACTTAAATAAAAAATATTGTCACACCTTTTTTCTCATTTTGCTGCGTGTCACTTTCCTTAGTATTACTAGTAAAACTTTTATTGTAAGTTGGAACTTGCCAAGTTAGCAACACAACTCCAATTTGATCAGTTTCTACTTGAAAAATCTCTTGAACAGACGGAGGTTCAAGTGGGCAACTTACTCTAACAGCACGCGATGGGCGACTATTACCTATGCTATGATTCGTCAAAGCTACAAGTGTAAACACAGTCTGGCTACCTATAAAAAAAGCTACAAGTGTAAACACAGTTCAGGATACCTATAAAAAAAGCAATCAACTTAACTTTAGTTACTTAAGTTAAACAAATTTTAATAAAAACAAATTAAATCAAATTAAACAAAACATGTTAATATAATAAGTTTTGATGTTGTAAAATAAATTAAGATAATCAACATAATTAAAATAATCAAGAGAATAAATTAAATCTATAAAAACTTTTTCTTTTTTAAAAAAATGCAATTGAAAAAAATTTTAGTAAGAAAATAAGTAAAGAAAAAAACAAGTAAGGAAAAAAATGTACCAGGAACCAAATTTTTAACTGATGCCTTTAGAGTTTCTGGAGGAAACACCTTTCCATAGACTTCACCATTCATATATAACTGATATCCAGATAAAAATGCTTCTCCGTAACTTGTCACTTCATCCCATGTTAGAACCACCTGCAATTGTTTTAAAATAACACTTAGTATTTAAATAAACTTTATCATTATTAAATATAACTTTCAAGCCATAAACTTTAATACAATGCAGCAACTAAATGAATATGTCTCATTTCATTTTACATACATACTGAATTTAGCATATTCAAGTCTTCTAGAGAATGCTAGAGTATATTTGTGAAATGCAAGAGATAGAAGTAAAGGAATTCAAAAATACTTTGTGTCACAAAAAATCAAATGAATTATATCAGACAAATAAAAACAAATGAATAATGTCAGACAAATAAAAACAAATGAATAATGTCAGACAAATAAAAACAAATGAATAATGTCAGACAAACAAAAGTTCAAGTAGATAAAACAAAAGAAATTTTTTTAAATAACTAAAAAATAAAACAATTAGTAAGATAAAGGATTAGATTAAATAAAGAATGTTTTAAAGATTAATTTTTATCTTTAATTTAGTTTTCACTTTTGTAACAGATACTTAAAAAAGATAAGCGGCTACTATGATTAACTAAAAATAAAATCAATATTTTAAAAAGATAAATAAATACTTAAAAAAGAAAAATAAATTAAAAAAAACTTATTTGAGTTTATCGCATAGTTTTTTATTATTATATTATATTATTTTAGTTTTATAATAATTCAAGTAAAGAAGAAAGAATTTTTTAAAAAATTTGAAAAGGATTTTAGTTGAAACTGTACTGCATAAAACATAAAAACAAGGTCAGCATAGAATCGTCAACCTTGTTTATATGTTTTATGGTAACAATTACTTAAAATAATTTAATTTGTTAAATGATTAGTTAATAATTAAATTAAATAGGAAATTAAATTTGTGCAATGAAGTTAGTCAAAATTAATTTTAAAAAATTAAAACCTCTTTATCTCCTAAATGTTTGACTTTAAGGTCAGGTCTTGATGGAGCACCTGGCATTGTCAACTGTATGTGTCCAAATGTTAATCGCTGACCACTTCTATCTCGTCTTCCCAAAACGCATATCCTAAAATAACAACTTCAATTGGTACACTAGATATTCATATACACTCATGTTAAGTAAATTATAAACTTTTTTCCAGAAAAAACTTGTTAAAGAATTTAAATAAATGACAACCACAAAACAGGTAATAAATTAAACACAAACCTGTATGTATATCTAGGTTTAAGTCCTTTTAAATCCATGAGTTTACTATAAGTATCCCAGCAGTGTTGAACACAGACTTCTTTCATTTTATCTCGATTCGTCATGGGCCATGCTTCAGGAAGAGGACTGTTCTCAAACTTATGGCTAAAATTAAGTTAATTTTTACTTTAAGATCCTTTTTTAAAATATCTAATTTTTAAAATATCTAAAACAAAGTAAAGAAAATTAAAAAATATAAAAACTTAATAAACAAAAGAATAAAAAAAAATTAAAATTAATTTAAACAACTTGCCTTTTATGACTGTTTACATTTTGAGAAAATTTTGTTCCTAAAACCAAAACACTGTACCAGATCTTGAACCCAGAATTCATAATACTGGGTTTCCAGTCCCATTGCAAACGTAAAACATTATTTTCTGTAGACTGAACACTTATATCTAGTCCTTGAGGTAATCGATTTGTTTTGTTAACAGTCTGAGCTAAAGTTAAAATTAATTTTATTTGCACTTTATTTGAATAAATGCTAAATGTTAATCGAATATTATTTGAATATATTATTTATATTTAATACATTCTAAATTTTTAAGCTACTTTTTATTTTTTTCATGTTCAGAATAAATTATGACATCACCAGGAACTTTAGATGTTAAATTGTAAAGTAATTTTTGATTTGCAAATTTTAACTTATGTAGCAAGCATTAGAATATATTAGCATATAATATAATATATTAGCTTATATAATTATTATATAATTAGCTTGTGATTCATTAATTAAACAAAAACTTGTTTAAATTTCGACTTAAAAAAAATGTATATTATTAATATATTTGTTAATATTAATGTATTAATTCTACTACAATTTATATAATAATAATAAAAAAACTTACCAGATACATTTTTTCCTGGAGTTAAATGTATTTCATCATCAAAAGATATATCAAAAGATGATTTCATTATCTCATCACTAAAATCAACATCATCCTTTTTCAGGTTTTGATTTTTCTTAACAGTGAAAAGAATGTTATCTTCTGTTTTTGAAAACTGATTTCCTTGGACAAAACTTGAAGAATTCAAAGGTACTGTTTTCATAAAATATTTACAAGAAGGTTTGTTAAGGTCTTTAATAAATTCTTGCTCAAAACCTTGCACAGAATCGTCTGTTTCTGATTGTGCATCTTCGACTTCCTTTAGAGATTGCTTTAAAGTTTTTTTTGTTAACAATTGAACAGCTTTATCTAAAATTTCTTCACAAGCTTCATCAATTGTGCATTCAACAAGATTTTTTGTTATATCCTTCATCACAATATCACTAACAATTTTGACAGCATAGTCAGATTTAGCATTTTCTATTTCTTTTTTTTGACTTTCAATCCACTTCTTTTTTCTTTCTTCTTCCAGCCGAAGGCGCTCTGCAACTTGATGTTTTTCTTCCACTTTTTGACGATAGTCATTTTCTTCTTCATTTTTAAAGTATTGGAATCGCTTTAGCTGAACCTCTTCTGCCTCTATTTCAAGTTTTAGTCTTTCATTCTTTAATGCTTCTTGTTTTAATAGTAGATCTTCTCTTTCTTGTTTAAGTCTTGCTTCTTCTATACGTACTTTTATTTCATGGTCTTTCCTTGCTTTCTCAAATTCTGGTGGTAATTCTTCATTATGGTTTATGTCTTCGAACTGTAATACTGCTGGTGATTGCATCATTAATACCGCTGGTGATTGCGTCATTAGAGTCCTTGATGGAGAGTTATTTGTAAAATTTAATAAGTTGTCATGACAACTTGCTAATAACTTAAAAGAATTATCAGGAGAATTATCTTCTTCAATACAAAAGTTTGATTGATTTTTAATATCTTCATTCTCAAAAGATTCATTTTTAATATCTTTAGTATCAAAAGATTCATTTTTGATATCTTCAGTGTTTAAAGATTCATTTTTAATATCTTCAGTGTCTAAAAATTCATTTTTAACATCCACTGTGTCAAAAGACTTATTTTTTATATCTTCAGTGTACAAATATTCATTTTTGACATCTTTGATGTCTAAAGAAATCTTTTTATCTTCAAACTGGAAAGTCTCAGAAGGTTCAGTTAACTTGGATTGGTCTTTTTCGAAGTTATTATCTTTTTTAAGATTGATTACAGATGAGACATCTGAATTGTTAAAAGCAATTTCCTCAATATCATTTTTAAAAGTTATATCATCAAAACGAGACAGGGAATCAGTATGAGGAATGTCATCAACATCATTTTTACGTGATATTTCATTTACAATATACTGGATAGGCAAGTAACAATCAACAGCACAAAAAGTATTTACAGAACTATTTACATTTTCAATAGAATTATTTTCAATTTTCGTCTCTAAATCAGGGTGACAATCAGAACACAAGTTGTTGATAGATAAGTCAACAGTATTTTTATTTACTTCTTTTTTGAAATCTTTGTCAACTGCCATGAATGAATCAGAGGCTAACAAGTTCTCATGTTCATTAATAACATCAGATTCTGCATCTTTAATAGCAGCACAACATAGAATATATACTACTTCAACTAGTTCTAACTCTTTTTCTGATTCTGCAATAATGGAAGATACCAAATTATTACTGATTTTAGTATAATCTTCTTCAGAAAAATGTTTATCTTGGGAGCATACATTGAAGTTAAGAGCTTTTTCAGTCTCAATGTGTGTTTCTTCAGCTACTTCACAATTATCACATGCTTTCTTAAATTCTTCTGCTTCAATGTGTTCTTTCTCAACTTCTGCTTTGATTTCAACGTTGTCTTTTTCAATACTTGCATTCTCAGTTATTTCTATTTGAATGCGTTCTTTCTCAGCTTTATTGTGTATTTTCTCAGCTTTATCTGCTTCAATATATGCATTTTCAGGTTTTTTTGCTTTGATATGTGGTTTCTCAGCAGCATCTGCTTCAGTTTGTGTTTTTTTATCTTCAATGCAAGCTTTCTCATCTTCTTCTGCTTTAATGTATTGTTTCTCAGCATCTTCTGTTTCTATGCAACTTTTCTCTTCTTCATTGAGTATTTTCATAGTTTTCTCTGCTTTACAGAATGTTTTTTTACCTCCTTCATTATGTGTGTCCTTAGTTTTTTCAACTTCAATGCGTCCTTCCTCAGCTTCTTCTGCTTTTATATATGGTTTCTCAACTTTTTCTGCATCAGTGTGCACTATCTCAGCTTCTGCTGCAATACAAAGACTTTCAGCTACTTCTGCTGCAACACACATTTTTTCAGCTTCTTCTGCAATGCGTACATTTGCTGCCTCTTCTGCTAAAATGCTTGATTTTTCAGCCTCTTCTGCAATCCTTACATTCTCAGCTTCTACTGCTGCAATACAAAGATTTTCTGTTTCTTCTGCTGCAAAGCGTAGTATCTCAGCTTCCTCTGTTGCAATGTGTGCTTTTTCAGCTTCTTTTTCTGCAATGCGTACTTTCTCAGCTTCTTTTTCTGCAATGTGTGATTTCTCAGCTTCTTCTGCTGCACTGCTCATTTTTTCAGTTTCTTCTGAAATGTGTAATTTCTCAGCTTCTTCTGCGGCAATGCGTAGTTTTTCAGCTTCTTCTTCTGCAATGCGTACTTTTTCAGCTTCTTCTGCTGCAAAGCGTAGTATCTCAGCTTCTTCTGCTGCAATGTATGCTTTTTCAGCATCTTCTTCTGCAATGTGTACTTTCTCAGCTTCTTCTTCTGCAATGAGGGATTTCTCAGTTTCTTCTGCTGCAATGCGCATTTTTTCAATTTTTTCTGAAATGTGTAATTTCTCAGCTTCTTCTGTTGCAATACGTGATTTCTCAGCTTCTTCTTCTGCAATGCGTACTTTTTCAGCTTCTTCTGCTGCAATACGTAGTATCTCAGTTTCTTCTGCTGCAATGTGTGCTTTTTCAGCATCTTCTTCTACAATGTGTACTTTCTCAGCTTCTTCTTCTGCAATGAGGGATTTCTCAGCTTCTTCTGCTGCAATGCGCATTTTTTCAGTTTCTTCTGAAATGTGTAATTTCTCAGCTTCTTCTGTTGCAATATGTGATTTCTCAGCTTCTTCTTCTGCAATGCGTACTTTCTCAGCTTCTTCTTCCTTAATGCGCAATTTCTCAGCTTCTTCTGTTGCAATGCGTAGTATCTCAGCTTTTTCTGTTGCAATTTGTGATTTTTCAACTTCTTTTTCTGCAATGCGTGCTTTCTCAGCTTCTTCTGCAATTCGTACTTTCTCTGCCTCTTCTGCTGCAATGCAAAAATTTTCAGCTTCTTTTGCAATATGTATTTTTTCATCTTCTTTTGCTGCAATGCGTTGTTTCTCAGCTTCTTCTGCTGCAATACGTAGTTTCTCAGCTTCTGCTGCAAGAAAAAGAAATTCAGTTTCTTCTGCTGTAATGCATGATTTCTCAACTTCTGCTGTAATGTATACCTGTTCAGCCTCTTCTGAAAAGCATACTTTCTCTGCCTCTTCTGCTGCAATGCATGAGTTTTCAGCCACTTCTGAAATGTGTACATTTTCAGCTTCTTTTGCTGCAATACGAAGATTTTCTGCTTCTTCTGCTCCAATGCTTTGTTTCTCATCTTCTGCATCGAAGGTAAGTTTTTCAGCATCTTCTGCTGCAATATGTACTTTTCCAGCTTCTTCTGTTGCAATACAAAATTTTTTAGCTTCTTCTTCTGCACTATGTAGATTCTCAGCTTCTTTTGCTGCAATGTTCATATTCTCATCAATTTCAATTGAAGGGGATAGTTTTTCCACTCCATCGCATATTTTATTAGATTCATCAATTGCAAGACATGTTATTATAGCTTCTTCTGCTGCTATGCGTGCCTTTTCTACTTCTTTTGCTGCAATACATTCAATTTCAGCTTTATCAGCTGCAATACATAGTTTTTCAGCCTCTGCTTTAAAGCATGGTTTATCTGTTACTTTTACTGTAATGTTTATATTTTCAGATACTTTTGCTGCGATGCATGCTTGTTCAATTACTTCTGTTACAATACATTTTATTTCAGCTTCTTCTACTGTAACATAAGATTTTTCAGTTTCTTCTGCTACAATTTGTGATTTTTCAGCCTCTGCTGCAATGCGTACTTTTTTAGCTTCCTCATCTGCAAAAGGTAATTTATCAGCTTCTTCTTCTGCAATGCGTACTTTTTCAGCTTCTTCTGTTGCAATGCCTAGTTTTTCATCTTCTTTAGTTGCAATGCGAAGATTCTCAGCTTCTTCTTCTGCAATGCATACTTTTTCAGTTTTTTCTGCAATGAGTACTTTCTCAGCTTCTTCTTCTGCAAGACGTAATTTCTCAGCTTCTTCTGCTGCAATGCGTAGTTTTTCAGCTTCTTCTTCTGCAATGCGTACTTTTTCAACTTCTGTTGCAATACGAAGATTTTCAGTTTCTTCTTCTGCAATGCATACTTTCTCAGCTTCTTCTGCAAGACGTAATTTCTCAGCTTCTTCTGCTGCAATGCGTAGTTTTTCAGCTTCTTCTGCAAGACGTAATTTCTCAGCTTCTTCTTCTGCAATGTGTACTTTCTCAACTTCTTCTGCTGCAATGCGTAGTTTTTCAGCTTCTTCTGCTGCAATGCGTACTTTCTCAGCTTCTTCTTCTGTAAGACGTAATTTCTCAGCTTCTTCTTCTGCAATGCGTACTTTCTCAGCTTCTTTTTTTGCAAGACGTAATTTCTCAGCTTCTTCTGCTGCAATGCGTAGTTTTTCAGCTTCTTCTGCTGCAATGTGTACTTTCTCAGCTTCTTCTTCTGCAAGACGTAATTTCTCAGCTTCTTCTGCTGCAATGCGTAGTTTTTCAGCTTCTTCTGTTGCAATGCGTAGTTTTTCAGCTTCTTCTGTTGCAATACGAAGATTTTCAGCTTCTTCTGCTGCAATGCGTACTTTCTCAGCTTCTTCTTCTGCAAGACGTAATTTCTCAGCTTCTTCTGCTGCAATGCGTACTTTCTCAGCTTCTTCTTCTGCAATGCGTACTTTCTCAGCTTCTTCTTCTGCAAGACGTAATTTCTCAGCTTCTTCTTCTGCAATGCGTACTTTCTCAGCTTCTTCTTCTGCAATGCGTACTTTCTCAGCTTCTTCTTCTGCAAGACGTAATTTCTCAGCTTCTGCTGCAATGCGTAGTTTTTCAGCTTCTTCTGCTGCAATGCGTACTTTTTCAACTTCTGTTGCAATACGAAGATTTTCAGTTTCTTCTTCTGCAATGCATACTTTCTCAGCTTCTTCTGCAAGACGTAATTTCTCAGCTTCTTCTGCTGCAATGCGTACTTTCTCAGCTTCTTCTTCTGCAAGACGTAATTTCTCAGCTTTTTCTGCTGCAATGCGTACTTTTTTAGCTTCCTCTTCTGCAAGACGTAATTTCTCAGCTTCTTCTGCTGCAATGCGTAGTTTTTCAGCTTCTTCTGTTGCAATACGAAGATTTTCAGCTTTTTCTTCTGCAATGCGTACTTTCTCAGCTTCTTCTTCTGCAAGACGTAATTTCTCAGCTTCTTCTGCTGCAATGCGTACTTTTTTAGCTTCCTCTTCTGCAAGACGTAATTTCTCAGCCTCTTCTTCTGCAATGCGTAGCTTTTCAGCTTCTTCTGCTGCAATGCGTACTTTCTCAGCTTCAACTTTTTCAACAGCAATTCGTGATACTTCAGTCAACTCAAATATTTTTTTTTCCATGGCTTTTTCTATTTCTTCACTCTTTACTTGAAACAAAGTTTGTTGTGTTAGCATTAACGCCAACCTTTCAAGTTCTATTTCTTCTTCCAAACCTTTTTTCCACAATTCTCTTTCCATCTGATTTTGTTTTTCTCTTTTAAACTGTTCCTCAAAAAGAGTTCTTTTAAGAGTCATTTCAGCTTCTTTAAATTTTTCTAACTGCTCTGCTTCATTCTTCAGTTTTTGTTCTTCAAATCGAAGGCGATCTAGAATGATCTGCTTTTCCTCAGCTTTGATACGCTCTTCTAACTTTTTTTCTCTTGTGTTTAAATCAATCTCCATTTCTTTTAGCTGAAGGATTTTTAATTTAAGATCTTCCTTTTCTTTTATTCTTTTTTCTTCTTCAGCTAATGCTGTTCTTTGCAGTTCAGCCTCTTGAAGCCGTATGAACAGTTCAGACTCACTTTTATATAATTCTTCTTGTTTTTTATGCAGTTTATCTTCTTGAGTACGCAATTCGGACTGTTTAATATGAAGTTCAATTTCATTTTGTCTCTGAACAGCTTTTAATTTTTCCTTTTTCAATTCAATTTCCCGTAGAGCGATTTCCTGTTGTTTGTCAATTATTTCTTTTTGTTTCTCATAAATATCATTCAAAGCTTTTTGTCTTTGAATGTTAGCCATTTTTTCATTTTCTTCCATTAACTGTTTGGCTTCTTGTTGTTTTAACTCAAACTCTTGACTTTTAATATGTGCATCAAGCTGAGCTAATTCTTTTTCTCGACGCTGTATCTCTAACTTTAATTGGTTTTGTTCTCTGTTTTGCAACTCTTTTTCTCTTTCATAAAGCATGAGTTCTCTACGTTTGAAATCTGCTTGCTTTTTCTCTTTCTTCATTTTTTTGAGTTCATATTCTTTTTCATTTAAAACCTTTTCTTTTTCTGTTATGAGGCGAAGTTGATCCTTCATTGAGTCAACAATCTTATTGTGTTCAGTAGAAACCAATTCTTTTATTGAGCTCAACAATGGTTCAAATTCATCCTGATCATACACTTCAATTCTACTAATCTTTTTGCTCCAAAGAGGTGCTTCACACTCAGATTCTGCAGGAGTGGCAGGGGGGCTATCTAAATCATTGTAGTCATCTTTTATTTTAGCATTATTTACGTTTATCTCCTCTATTAGATTTTTCTCTTTTTGTGTCACATTTAATGTTGCAGAAGCATCTACTTCATCAAGATTTTCGTGAAATTCTCCTCGGTCTTCTTTTTCTTCTTGATCGGCCGAACCACTGAAATTATCTGAAAGCATTAGATTTTTCTTGAATATATCTAATGAGCTTTCAATCAAATCCAATATAATTTGCTTTGATGTATCAGAGAGTTGCAGCAAGTATGTTTTATAGTTAAAATAATCATCATTTAAAAACTCATCTGGAGTTCCCTCCTGAGACCTGACAATTTCTTTTTCCTCATTACCATAAACCAATGCAGTATTATTATTATTGAAATCTTTAAAAGATTTATCAGTCAAAACAATTACATCATCTTTTTCACTAACATCAACTTCATTTGCATTAAAATTATCAACACAATCAACAGAATTCGAAGCTTCACATTCATTGAATTGATTGTCTGTTTCACCTTTAGATGTTCCATCACCAGAGTCATTAATTTCACTCTCTGGATTTTTTAAAATGCTTGCTACTGCAACTGTTTTGTCGCTACTCATTTGATCTGCAAGATCCAATATATTTTCATCAACATTTTCAGGTATGTTATCTAATAAACTTTTCTTAGATACATGCAATAGTTTATCTTGAAGAACTCTGGGTAATAAAACTTTACTTTCCTTTACTTGAAGGATATCATCAACATTTGACAAGTCAATAGACTCACTTGCCAATAAATGACATGAAACGGAGAGATTAGTTAGTTGATCTTTGTCAATATTTTCTAAATTTCAAGAATATTTTTTTAAACATTTTGTAAACATCTAAACTTGTTGGATTTGTATTTTAAAATGTATTTATTTTTTATATAATTTTATATAATTTATAAATATTATTTTATATTTACTTTTATGTATATTTTTATATCCTTTTATATTTATTTATAGATTTCTACTTTAACCAATACCTTGAACATCTGAATTACTGTCTGTGATAAATAAGTTATTATTGCCTTGATTATTATTGCCTTGATAATCTTGATCTTGATTAAGTGAATATGATTGAAAACACAATGAAAAAGGGAGTGAAAAAAATATCTCATTTGAAGATAATTCAACAAGATCTTCTAAAATTAATTAATAAAATTAGATAACAAAAATATGGAGAAAAGAATTATATTCATTTATAAATTATTGTTGTTAATTTTATTTTTTTAATCATTTAGCTCACCATTTAGGCTTGCTAAAACAGAAACTTTAATAAGTGTATTTTCAGGAATATCTTTTAAACAGCATATACAATACTCTTCTACACTGTTTACTGGTAAAATCTAAATTAAATTGAGAAAAAAAAGAAGATCAAATAGCACATAATAAGAAAAAAACTTTTTTACAAAAGGGAAATTAAATCTAATAATACTGACATTTGTTTTCACAACTTCATTGTTAACTTTCAAAGTATAATTTTGAACAGTTTTATCGGGATGATAATTGGCCATCCACATAACTTTAACTTGTCCTCGATTATCCATTGATGATAAAGAGATGACAGGCCCTCCCTCTCTGCTAACACTTGGACAAGTAATGAACTTAAAAAAAAAGAAAATTAATTTTATTTTCAACATTACAAAAATCATATTTAAGTTTAAATTCAAATTTCTCTTCAAAATTTAGAAAACTCCAGCAAAATGGGAGAGAATTCGTAGGTCTGCATACAGATACTTAATAAAACTCTTATACAAACTCTTAATAAAACAATAAATAGATTTAAAAAAATAAAAATATTACTCTTAAATCTGGTAATAATTCCTTAATAAAATTTCTAAACCATCATGCTAATTTTTATATTTTTTAATAAAAATGACTAGACAAGACGATGTTTTGAAATTTAAAAAAAAAACATGTATATATACACACAGAATATGCCTCTCTTTCACACACACACACACACACACACACACACACACACACACACACACACACACACACACACACACACACACACACACACACACACACACATATATGTGTGTGTGTATGTTAGAAATTTTATTAAGCTTGCCTTCTTCATTTTAATTTGATTCTCAGAGTCTTCATAATATATACCACAATCTACAGACTTACTCAGGGCAGTTAAGAAAAGATCCGAACATTTCAACAATTTGCATTTCTTAAAACCGGTTTACGATTTATTATTTTTTTATAATTTATTATTTTTTTATCATTTATTATTATTTTATAATTTATTATTTTTTTATAATTCATTATTTTTTTATAATTTATTATTTTTTTATAATTTATTTTTTTTTTAGCCCAAGTATCAAACAAAACAAAACTACAACTAAAATACATAAAATGCATCAGGGCAGCATCATAAAAACAGTTAAAACAAATGTGTCAAGTATTTACATTCCAAAAATGTTTAAAGCATTAAAATATTCAGTAAACGGCTAAAAATCTCTTATTTTATCTTTTCGTAAACAGTAAAAACATTAAAATCAAAGTTTTCACATAGCAATTTACTTCAACAATCTCTTTATAGTCGTTTGAATAAATTACCAAAAAGAAACCTTTTAGGTTTTATATAACTTCTGCCCCATAGTATTAAGCTAAAACTTCAAACTTAAAAATAATAAAATCATCAAATATTTGTAAACAAAATACAATAAGTTTCGAGAAAATGAACCAATCAGAATGCACACAAAATAAAATGGCATTTAATGAAAACGAAAGACCCTAAACTCAATATTTTTCTTTGGATTTCTCCCTAACTTTGTTGAGTAATAATTTATTTCATGATATACATTTACTATTTAGTTTTAATCAAAAAAATTTAGCTCAAACATTCTTTTTAAACATTTTCTTAAATACGAGCACAACTTGTCTCAGCATTTGGGGATACCAATTTTATACTTACTGAACTAATAAATATACCTATTCTAGTATAAAAAGGACAAATTACTGATAACACAAGATTGCCATAACATAATGCCATTATTTATATTGAAGGTTAGTTGGTTATTGACACTTGACATGGATTTAAGTGTTAATAAAAGAGCATTCAAGTGTCAATAAAAGTTGATTACTGACATTTGAAATAGATTTAGAATAGAAAAATCCATATGAAGTGGCTATAATAACCAAATAGAATTTATTATATGGATTTTTTTTTTATTCTAATTCACTCTCAGCAAGGCTGCAAGCAACCACTATTAAGTTGGGAGTTACTAGAAAACAAAGAATAGAGTTAAAGAGAACAGAAATAGTTGACAGAAGACTTAAGAAGTTCCATGAGTCAGAAAAACATGATGATGGAAGAGAGTTCCAAAGAGAAAAAAACTAGTTGAATAAAAGTTTTTAGAGCATGCAGAGACAAATACAGTGAAAGAATGTGACTTAGCTGAATGATGAGTCAAGCAAGAATAAGTTTTGGTTGATGGAACTAGAGATAATAGCTCCTTTAAGCAGTGACCATAATAGTGTTTGTAGAAAAAAAGATGAAAATTTTACAATGATGGCAGAGATACTTAAGCTTAGCAGATAAAGCAGTTCCAAGCACGTTTACAATGTGCTTTTTCAATACATTTTCAATAAACCTTGTCTAAAAAAGAAAGAGCATCATTAGAAGAACTAGCCCAAATATGACAAAAGTATTCCATATAGGGACAAATAAGAAATTTGTTGAGGTTGAAAATTGAATCAGGAGTAACATAATGGCAAACATGATAAAGAGATACAACGCTAGCAGATGCAAATTTAGCAATCATTTGTATATATGGTTTCCATGAGAGGTCAGTAGTGAACAATAATCCAAAAAGAAGTAATGCAGAGGACTCAGTAAGAGGATTGCCATTTATTAATATAGAATATTGGCAGTTTTGCGATAGCTGTTTGCAATGAATAACTGAGTGAGATCAGATTTGTGATTAAAAAGAGAAGACTTTTTGTGAAGACAGGAGTATAAAGTTAAGTTGTCAACAAAAAGAAGCACTTTAGATGTAAAGTTGTATGGAAGACCAATAATGTAGATAAGAAACAAAACAGAACCAAAGATAGAACCTTGAGGTACCCCCGAAGTTACTGGAAATGAAGAAGAGTGTTGGCCTTTGAGGATGACTTTAATAAAGCAGATAGAAAGAAAACAAGACCACAGATAGAACTTCGAGGTACCCTGAAGTTACTGGAAATGAAGAAGAATGTTGGTCTTTGAGGATGACTTTAATAAAGCAGATAGAAAGAAATGACTCAATAATAAAAATTTTTTATAGATACACCAAATAAAGAAAGCTTATGGAGAAAACCAACATGCCAAATTTTATTGAAAGCTTTAGAAATGTTAAGAGCAATACAACTTGCCTTGCTGCCTCCATCTAATGCATGATAAAATCTTTTAGTCACACCAATTAGCAAGTCAGATCAATTAGCAACTCAAGATGGGATGTTAGAAACCTGTTAATCAAAGACTCGAAGACTTTGCTAATAATAGAGAGAAGACTGATCAGGCAATAGTAGGAAGGTTCAAAATATTCTCTAAAGTTTTGAAAAATTGAAACCACAAATGCCATTTTCCAGCAGGCAGGAAAATAAGAGTCGAATGAAGATATGACTTTAGCAATAAAAACTGGAGTGATATGGATGTCTAACAATGGGTTAACGTGTTTAACTGTTTAAATATGGCAGTTTTGGCGCAGTGGTAAAAGTTCTGGTTCAGAACCAAGAAGTTTGAACTATAAATACATAATTACATAATTATGTATTTATATATAAATACATAATTACATAATTATGTATTATGTTACAAATACATAAATACTTTATGTAAAAGAACTAAAATTTTTCATTCTTCATTTTTATGTATTTTTGTTTTCGGCTTTTATATATATATCTACTGGTATATTTTCTTATAGACTTAGCTGAATTCTGCACATAACCTTGGTCTAATTTCACAACATGTGGTTTTATTGTCACAGGACTTGCTACCTACAATTTTGTTAATAATTGGCCTTAACGTAAAACAAAAACTTAAATCTTTGGTCTTGAAAATGTTTGCGTAGACCTTGGCCATGAAACTCTTATTCTTGGCCTTCACCTTGTAACTTTTAGCCTTGGTCTTGGCCTTGTAACACATAGCCTTTGCCTTGCTACTTTTGGCCTTGTTAACAACTCTGGGTTCAAGCCATAAAAAGTCTGCCCATGAATATATCAACTCTTTTATATAGATAATTATATGTAATGTAAAAATATTTTTATTTAAACATATTAACTACTCACCAGTATATTTGATATCAATGGTTCAATATCTTGATTAGTAAAAAATGTCATTACGCTGATTTCGTATGATCTTCCTCCTCGCAAACCACTAACTGAAAGAGCTTGAATGCAGCTTTCTAAAATACTTCCACGTGGCATTCCATCCACATACAACTAAAAAATATTGATTTTTAACTGTTAGTAGTATGCATATATACATATATACACTGGGTAGTATGTATTATACACACATCTTATGGATTAGGGTTAGCATGATGATGCCATACTAAATGTAGAAATAGACAAAAGTTTCAGTACATAAATTGACTAAAAGTTTAACTAGGCAGTATCTATGCATAAAGGAAATCTACTATGGCAAAAATAAGTAAAAAAATTATTAATTGTAGTGCTTTTTTTATTAACAGAAAAAAAAAAGCATAAATAATAAACAAAAACAATTCTTAATTCTTAAAAATACAGTAAATATACATAAGTAAATTTCGCTCTCTTCAAACCTCTATTTTTATTTCGAATATGGTGAATTAAATTATAAAATTAAAAAAACTAATTAAAACTAAATTACTTACAAAATATCCTTTGACGAGTGCGAGATCATTTTTATCATTTTTTATAAGTATAATGTTAACTGTGTTTGAGTTAAGAAATGATGCTGTTATGCGTGGAATACACATCTCTAACTTAACTAAATCTTCCTAAATTAAATAAATTAAAGAATAATTAAAATAAAAAATTTTAAAATTAAACAATTATATTTACAAATACTAATTGTATTTCTAAACTTTCTAATAAACTTTTTTATTAAGTAAATATCAACAGGTTTAACTTAAAACTATTCTTAAATTACAAGATTAGCCCTAAACCCAAGTATTTATTATTAAATAAAATATAGACCAAATATTTATTGTATAAATTTCATGGTTGTAAAAGAATAAGAGAACAACAACAACAAGATGTTTATTTTCAAAATTAACATACAATTAATAACAATTAAAATAATAATAATAAGAATATCTATAATATCATAAATAACAAAGTCATAATATCATTATTAAGAATAAATATAAATAATTCAATAATTGATTGACAAGGAAGGAGTCAATCATCCAGAAACATGATCAAAGGAGTGACACTAAATAATTATACTAACAATATTAATTTAAAAAACAATGATAATAACAATAATAACTTTATTCAATAATAGATCAAAAGTAACAACAAAAATAATAGTATTTATAAAAATAGCAGTAATAAAAATAATTAATAATAATGACAAAAAAGTTTTTATATAAATAGTAGAAAGAAAAAGAAAAAAAAAAAAGAAAACTATAAGAAGTTAATAATGATGCAAATTAAAATAAATTCTTTTTAAGAATTTGTTTAAATTTATTTTGTTTTAAATAAAGAAATGAAAGTAAATTATTTTGAAGTTTTAACTTTTCAAACTCATTAACAATGCACACAAGACTTTGATTCCATTCACTGATACACTGATGTGTTATTGAATATTTACCACACCTCAAAGTTTTATAGGGAGGTACATTTAGTTTTCCATTATTGATGTTTCTAGTTAAATGTGAATGTATAAATTGAGTCTCAGTAAAGAAGGTTGTAATAGAGGAAAGTAAATTTTTATTAAGGGATTCAAAAACAAAAAGAAGATAGGCAAATCTAACTAGTGTTGACTGAAAGTGTTGAAGGTAAAAATTTCAAGTTTTTTTGAAGAAGTTTGTAGTTTCTGTGTTATAGAGTAGAAATTTTATTATTTGGATTAATTGAGGCTGAGCTGATAACAATTTATTAATATTACAATTGCTAATTTGTCCCCAAACCTAACAACAGTAGTTGAGAAAAATTGCAAAATACAGATTCATAAGGGTAGTTTTATTAACATAATGGCAATTTATTGAAAGCATGCCACTAGCTTGATTAAGTTTTTTACGGAGTGCATCTATATGAGAATTCCATGAGTGATTTGAATCAATAAAAATACCAAGATATTTAACAACGTGTGTTGAATATAAACATCTACTATTATTTTAGTTTTATTTAAATGATTGTTCTATAAAAGTTTTTGTCTTGGAGATGAAAAAAATATTAGTTCAGTTTTTTGTTCAAGTTCAGAGAAATTAAGTTTGCATTTAGGCAATAAACTAAACCTTTTAGATCTAAGTTTATATTCTTACACAAGGAATGATAAGACTTATCAATATGCAAGATACTAGTATCATCAGCAAACAAATAAACTAATGAGAAAAGCACAGAGTTATTTAAATCATTAACATAAATTAAAAACAATAGAGGGCCAAGAACAGAACCTTGAGGAAAGCCACAAATTATGTGCTTGTTATTTGATCTGTAACTATTAATCCTAACAAACTGCTTACGATTTGAGAGATAAGATTGAAACCATTTACAAGCAACTCTTTGGATTCCATAATGTTCAAGTTTAGAAATTGAAATGGTATCATTAACAGTATTGAAAGCTTTTTGTAAGTCGATAAAAACACCACCAACGAAATGACCGAACCAACAAAATCCAGTGCCTTTTTTATTTTTTCGGTTATACTTATTAAAGCATGGCAAGTAGAGTGTTTTGATCAAAATCCAAACTGAAATTCATTTAAACAATTAAAGGAACTCAAAAATAAGTATAATCTAGAATACATTAGGTTTTCAAAGAGCTTGCTAATTTTAAATAGAATTGAAATCGGTCTATAGTTAGTAAATGAGAGTTTTGAGCCATTTTTATATACTTGAATAACACAAGATAATTTCGAAATGTCAGGAAAAATTCCATTTAGGAAGGAGATATTAAATAGCTTAGAAAGAAAATGAGAAAATTCAGAACTAAAATCAATAAGAATGCTTGTGGGGATGCCATTAGGACCTAATTATTTTCTAGGTTTCAATTTAGATATGTGATGAGAAAAGTGATTAGATTTCAGAATGATTTGTTGGAGATATCAGTAAACTATGAAGATTTGGATGCTTAAGATATTTTATAGCAAATATATGATGAATTTTGTGAATTTTAAAATGAGTTTATGAGCTACATTTGTGAAAAAGTTGTTGAATTCTTCGCAGATTCAAGTTGGTTCAGTTATGTATGTTTTGTTAATTGTAAGTAATTTGGAGGTACATTATTGACATTTATTAGACTTTTTATGCCTTTCCAGGTTCTGAAAAGAATTTTTTGAAATGTATTTTTTTACTCAGTTTTATTAGATTAATTATGGTATATTTATAGCATTTGAAGATAAATAAGATTTCGAATTTAAATTGATTTTACTATTCCTTTAGCAACCCATGGCTTGAACTGATGCTTGTAGTTCTTAATACTAATTTTTTTTAAGTGGCACATGACAATTTAACAACTAAATATGTAATTGTCACTAAATTTGTAGACGAAAAAAAAAAAGTAGTAAACCATTAATTAGCTATCATTAAAATCTTCTTTTTAATCAATTGCTACAGATTGAAATTACCATTTACCCATTATTATTGTTGACACCATTTTATCATAGTCTATCTTATGATTGTACCTTATACAAAGTAACATATATATCTTGTGCAAAGTAGCAAATATATCTTGTGCAAAGTAGCATATATATCATATGCAAAATGTAGCATCTTATATTGTCAAAGTAGTATTTTATACTGTGGACTTGAAGGCAAGATTGACAACTAAAAAATACTCCAAAAATAAATTTATTTAATTTTGTATTTTTTATAATTTATACTTAAATGATTAAAATAAAAATAAGAATAAAAAAATAATACAAATAATCTCATAAAACTATAAAAAATAAACATAACAATTATAAAATATTCATAACTTACATGTTTTTTAATCCCAGTATCATCATTGGGTACTATTTGTAATAATTTAAAAGCATCCACTTCTGTTACAGCTTGAACATTGTTAATTTTTATACCATCTTCTTTAGCATCCATTACTAAAGTGTGAACTTCATTATCACTAACTATATAGATTTCTTTTCCAACATCTGAAATTGCACTTGACTCATTAAAAATAGATTTCGGCTCATCAAACGCCACCAATGTATGATCACTGTTAACTGATGCATCATCTTTGAAATGTTCACTTGTTAAAAGCTCTTCACTTGTTGTTGAAGGTGGACCAGCTTTTATAAAATTTATTTGAGGTGTTTCCTTAAAGTCCTGAGTTATAGTGCTTCCTTCACTAAAAGAATTCTGAGATGGATCAACATCATCATTAAAATTTGACAATTTAGAATGTAAAAAGTTATCTTGCGTTATAACGTACTTCTCATAATCAGCATTAAAAGGTTCATTTATTTGTTTCTCTTTATTTCTATCCACTAGTACTATATTACTAGTAGATTCAGAAGAACCTGTGGTTGCATTTTGAATTTCATTTGTGTTGTATCCTGTGCCATCCTTTTCATCACCTTTAAGTATATGCAAGGGATCATTGTGAGACTCAATGGATCTATCTTCAATTTTGGAAAAGCTTGATGAGGCATCTTCATTAAACCTGTTTAAATTTTGTTCATCAGTAATAACCTTTAAGTCTCCATTAGATTCTTCAAAAACATCTTTTATTGTTGCTCCCTTGACTGCAGCTTCTTCATGTTCAAGATATTCAGATAAAAGTTGTTTCGATTTACTATTTCCTAAATTTGTTTCATTTTCTGAAGTGGCTACTGAAGTAAGAGGAATATTATTGCCAACAACAACCAACCTCCTGAAACATAAATTATTTTCCTTTATACCAACAAAAACAATGATATAATCTCCATTTTATGAATAAAATGAACAAAAAATTTAGAATATTAATTAGCTAAAAAACAATTAGATAAATGATCTTAATACTAAAAAGATTTTCAATAATGTTCAAAACAAGATATTTCAGAAATTAAGGATAACATTCAGAAAAACCTGCTATAAATAAGAAATTAGAGAGTAGTTAGTTAAAAACTGACCTTGATGTAAACACTTCGCTTGGTTTTTTATTTGTTACTAATGCTACAGCTCGAACAAAGACAATTCCACTGTCAACCAGTGTTATGCCCTCTATAGAATCAAACTCCTAAATAATAACATTTTTGGTTTAGCACATTCTTTTAATCTGTTATAAAACTTGTTACAGGTTAATAACAAATTATATTTTTTATAACAAATATAAATTAATTTCATTTAAAAATTGTAACAAAAATTCAAGCTCAGTTATATCAGTTTTTACTTGCACAAAAATTTTAATTGAAATTTTAAATTTACATTATAAAGTTTGTTTATAACTGGTTGTTAAAAAAAAATTGTTAGTTTGAAAATAATGGTAGTAGTAATAGAATATATAAAAAAATTAATATACAATTATATATTAAATATGTAAATTATATATTATTAGTTATATTTTATATATAAATTGTAAATTTATAAAAAATAAAATAAACGTATTAATTAAAATAGAAAAAAGAAAAAGAAAAAGAAAAGTAAAAAAAATTTCAGTTTAAAAATATAAAAACAAAACTAATTACTTTTTTGAATAAATTATTTAAAAAAAGATTTATTATTTTATTAAGAATATTTGTTTACCCTTGTGGCTGTGGAACCAGGATGTGGGAAAGATCCATCCATTGTGTAATACAACTTTGCTTCATTATTTGGATGGGTCAAAAATATTTTTTGACCTACTGTTAGCTGTAATAGCATTTAAAATAATTAAAATATTAGGAAAATTAAAGTGTATTAACAAATTTAAGAAAACATTTTAGAAAAAAAAACCTTTTCACATTCAGACACGCTCATTATTAATGATGGTGGATCAACTATTTCTCCTAATAAAAAAATGTTATAATTGAGATACAATAAACATATATTATGTAATAAATATATATAAATAAAAAAAAAAAAGGTTTGCAGTGTTTCATGCACAAGCAATGTGTGTTTATATATATATATATATTATATATATATATATATATATATATATATATATATATATATATATATATATATATATATATATATATATATATATATATATATATATATATATATATATATATATATATATATATATATATATATATATATATATATATATATATATATATATATATTATACTTGGTAGTGGTGTAGTGGTAGAGTCCTTGCTTCATAAGCAAGAGGTTTTGAGTTCGATCCCCACCACGCCCCTGGTAGTACCATGCTTAACTTGTTTTTCTGGGCAGCAGTTTTTATGACTATGTAAAGCTTGTGACCTCATCAATTTGAAGCGGTCGCAAAACCAGGGGGCAGGGGTATTTCTAAAAAAATTTGGAATATTCTTTTTGTTTAAAAATTAGTTAGTTCAAACATTTAAAAACCTACGCCAATGTATGTATGTATGTATGTATGTATGTATGTATGTATGTATGTATGTATGTATGTATGTATGTATGTATGTATTTATGTATGTATGTATATATATATATATATATATATATATATATATATATATATATATATATATATATATATATATATATATATATATATAACATTTACCTTCACCGTGCACATAGACAATACATTCATAAATAGTGTTAACAGACTCAACTACCACCAAATATGTGTCAATCTCATTAAAAAGAAAAGCTCTCCCACATTTTTGTATAAAATGGTTATCAATTTCCACTTTCTATGCAAAATAAAATAAAAAATAACAATCATTAAGCTACAAATGTAAAAATAAATAGCAATAAATTTTGAAAATTAATAAAATCAGTTATAATAAAAATAACACATTGATAAGTAAAAATATAATTTAAAACTAATGAAAGTGTTATGTAAATAAAAATTGAAACAAAATAATTTTATTTTCCGAACTGTGATGAGCTAAACTATATTATTGTAAAATTTTGCTTATTTATTATAGCAAGAAACTGTTGTAAAAAACTGCTAAGCTCCATTATTCTCAGTTCACTAAATCTTCACTTAAAAGTCATGCTCTAGAGATATTTGGAAAATCTTTAATAGCGTCATTAATAAGGATAGGTCTAACATTCCATCCCATTAACAAAGGTTGTTTGGGTCATTAACAAGGGTTTAACAACCCAACAGAACTTTTCTTCAAACTCCACTCTTGAATCTTATGGCCATTATCTTCCTTCTATTCCAATTAAACAGGTTAACCCATTGTAAGAAATTCTAATCTCTTCAGCTTCTGTTGCTAAAGTCATACTTCAATTAAACTCTTCTATGGCTTGTGGTGACAACATTTCTGTCATAGTCTTAATAAATTTGTCCAGAACTCTCTTCAATTCACAATAAACTAATTAATAAATATATAATAAAATAATTAATAGTCTTGTTTTCTTGCCCGCTGGAAAATGTGGAAAATGGCATCTGTTGTTTTTTCAAATTTTCAAAAACTCTGATGAACATTTTGACCCCTCCTATTATCGTACAATCAGTCTTCTTTCTGTTATTAGCAAGGTCTTTGAACCTTTGATATACAAATTTCTCACATTTCGTCTTAAGTCAAATAACTTACTGTCAGACAATCAATACAGTTTTCTATCCTCTTGCTCTACAGCTGACTTGCTAACTGCTATGACTGAAAAATTTTATTTTGCATAAGACAGAGGCAAAGAGGCTAGGGTGACATATCTAAAGCTTTTAACAAAGTTTGTCATGCTGGTCTTCTCCATAAGCTTGCTTCATTTGGTTTATCTGGGTAAATTTTTTAGATTATCAAACCGTTTCTTTCTAACCACTTTATTAAAGCCATCCAATGAATGGCAACCCTCTCACTGAGTCCTCTTCTTTATGTCTTTTTGGGTTATTGTTTATACTGACCTTTCATAGAAACCATAAATACAATTGATTTTTAAATTAGCATCTGCTAAAGTTGTTTCTCTTTATTGTGTTTGCCATTTTCTTACGTCTAATTTAACTCTCTACCTCTACAAACCTCTTGTTTACCCCTTTATGGAATACTGTTGTCATATTTGGGCTGGTATTTCTAATGATGCTTTTTCTAGACAAAGTCTAAAAACGAATTGTAAACGAGTTGGAACTCCAAGCTTGAGCTTTTCTCTTATTGTCTTAAAGTTGCATCTCTTTCTACAAATTCTATCATGATTGCTGCTCAAAGGAGCACTGTATCTGTCCCAGCATGCTTTAGAAACTTTTGTCTAATTTTTTGTCCTGCACCTCAACCTATTTAAAACTCTCTCCCATCTTCATGTTTTCCTGACTCATATAACCTAAAACTTCTTAAGTCTTCTGTCAACAGTTTTTTATATACTTTCTATATAACAGGTATTAATGATTGTTAAATTTATATTCTAAAGAAAAGTTGGTGGCAGATAAATAATCATAGATAATTATTTGTATTATTACCTGTTTGTTAGAAAATCGAGTCACAGTCCATATCCATGTGTCAGGTATATCCATATTATATGTAAACATAATTTTCTTTTTCTATAAACAAATACTATTAAGATTACGATTATTGTTAACAACTTTATTTTCAAAAGGTAAAAACTAAAACAAACCTGCTCAATATGAATCACATCTTGTTTATGGTTCTTTCGATTGCAATCAACTGTACAAATGTAATCATGAACAGGGGTATCAACTAATACAGTACTCCAGATATCACAAACCTCATTTTTAGTAGACTAAATATTTTATAAAATATAATATTTTTGTATGAAGATTAATATTATCAAGTTTCAAAATAACATGTTTTATATACCGTTTATTGTCTCATACATACATACATACATACATACATACATACATACATACATACATACATACATACATACATACATACATACATACATACATACATACATACATAGATTAAATATACATATTAAAATTTTAATAAAACAAAAATCAAATGATTACTTCAAATGAATTGCAAATGAAATGATGCACTCCTTGTTTGGCAAAGCATTGACCATAAGCACGCCTTAAATAAAACAACAAAAAGATAAACTTTAAAAACCACATACAATTATAACCACTAATTACAAAAATTATTAAACATAAAAATAAAATTTAATAATATTAATTGCTATTAAATGCATTAGAAATAACATACAACAAGTAAAATTTTTATATTTTTTCATTTTTACACATTAAACCTGTTTCACTCCAGCACTAATTCAACTTTTATTTTTTTACCTTTTTTTAATTATTATAACATGTACTCTCTAGGCAATTTTCACATTTTGTACAGCGACCTCTAATTGCTTAAGAAACATATGAGTAGTACTTCCATCAATTTATGAGTAGTAATTCCATCAATTTATAAGTAATACTTCCATCAATTTTTACTTCCAATTATCTTGTAATCTTTATAAAAACTTACAATTTTTATTTTCAATTCAGATTTTACTAAATTTTGAAGGTTTGAAGGTTTTTACTAAAAATTAATTTTTTAATTTTTAGTAAAAACCTGATAAGCTTTTTTATTACTTGAAAAAAAAAGTCAAAATAAAGTTACCTGAAAGAAAGTGCAAAAGTTGTTTGAAAAAAAGCAAAAATGAAATGTACTTGAAAGGAAGTATATATGGCATTAATGATCTACCCCATTCAACTCTGACCCCACATAAATCAATAATTAGTCCATTTTAAATCATATCAATGTAAAGTAAAAAAGGAACTAAATACTAGATAAACTATGCACATTAAAAAATTCAACCATTTAAAAGACTAGAAACCTGTCAGGTGGTTACTACACAACTATTTAAAATGGTAGAAATCTGTTAAGTGGTTACTACACAACAATTTAAAATGGTAGAAATCTGTTGGGTGGTTACTACACAACCAATCTTTTCTTTAGTTTAAGAAAAAAAAATTACTTATATAGAGATATTATTTTTTTTTAATAATAAAAAAAAATAAGTTTGATTACCTATAGTATGCAGATTCTAAAGTTATACTATAAGCTTTAAAGTGAAAAAAGAAAAAGAAATAAAGAGACAAAAAACTTTTTTTATTTGTCCATCATATTTGGACATGTAGTGGTCATGTAGCCCTTACTGTGGACATGTAGTGGTCATATATTGCCCTAATTTTGTAAGTGAAAAGTTCCAAACTTTATCACTACTACATACCTAGTAGTGGAAAATTTCTACTAATCCTAACCATATCTCTGGCACAACCCAAACCCTCAGTCAATGTAGCAGCAGTCCTTTGCATATTCTTCCTAAATCAGTCAAATTTACTGAAGCCCCTAAGCCCCTAGCCCTAATTCATATTTTGTTCTCACATTTTACCCATTAAAAATTTCTACATTTTTGCATTTAACCAATGCCCAATTAAACAGTAACAAGTAGTAACAAAAAAATATGCAAGTATTAGTATTAGTATAACATGTAAAAATTTGCATTAAATATGAAATGCAATGAGTTAAAAATTTAGTTGACATAAAAAATAATAATAATTAACAAACACATTTAAACTAAAATAGTTTTTAAACAACAAACCGTGCCGAGTTAGTTAATAAATATTTAGTTTGCTCGATGCTTTTGTCATTAAAAGTCTTAATGCCACTCCTAACACCTTTCGGCCACATCCAACAGACAACATCATTTAAAGATATTATAATTGGATCCGGTACCACACGTTTCGATGTAACATGAACCTTTTTCACCTGTGTTAAAAAAACAAATGAATTTTGCATAATAATCTGAGTTATGTTTTATCCTTGTTTTTTGATTCCTAAAAAACAAGGATTCAAAAAAACAGCTGTCAAGTGTTCTAGGATTTTGAGAAAAAAAGCTTTAACCAGATGTTTTACTGTATTTTATGTTTAAAAAAATTATATTTCATATTTTTTAAATAGGCTTAAATATCTTATGCTTTTAAAAAGTTAAAAAGAAAATTAAAAAAAAAAAAAGTAATTTTATATTTCTATAGAACTTGGCGCAGGCACTGACGTTGTCCTTATTGTCAAAAATGCAGAATTTTTCTACTTTAACCTGTGTTTTTATGAAAAGTTAATTCAGTCTATAACCACCTGAAACCACTCACCAATTTATGCTTTACTCTAAGTGAAAAATTGTAGAAAAACCCTATTCACTAATTTAACTAAAATACATGTTAAGAACATTTTAAGATGTAAACAATGAATTATTAAATATTGATTTTTAACCACAAAACTGTTTTAGCATTTTATAATAAAAATAAAAATGATTTTCTTAACTTATCAATTGATTGCTACTACATCAAACATTTGATTAAAATGTTTCTTATAAAATAACAGGTAACAATAAAAATAAAAATGATTATCTCAAATTAATAATTTTTCTAAATAAACATTAATTGCTACTACATCAAACATTTGATTGCTACTGTATCAATACCTCATTACTAATAAACTAAAACTATTATAATAATTAGAATATATTAGAATGAATTAAAACTAAACTATAAACTTTAATAAAGTATTAAATAATATTTTAAATAATAACTCAACTTTAATTTTAAGTTAAATGTTAAATAGCAATTTAGTTTATTTTTTTGATCATTTTTAAAATTTATTTTTGAAATCATTTTTTGCTGCAATATTTGATCTGAAATAGGATCAGTGCATTTTAAATAAAAACAACAAATGTTTGATTTACTGATTAAAATATAATATTTACTGATCGAAAAGAAATAAATGTAATTAATATAATACATTAAATAAGTTTTAATAACTTAGTTAATTTGAATTTAAAACATTCTTTTTAAGTTAAAAAGTTGTTCTCATGCTTAAAGCAGTTCTTGACAGTTATGGCAGAGACCGACAGTGTAATTCTTATATTTATTATATTATACAACTATTATATTTATTATATAATTTAAATATTATGTTTATTATCTTTTTTCGTTGCTGTTGGCGGAAAAATTGTTGGCAGGAAAATATAAATAATAATTTATCTTAGAAAAGATAAATTATTGATTTAATAATCTTTGAATAATTAGAGAAGTATCAGCAATTTCTTTTATAAATAAATATATACTATCAGAAAAAAGAACTACTAATCTGAAATTTAATAAATAATAGTTAACCTAAAAATATTAAAAATATATCTTCAAAATAGACAAAAAAAATTATCAACTTTTAAATTTAAAAGACAAAGTAGTTGCGAATTTAAATTATTACCATAGTTCTTATAGTTTGGAAGCTTAAAATCCAATCATTCAAAAGTTGAAACTCTATTTCATTAAAACTCAAAATTCATAACTTTAAAACTTGAAATTCTCAACTTTAAAACTTGGAATTCAATCATTTAAAAGTTGGAAATTATGGAAAATTACTTGGGTGATTGATGCAATTTATTGAACGAAAAGATTGAATCAGATAAGCAGAAAAGAAGCAAGAACAAGTAGAGAAGCTAAAATATCAAGAAGATTTTTTATTTTTTACTTTTTTTACTTGCTATCTCAGAGTATTTATTTGTTATTTGAAACCTCTGACTTGCTTTTTTGAAAGTGTTTGCTTGTTAACTGTTTTCTTATTTTATATTAAATTTTATTTATTTTTCTTTCTAACTTTCTTACTACTAAGTACTTTTTATTCTGGATTATTATAAGTGTATTTATATTAAGTATACTTTACTAAGTGTACCTTTATATTCACTTATCATTACTACTTCCATGATATTTTGGTATGTATATTGGCATGATATTGTTGTTTATATACTCAAATTACTTATTTTTCTTTTTTAAAGTACTGTTTATTGTTTTTTTTTTTTTACTATTATAGTTATTACTATATACTATTTAGTACTATTTATTATAATTTTTATTGTATACTTAGTCGCTAATATTTTTTGTTATATATTATAGCCACTGCATCATAATCTCTCATCTCTTTGAATTTATTACTATTTGACATTAATGTTTACAAGTTATATTTCATCTAACAAACTTCTTTTTTTTTTTTTTTTTTTTTTTCTTTTTTTCCCTTTTTTTTTCCTCTAAAATCATATTAAATATATCCAAATTGTTTTACACTCCTAATACCTTATTATGCCATCTAAGAATATTCAGTTTGACTTTGAATCATCTTGAATCCATTTTTGTTGAAACTATAAAGCCTCACTTAAAAAATATAATAATTGGTTGTATATATCGACATCCATCTATGAATCAAGACAATTTCACTAATAATTATTTAACTCCACTATTAGATAAGTTAAATATTGAAAAAAAAAGTATTTTTCTTATGGGGGATTTTAATAAGGATATACTAAAATATAATGAATCAAATCCTATATCTAACTACCTTGACTCGCTTATTTCTTTTTCATTACATCCTGTTATAATTCTACCTACACGCATAACAGCTAAATCACAAACACATATTGATAACATTTTTATAAACTTCAATTCACCTGACCAAATCTTTGGCAATCTTACTATTTCAATATCTGATCATATGGCTCAATTTATCTGTATTCCTAGAAAAACTAACCACCCTAAAAAAAGTATATCTTACAGACGATGCTTCAAGACCTTAAACAAAAATATATTTATTTAAATTTTTCCAACATTAACTGGGATCTCTATATTAAAAAAGATGATGATGTAAATCAATCTATCAGTTTTCTTTTAAAGACATTTGAAAACCTATTAGATCAGTATGCTCCATACAAAAAACTAACTAAGTAGCAAATTAAACTTAAATCAAAACCATGGATCACCAATGGCATACTTAAATCTATTTCCATTAAAACAGACTATATAAAAAATGCACAAAATGTAAAGATATCAGTACTAAAAATAAACTGTTCTCTAAATTTAAATTTTATAGAAACAGAATCAGCTACTAAAAGTTAGTAAAAAATCCTATTACACAACCTATTTTAGTAAAAACTTAAACAATATTAAGAATACATAGAAAGGGATAAAAGAAATCATTAATATAAAACCTTCCTTCTATAATTCAACTCTCAATCTTAAATTGAAAGAAAATATTATCACAGATCAAACAACTGTATCGAATATGTTAAACAACTTTTTTGTTACTATCCAAAACAAACTTCAAAAAAAAATCATACCTTCAACATCCAAATTTACTGACTATATCAACTCTCCAAATTCTAAATCGTTCTTTATTGATCCTGTCACAGAGAATGAAATCTCTAATCTTATTAAAACCACCCGTAGAATTGGAAAAAGCTTTGGTCCTAATAGCCTTCCTTCATTCCTTCTTAAACTTATTTCAGACATAATTTCCTAACCACTTAGTGTTAGTATGTCAGACATAATTTCCAAACCACTTGTCCCAGATGCTTTTAAAGTTGCTAAAGTCATTTCGATATTTAAAAAAGGTTCTACATTGGATATGTGCAACTACCGTTCTATCTCTCTTCTTTCAAACCTAAGTAAACCCTTTGAAAAAGCTATGTATAAGAGGCTCTATGCATTTTTAGATAAATTTAAATGCCTTTACAAACACCAGTATGGACTTCGTACTAATCATTCCACAATCCACTCACTTATTAAAATTACTGAGTCTTTTAGAAAAGCTCTTGAGAATAAAAACTTTTCATGTGGTGTCTACACAAAGCTTTTGATACAGTAGATCATTCTATCCTACTCAAGAAATTAGAATATTATGGAATCAGAGGAATACCTCTTAAATGGTTTACTTCATATCTTCACAACAGATCTCAGTTTGTCTCAGTCAATGACTCAAAATCTACTCAAATAAGTTGTTCCAAATGGTGTCCCTCAAGGCTCAGTATTAGGCCCACTACTTTTTCTTCTCTTTATTAATGACCTTAATAACTCAATTAAGTTCGCAACTCCTTATCACTTTGCTGATGATACTAACTTGCTCATTATCAACAAATCTTTAAAAAAAATTAACAAATACATTAATCATGATCTTGCCAATTTAGTTCAGTGGCTTCGCTCAAATAAGCTTTGTCTCAACTGTAGCGAAACTGAACTGGTCATATTCAAATCTAATAAAACAAAAATCAATAAAAATTTAAACTTTAGATCAAATGGCCAGAAAATCATTCCTGTAAACTCTATCAAATATCTTGGAATTATAATTGATTCCAACTTATCGTTTGTGTCCCATATTAACGACTTAGCCATAAAATTGAGCAGATCAAATGGAATGCTGGCAAAAATTCGCCATTATGTCAATCCACTATAGAAACACTATTAAATATATATCATGCCATTTTTGGCTCACATATGATATACTTATCAAATATGGGGACAATCTCAACAGCAAGCAGTTTTAAGGATATCACATCTTCAAAACAAAGCTTTAAAAATAATACATTTTCAGAATTACAAATTCAATCCTAATGTGTTTTATCTCACTTCTAAGATCCTTAAACTATGTGACCTTGTTCAATTCTTGAATTGCCAGTTTGTCTGGAATCACCAACACAAAAACCTACCTCTTACCTTCAACAATTTCTTCCCAAAAAAAGCAAATAACCGTTACTATCTTCGATCAATTGATAATCTGAATCTTGCAGTCTTAAAACATCGTTCTGTTACTTATGGGTATAAGTCCATAAAAAACCAAAGTATAAAGTCTTGGAATAACCTTCCCTATGACCATTCAATCTATATTTTTAAGAGTAACCTATTCCATTCTTTCCTAATCAAATACAGTTAATAAATCCAAAGACATGTATTTGTGTTTAAGTGTCTGTGATACACACATGTGAATAAGTGGTGAGTGTATATGTATGTATGTGTATATGTATGCATGGATGTGTATGTCTGTATGTGTATTTGTATATATTTATATGTGTATATGTGCATGTGTATGTAAGTATATATATATATATATATATATATATATATATATATATATATATATATATATATATATATATATATATATATATATATATATATGTGTTTGTGTGTAAATGTATATATGTATGAATATATATATATATATATATATATATATATATATATATATATATATATATATATATATATATATATATATATATATATATATATATATATATATATGTATATATGTATATGTGTGTATTTGTATATATGTATATATGTATATATATATATATATATATATATATATATATATATATATATATATATATATATATATATATATATATATATATATATATATGTATATATATATATATGTATTCGTATGTGTATGTATATATATATATATATGTATATGTGTATGTGTATATGTATATATATATATATGTGTGTGTGTATGTGTATGTATGTATATATGTGTATGTATGTATGTGTGTATGTGTATGTATGAATATATGTGTATATGTATGTATATATATGTGTATGTGTGTGTGTATATATATGTACATATATGTGTGTATGTGTATATATATATATATATGCGTGTGTGTATGCAAATATGTGTTGGTGTATATAATATATACATATATAATATTATTAAATGTGTGTATATGTATTTATGTTTGTATATGTGTATGTATGTGTGTTATGTTATGCTATGTTTGTATATGTGTATGTATGTGTGTATATGTGTGTGTGTATGTATATGTACGTGTGTATATATGTTTATTTGTGTATAGTATATACGAATCTACATATATGGGTGTATATTATGTTTCTATACAATTAATGTATACATACCTGTATTGAATACAGGGGGATATAAGTATATGTGTTTATATGTATTTGTGAACGTAAGTTTGTATGTGTGTTTGTATGTGTGTATTTGTATGTGTCTGAATATGTGTGTATTTATGTGGCTAATACTAAATTACTAGTATTTTTTTTTATGATTATTGTAATTATTTTTATTTCTATCACTTTATTTTCATTATAATCACTGCACTTTACACATTGTATTGTTATTACTGTTACAACTACAACTTTTATTATTGTCTTTATTAGTATTTTTACTCCTTCAACTTTTAATGTTCGTTTTGTTACTGCTGTGGATGATTAATATTACTATTTGCATTAATCAATATGTTTATTAGCTTTTGTTTACAAGGTTTTTACTTAAGATTAGTACATGTACTATTTGTAAACTTCCGTGAATGTAACAACTATTTCAGAATATATATGAATTGAATTGAATTGAATATTATATTATATAATTATTATATTTATTAAGTTTTAAGTTTTTTTATTTCATTTTATTAAATATGTTCTTATTGTTAGTTAAAAAACATTTCAAAACCTTCACCTATATTATAACTTATATTTAGGGGTCGTCCATAACTTATGTCACACAATTTTTGACCATTTTTGATCTCCCCCATCCCTTTGTCACAAAATCATAACACTTAAGAAGCAAATTTTGTATGAGTTGTCACAAAACTACCAACCCCCTCCTCCCCTTTAAAGCGTAAAGTAATTTATGGATGACTTAGTATATTTTTTAGGTTACTTTTTCAGGACATTAAAATTTTCATTATTGATTAAATCTAAACCTCAAATTGCAATTTCAAATTTTATTAAAAGCATTGATAAAGTCTGATGAACACTCCCAGTATTCTTTGTATAACACATTTAAAAACATAGGTTGCAATTAAGACAAAATTGACCAAAAAAATTAATGAAAGTTTTTTTCAATCCTGATGCAATCAAATCTTTTTTCATTCCAAAAAAGGACTTCAATGTTATTTATTTATTTTAAACATATAGATAATACTTGGGATCAATATTGACCAGGGCAAAGGGTTGATACAACAAATTTAGAGTCCAGGCTATAACCAGAGCTTCATGAATTGTAATATAATATGAAAATTATTTATTTTTAATTGAAATTTCACATTACATTTTGTATATATGTTCATTTATATATATATATATATATATATATATAATATATATATATATATATATATATATATATATATATATATATATATATACATATATACACTATCCTTAGTAATAGCATTATTTTATATTCCTCAGAGTTTTTTTTTGTTTATTTTGTAAGAAATAGTATACTAAAAACATGAGTACAAAAATCATTTAAATAGTATGTACAAATTAAACATTCAATCTTTACAAATGTTATGGTACATAAATTGAATTAAAATAATTACCTGAATTCCAGGTTTAACCACAATAGAAATTTTAAATGATTTTTCTGGCCCAACTCTAAAAAATTTAAAAAAAGATGAATTATGGTCATGGTCATGGTCCTCAAGATAAAAATAACTTGAGCTATTACAAGAACAACTAACATTTCAAACTCATAAGTTTGAGGTTCATTGAACTGATAAAAAAAAGATCCAGTATAATATTGCTCTGGACATTGAACAATATTATTTATATTGATTCCACAACTGCGTACTTTACAAACCAGTTTTGTATTATTCCATCGCCACCATACAATATCTCCTTTAGAAATCTGTAACAAACTTTCACCAAAACCAGTGTCATGCACCCGCACCTCGTGAATCTAGGATAAAAACTTTAAATTAAATTAATTCCGTAGAAGTTCCTATAGTTTTAAAGGTTACTAAGGTTACTATAACAGTAGCCTTTTATAAAGTTTTTTTTTATCTTTTAATTTTTCTTAATTCTTTATCTTTTTTTTCTCTTTAATTTTACCTCTCCAAAACTTAAGTCATACTATGCTCTTAAACTCTCTCTGATTTTTAATTTTTTTTAATTTTTTAATTTCTAAACCTTTAATCTTTTTATTTTTCTGCTTCTAGTTTTAAAAATCAAACTTTAAGAGAAAGCCCCACCAATATAAAAACAATTCTATTGTAATAATGTCAGAGATTTTATGGAGCACAAATTAATCTATTTACATGTTAATGTTAATGGTGTTTTTTATTATTGCTCATTTACCATGCAACACATGTGGTGCAGTAGTATTTAATAATAATATTGACAACAATAATAATAATATTAACAACAGTAATAATATTATTAACACTAATAATTATAATAACAAAAACAATAATATTAATAATAACACTAATAATAACAACAAAAATAACAATAATAAAAATAACAATAGCAACAATAACAATAACGACCACAACAACAACAACAACAACAAAAACAACAACAACAACAACAATAAAAATAATAATAATAATTGGTATTCATTAAATACCTGAAAAATCTGTTATTATAAAAAAAGAAATTTAAACCTTTATCATTGGTTGAATAATTAGTGAACAGCAATATTCTCCATTCTCCTGAGAAGCTTTGAATGTCTGTAAACCATAGGTGTTAAGAACAATAGAATAAACTCCAACAGCACGTAATACAGAAATAAAAATTTTCTCAGATCGTTGACAACATTCTTTGAAGAAAATGTTAAAAACTTATAAAACATGCAACAAATTTAAAGTCTTTAGAAATTCTTACAATTTTTATATAACCTTTTTATATAACCATGTTATACAACCTAATAATCGTTATAATACCCAGGTAGACATACTTTGATAGAAATTTGTTAAAAAAAAGGGTTTTAAGCTGACCCTGATAATAATCTGTATAAGAAAATTTTTTGAAACTTGGTGTATATTGCTACTCTATACAATACAATTTATGCGGTAGTGGTGTAGTGGTAGAGCGCTCGCTTCATAAACGAGTGGTTCCGAGTTCGATCCCCACCACGTCCCTGGTAGTACCGCGCTCAACTCGTTTCTCCGCGCAGCGGCCTTGTTCGTCAAGGTTCGTGTTTTGGAGTTATAGAGTTGAGAGAGGGTTATAGCCACAAATAAGTAGCCTCCTCGTCTGTAGTGGCCTTCTCGGCTTTGAGGAGGTGAATTAAAATAAAAAAAAAAAAAAAAAACTTTACCATGATTTCTTTCTCCGTGGTCACTTCCATCTTTTACCTTAATGATCATAAAAATATAACATTACTTTAAAATTGTTTAGCAAAAAAAAAAAAAAAGGCACTTTTAAATACATTAACATTAAGTACTTACTCTACAAAGCAGGAAATTTTCAGAAACCTCAACTTCTCTCCATACCCACCATATTCTGTCTCCTTCACTTACAGATCCTAATGCTATGTAAATAATAAACAATACTTTAAAAGTTGTTTAAATAAAATTTTGTCTAATTTTATTGTTAAATTTTTATATTTTAAATTTACTTTTTATTTTTTATGTTTCTAACAAAGGTTTTTACTTATAATTATTAGTTTATTAATAATAACTATTAGTTCACTGCATTTTTTTTAATAACAAAGTAGAATTTTATAACTTTTGTTAATTATATCAATATTAAATTAATAATTTTCAATTTAACATTTAACAACCATAGAATACTAAAATAATTTAATTACTTAAGAATTATTAATTTTGTAATAATGCCCTGTAATTAATTATTATAATTAATTACAGGGCTGTGGAGTTAGAGTTGTGACATTTTAGAGTCGGAATCGCTATACAAAAACGCGACTCTGACTTCAATAGTAAAACTTCTTGGTATTGCATGTGCATGTACAAAATATTCAATAAACCTTATATTCATACTAAACCTCAAAGAACTTTTCATAAATTTAGCAAAAATAAATTTTTTAACTTATCGCATAATATTTTTTAAAAGAATTCAAAGAATTTTACAAAAATTTTTGCTTTGTAGCCAGAGTTGGAGTACTCTGAAAATTTCAACGATTGGAGTTGGAGTTGGTACTTTTTTTTTACACCACACCCTTGATTAATTATATCAAAAAACAATTATAAATTACATTATAATCAATAGCTATTTATAGTATTATTTTAAAGTAATTTAAAATTTAAAAAATCAACTTGATAATAACAATGATTAAAAAATGAATTTTTAAAATAAAAAAAATTTATAAAAAAAAAATTTATTAAGACTTAATGATAATCTATAATATAATAATATTGATAATAAGTATATATTATTAAATTATTATTGATACCTGGAGAAAATTCATTACTCCTGATTCTAACAACATGCTGTCTTGGCACAGGTTTGCATAACACAATGCATTTCATACCTGGTGATTCTATGTCAGAAATCTCATATACCCCTGTCTTCACAAAAAGGTGAGCTAGCAATCCTGCTCGTCTAAAAAATTGGATATATATATATATATACATATATATATATATATATACATATATATATATATACATATATATATATATATATATATATATATATATATATATATATATATATATATATATATATATATATATACAAACAAATTTAAATATATTCTACAATATAGAGTGCTCAATGTTCTTAAAAGAGCATAGCAATAATAATAATAATAATAAATTAGTAGAAAATCACTTATCAAACTTTTTATATTATGCACAGTGTTTCACCAATAAAAACTCATCAGAAAGTTTTCCTGATAAGTCTTTATTGATGAAAAACACAGTGTAAAATGAATTGATAAGGGATAAATGAAGTTTCATAAATGATCTTCTACTAATTTATATATATATGTATATATATATATATATATATATATATATATATATATATATATATATATACATATATATATATATATATATATATATATATATATATATATATATATATATATATATATATATATATATATATATATATATATATATATATATATATATATATATATATATATATATATATATATATATATATGTATATATATATATATATGTATATATGTATATATATATATATATATATATAGATATATAGATATATATATATATATATATATATATATATATATATATATATATATATACAAATCGTATTGCGTACTAAGGTAAACAATCTGACCTCATGCTGAAGTAGCTTGCTGCTGGGGGCTTCAGTACATACATCGACTGACAAATAGCCTGACTCGCAGTGGAGTGCTGCTACATCTACTGAGGGTTTGGGATGGGGCAGCAATTGTTTTATTCATCATTCTTCGTTTTTCTTTCTTCTTTTTCGAAAAAAACGGTATATTGTAAAGTAAGCAGAAAAAGTGAGCAAATGCTTATCAAAACACGCTTTAGTAAGTGTATATATATATATATATATATATATATATATATATATATATATATATATATATATATATATATATACACACAAACAATTAATTTAAGATTACAAGATAATTTTTTTCGTGTTTTGTGAAAAATAAATTTACCTAACTTAATGAAACTAAATATAAGAATGGCATGCATACCATAAGTACCATAAGAATGGCATGAATACCATAAGTATCATATTTTCCTAATAGACCATAAGTACAACTTAAGTTTTAAAAAAGTACTCAAAGAACTAGGTTCATTAGGATAGCTTAATTATTCGGAATGTGGTTAATTTTATGGTAAATTTAACAACTAATTTTACCAAATAAAGTAACAATAGGAAAATATTAAGGACTGGCAAAATCATTATTCATAGCTGGCAAAATCATTATTCATAGCTGGGTTTTTAATTCAACTAAGTATCTAAACATTGAACCTAATTTGCTGTTTCACTTAAACTTAGCTCTAAGCTTACTGTATGCTGTACCACTACATTAATGTTTATTTTTTCTTATAGTACTGACTTGTTATAAAAAGTTAATTCTTTAAAAAAATATTAAATATGTGTCATCAGTTAACGATGCCAAAAAATACAAAGTTTTTTAAATATGAAATCCACAAAAAAGTTATAGCATTAACATTTTTCTTTTAATTATAATTTTCTTTTGCACTTTAGGATGTGTAATGTAGACAAGCTTTTCTACATTGTTATTGTAAGATTGATTTAAGTCCAAATGACAAATTATTCAGCTGCAGAAAAGACTCTTTCTAAAAATGCTGATGAGCCTGGAATAGGATGTATTTTAGGATAATTATGTGTAAAATAGGCTTTTCTACATTGTTGTTGATAGAATTCAATCTTGTCAGAACATAGAGTATTAGAGGTGTACCGGATATTTTTGCCTGATATGCCGGATAGTGAACTTTTCTAAGGTTCTATAAGTGTTTATTAAGAAAAAAAAAATTTTCTAGACTACAGTAAATAGTGTTCTAGATCTTACTTAAAAAAATTAGTGAAAAACTGTATGACATGGTATATGTACTGATGAAGTATAGAAAATAGTAACTAAAAAAACCTAAAATTTGGCTATAAAAAACAATTTTTTTTTATACATTATAAACGCATATACATGTGTTATACCAGTCTTTTATTGATTTTGTTTTTTTAAATCTTGAACACTGTTTAATGGAGAATAGTAAAACTTATAGAACTTGAGAAAAGTTCAATATCTGACATATCACCTCTTTAGAGTATTAACAGGTGCTCTCTCTAAAACTATGGGTAAATCAATTTTGTCAGCAGATAATCTAGATCATGTTCATTTTGGATACATGTTTCAGTCATTTCAAATCTGTCAAGCTTTGTTTAAACAGTTTGCCTTGAATAATAAATCTATTTTCAATGTCCTTTTTCTTTACTGAATTCATGTTTCCAAGCGAGCTGCTTCAGTTTAAGAGATGTTTTTTTTTTATAGCGGTCACAAACTTCTTTTAACTCTTTAATATCAAAACACCAACCTTGTCTTACAAAGATGTTAAATGAAGAAACACGTTCATATACATAAAAATGTAATATATTTTATTATTCGAATTTAACTGAAAGTTAAATGAAATTTTGCAATTGTTACTTAATTTAACTAAAAGCAGAATTTGTATTTCAAATTCTGAAGTCAAAGTCCATGTCAACTTTGCCTTTTAGTAAACTTCGTAATCTGAATTTTAACAAATATTCTACCGTTCTTACAAAATTTCGCCTATAAAAATTATTTACAAATTATAAAATTTTATTTTAAGAAAAAGGACAACAACTAACAATGAAAAAAGAAATTAGAAAACTCATCTACTAACTAAAAATAAAAATAAATTCAGTAATTGTGCTGTGGTGATGAAACTAACATTGATTTCATAATTGAGAAGTAAAGAGTTCAAACCCACTAGTGCTTAAAATTTACCATATTCCTGAGGATGAATATGTTTATAAACAATAAAGTGAATATTTGTATTTATACAAAAAAAAATTTTTTACCTTGAAGAATACGAGTCAACATAAGGCAACCATTGGTCCTAAATAATAAACAGAGACAAAGTAAAAAAAGTAAAAATTTTGAAGAAGAAACGATTGGAAATAAACACTAAATAATTCATATTTATAATACGATAAAAAAATAAATGATAAACAATTTGTATTTGTAATTGGTAATTACTCTTACATAAGTATCATCTTCTGTTTTACATAACTGCTTTATACTAACAGAATGTTTTAGTGTTGATGATGTCTAAAACAAAATATCACAAACAACTAACCACACATCTTTAAGTTTCAAAATCTAATCAAAGTGTGTGTGAATAAAATAATAGTTAGAAAAAGCATTATATTAGAATATACTAAAGTGAGGACTAAGAATTACAGGAAACTAAATCCAAAAATGTGTGTTTTAAGGTAAGTTCTATTTTGGTAATGCTTAAAATGTGTAATACATATCATTAATATTTTTATTATTTAATATTTTTCTTAATTACATGCTTTTTCAATAAAAATTAAAATTTGTTTAAAGTGTGCCAAATTTTATGAGATTTGTATGTACGGAAAACTTAAGTTGTATTTATCTTAAAACTATGTTTTTGTAGTTAGGCTCCTAATTTTCAAAATTTAAAATATCAAAGTCAATAACAACATTTTTTTGCCATATAATGATAACACACACACACACACACACACAAATATATATATGCAAGTATAAATAACAAAAATAAAAAAGATTCAAAAAGAATTTGCATCACATACCTTACTTGGTCTCCAATGTATCCAAACACGATCGCCAGAAGTTACTTCGAGTATTTTTCGTGTAAAACCAGAATTTTTAATATCAACTAAGTGCTCTCTGTAAATATAATATCATTGATATCATTTAATATAAGATATTAACACAAATATGTAAATAAAGATTTCAAAAATAAAGAGCATAAATTTTAAAATATAAACCTTGATTTTTCCAGGACTTGCACAATGCAAAATGCTCTGCTCTCATCATAAGATTGAGTTGCAAAAAAGTAAACACCTGCAGTACTAAAAAAATTAAGAAAGATTTAGATAAAAGCCAACTATAGAGGCAGTCCAAATAAATAGATATATCCTTTGGAATTAGAAGAAATGAGGTTGGCAATATATTGCTGACCTCTAACAGTTAAATTTTTTTTGCTGAACTGTGTGGCACAAAAAAATTTGACACAAAAGGGTTACCATAAAACATAAAAATGAGGTCGGCATTTTTTTGCTGACCTCAAACACTTTTAGGTAGGCATTTAAGTCAGCATTGCCGAATGTTGACCCTAATTCCAAGGGCTGTATATATAAATATATATGCAAAGATGCAGTAAAAATAATGTTTTTAAATTTTTTTGAATAATTTGCAACTATAAAATATATAAGCAAATTAAAATAATCCAATCACAAAAAGATTGTTCGATATTTTTAAAGGATAGAACAGTAATATATATATATATATATATATATATATATATATATATATATATATATATATATATATATATATATATATACATATATATATATATATACATAGATATATGTATATATATATATATATATATATATATATATATATATATATATATATATATATATATATATATATATATATATATATACATATATATATATATATATATATATATATATATATATATATATATATATATATATATATATATATATATATACATATATATATATACATATGCATATATATATATATATGTATATATATATATACATATATATGCATATATATATGTATATATTAACTCATATATATATGCATATTTACATACAAAATTCATATATACAAAACATATACATTTGTGTGGAACTACTAAACTTATTTTTTATTTTTCTGTTGCTATTTTTTTACAATTCTTACAAATTTTTTCTTTTCCTCTATTCTATTATTAGAATCTTAAGACAACTTCAACTCCTTATACTAAATGGCAAAACTATATAAGACAGATACCTATATTAATACCTATACCAATTCCAAAACCTTTACTAAATAGCAAGACTACCAACTTACCAATTTTTGAGCATTAATTATCAATGCCTGGTAACTAATGATGAAAACATTTTTCTTTCATTTTATTTATCAACTTTGCAAATTAATTTCTAACAATTTTCAACCTTTCAATTTCTACACTGATACATAATATTCTATTTCTTCTATTTCTTTCTATAATATTCTATTTATTCTATTTCTTCTATTTCTTTCTATAATATTCTATTTATTCTATTTCTTCTATTTCTTTCTATAATATTCTATTTATTCTATTTCTTCTATTTCTTTCTATAATATTCTATTTATTCTATTTCTTCTATTTCTTTCTATAATATTCTATTTATTCTATTTCTTCTATTTCTTTCTATAATATTCTATTTATTCTATTTCTTCTATTTCTTTCTATAATATTCTATTTATTCTATTTCTTCTATTTCTTTCTATAATATTCTATTTATTCTATTTCTTTCTATATGGATCTTTGTATACTTTTGAAGTTTTTCTCTAATAAATGCAATTATCTTTGTACTTTCTTGAACTCAACCGCATGCAAATGCTTGTTATCTTTCTAATTAATTTTATGCCAAGCAACATTTTTTCCTAATAACAAACATCATTTTACAATTGCAGATGAATAAAGTTATGCAATATACAAATTAAAAGCTGTGTGTATTTTTAGTTTTAAATATCACATACTCAAAGGTTCTAAAATAAGTTCCAGTGTAGCGAGCATTCTCCTGATTTTCCAGTGATGTATATCCACCATGATCCATGCAATATCTATAAAAACAAACCTTACATATTATTGAGACTGTAGTATTTATTGCAAATCAGATAAAAAATACAAAAACTAAGAAACAGACACTAAATAACAAATAAGTAACAAAATTACTTTCTTTCCATCACATTGTGTGGTTCTTCACAGTTTTTCCAACTCCATCGTAATGTGTCCCCTCTGTACAGCTTGATGACAGCTACACTAAATCCATCATCCGTTACCTATAAAATGCAATAATAGTTAGATAAATTTAATAATATTGATTTTGAATTACAACCTTTAATGTATTCAACAGCTAAATAACTATTTACTTGTTATTCAAAATGTTTAATTTTTTTATATCTACATTATTTCTCATTATTTTAATTTATTTATTTTTTCACAAACTATTGTTATACTACCCTTTCAACCAAATGACTTCAAAACATAAAAATTGACAAAGAAGACTGATGCAAGGAGAAACAAATTAGTATTCCCAAAGTCATGGTAAGTTTAAATTCTATAATTCTTGCTAATGATGCAAACCTTTACCAAAATATTGGGTATGAGTATTTAATGGAAAACCCATGGGCAAACCATGGTTTTCCATTAGAAAATGGAAAACGGAAATTCCATGGAATTTCCATGGGTGAATTTCCATGAAAATTGGGTGAATTTCCATGGGTGAACCATGGTTTTTTTTTCATAGCTCACTTTGCACCATGGGTTTTACAAATTACGCTTTTAAAAATGTCATATGCTTTTTATAATGCATCACATTTAATATGATTCAAACTAAACATATAGACTTGAACAACTAGACATTCTTGCAATAGTTAGAACATGATAAATATATGCATTTTATAATGCATCATAATATGATGTTGGTCTCGAGACTTAAATCTTGTTCCCAAGAGGTTTTGAGACTCATTTAAGTTCTTGTTCTTAGTTCTGGTATTAAATCAAAATGCCTTGGTTTCAGTCTTGGCCTATGGTGTCTTTATGTCTCTGGATATTATCGTATTACAATGCATTTTAATATGCATATATTTATTATTTATATATTTAATTATATAATATTTATGCATATACTTATTCTAGCTATTGCCAATAGCTTTGCTTACTTTGCATAACATGCAATAGTATAGCAAGTATGTCAAGTGAATCAGTTTGATTTTTAATGTTGATTTGGTTTACAACAAATATTTTATTTTTGATGTACATTAGATAACTTTCAGATAGATTGGACAAAGAAGAAAGCTTTTTTAAATTACAATTTATAAGAAATAATATATTTGATGCTGCCTTATTCAATATAAATGTTACCAACATAGGTAACATTTATATATGTACATAAATCTTTTTACTTTGACTTTATCATTTTATTTAAATTATAGCATTATCAGCAGGCAAGTTTGACTGGCAATATAAATTTTTAATTCATTTATTTACATTTACATAATACTATATCTGTTGCTGCCTTGTTCTATATAAATGTTACTAACATTCAGGTAACATTTATATATCCATTAGTTTGTACATAAATCTTTTTATTTTAACTTTATTATTTTATTTAAATTAATTATAGGCAGGAATGTTTGACTGGAAATATAAACAATGTTGTACATCATGCAGGTAGCATAGGCATAAAAAAGGTAGTAATCTTATAATTGTTATTTATAAATAATGATATACTCATTGCTACTTTTTTCTATATAAATGTTACCCAACATATGTCAACATTTATATAGAACATTCAAAAAGTTATTTGATAATGTGTAATTATAAAGTAAGTTATAACAGATAATAATTATAAGTATTAATGAATAAGTAAATAAAAAAAATTAGTATGTATATATTAATTAAATGATGTATTGTCTAGATTGGCGAAATAGACAATGATACTAACTGTGGTGAAAACAATAATGAATATCAAAATGTGAATCTTTGTTTGACTTTTATCTGGTACTACAAACACAGTGGTGCAATCGCACTTATAAATGGTCTTGATGTTTTTTTGGATTGAATACGTTGTATTGATGATTCTTTTTAATTTGTTGAAACTTGAAGTTATTAATTATCAAATAGTTAACATAAAATAATAAACATGTAAATTGTTACATTTTCTGTAAAAATTGTTTTATTAATCTATTTCAATTGTCTATCACTCTATATATATCACTTATAGTATGATATTACTTGTAATTTTTTGTTTTATTTATTTTCAGTATGTTTATAAATACAGTATGTTTATAAAATATATAGTATGTTTATAAAATATATAATATATGCATTAAATATTGTGGTGAATTCAAGTTTTAATGTTTTAGGTGCATGATAGCTATTATTCTTCAAAGATTTCAACAAGAATTTGTTTATTGATTTTATTCGGCAAAAGCAATTCCATAGATTAAACTCAATTATATTAGCAACTTGCGTGACAAAATTTGCTTTTTATGCTTTAATATGACAATTCAAATAACATCAGATCAAAAAAACTTGAAAACAAAACATACTATTTTACCATGGAAAATCTATGAGTTTTCCTTGGAAAGGTGTTCCAAATATGTATGGAAATTCCATGGCTTTTCCATCTATGGAAAAACAATGGAATTTCCATGGGTATTTGGAACACTTTTACATGGAAAACTCATTGATTTCCCATGGAAAACTCATGGGTTTCCCATGAAAACATGTTCCAAATACCCATGGTTTTTCCATGGTTTTTTTATAGATTTTCCATCGAAATTTTCCGTAAAGAAACACACTTCTGCTACAGTAGTATGATAGTTTTATCACATACATCAGGTAAAACTCCTGATTTTTTTTTTATTGACCTTTTGTTTGCATTTTTTTGTGGACCTTTTTCGAGATATCGAGAGTTAACTGTATATAAAAATGCCAAAAAAAAGGTAAAAAAATATTGACCCTAATATATACATACATACATACATATATATATATATATATATATATATATATATATATATATATATATATATATATATATATATATATATATATATATATATATATATATATATATATATATATAAAATATATATATATATATATATAAAATATATATATATATATATATTATATATATATATATATATATATATATATATATATATATATATATATATATATATATATATATATAAATATATATATATATATATATTTAATGGTGTCACTCCTTTGATCAGACTTCTGTATGAGTGACACCATCCATACTAATCATTAACTTATTATAATAAGAAATAACATATCATTTTACTTATTACTATTATAGTAATTATTATTATTTATAATTTGTTTTTGTTATTATTATAATTATTGTTATAAATTATTACTATTGCTTATTATTTTATAATTATTATTGTTATTATTATTTACCTTATTGTTGTAAAAATGTTTTTAAAATCAAAAATAAATAGCTTGTTGTTGTTGTTGTTGGTCACATAGACCATTATCCATATACAAATACACATAGACCTTACAAAAATTATATTTTGCCTATTATGTAGATTATATCTAATGGATACAAATGCCAAACAAGTTTTTATTGTTTGTGCATGAGGTCTAGTTATGAACTGTTTTTCAGTACATTATAAAAAATCGAATAGCAAAAATGAATGAAAGAACCAATCAAAACTCACCTTAATGTCAATGACAGGTTTTGATTTCACAGTAATTTTGACAGGAGAATGATTTCGACTAAAAAAAAAATACAGTTTAAATTTAAATATTACTGCTTTTGATTGAAACAACTACAATAAAAATATACAGCAACAATATAATATTTATTACAAAAATAAAAAGGTACAAGTAAAGAATTACAATTTAAATAAATATTCTCTTGCAAGGTTAAACTCTTGTGTCCAAGTTTTTAATTGTTGAAGAGAGTTATCACTTGAGAACCCACCATCCACTCTTACCACCGCTTCTTCACTGCGATAAACCTGAATGATTATTTATAAATTTATGTTAATGATAAACCTGGATGATTTTATTCTAAAGCTGATTATTTTATTCTAAACCTGATTGATAAACCTGAATAATTATTTATAAACCTGAATGATTATTTATGTTGTATTGCTAACATTTATATTATTATATATATTTATATATCATACAAAAATATTAATATAATATATAAAAGGTTAGCAAAAGAAAAAATTGTACAAAATGTAAACAAAATAATAATGATAACAACATAATAATCTAGTAACTATAAAAATGTAAAATAAATTACAAAGACTAACCTGATAAATTTGGTCACTTGTTAACAAATTGTTACTAAATTGAAATGTTATGGCTTCACCTTCAAAAATAACAAGTCTGTCAGGAAGAAATTTGGTGTCGGTAACAGTAACAAACTGGCCACTAATTTTCATCTTAAAACCTTCTTTCTACAAAAATTAAAAAAAAGTCAACTTTGTTGTTATAAAAACAAATTTTAAAAACTGAAAAAACTTTAATAACTTACAAATTTTTTATCAACAGTGTAAGCTGGAGATGTTGATGGTTTTAAATCCAGATCATTTTTGAGTGAATTTGCTGTATTTGTAGAAAGCCTCTCAACAGATTGTAGTCTTTTTAATGGCCCTATGTCAACCTCTTCAATATGCTCTGAGCCATTAACATTGAATCCTTTTAAAGATTCGCTAACATCTGAAACATCAGATTGAAGTAGGTTATACTTTTTGAATTGTTGATCATGATATCCTAGTGGTAAATAAGATTCCTTTTGAGATTCTGTATTTTTTAGCGAAGATTTGAGCTCATTTGGAGGAAGACGTTTAAAATGAATTATGCCATTCATTTCTGAAAATGAATTTTCTACATATGAGAGTTCATCATCAAACATACCCTCCATTGCTGTTTGCAAATAATTTAATCTATTTGATGCGCTTAAACTGTTAGGAGTTATACGTTGATAAGGTATTAAACCTGCATCACTGTCATTAACAGAGTTGCTATCAGTATGTGAACCAAGTGTCATGTCTGCTGCAGATGTTGAGGTTTTGCATACATTTGGGTTATTAACTTCTTTTATGTCATTTACAGGTGACCTTAAAGATATTTCATCATCACTGGTGTTCCCAGAGCATGAGGTATCTTTTGGAAGAATCTCACTGTCAGATCCAACAGGCATTGATCTCAATGTGCTTGCATTCAGAGATGCATTCTGATTGGAATCAGAAAAGATTTGTTGCTGTGATTCTGGAGAATCCTCAGTATCAAATCTTATAGAATTTAATGATGCAAAATTCAGTTTAAAGTTTGCATTGGCAGCATTCATGTTCTCAGGTAAAATTTCATGTGCTTCCACATCACTTTGCCTTGCATCACTATGTATACTTGATTGCTTTTTTGAACCACTGTGTTGAGAATTTGATTCCTCTGAATTCAAAATTGACTCAGGCTCCACAACCGTTTTCTGTAAATCATCTCTAGATACTTGATTACAAACTTTTGTATCATTTTGATCTTCAGAAATGCTATGACAAACATTTTCTTGCTCACTTTTGTCTGTTTCTCCAACATATTTTGTGGTTAAGGTATGGTCCTGGTCATTATTGATGGTAGCATCAGAAAATGTTTTTTCAGCTATACCTGAATCAAACATACTATCAACAATATTTCGAACTTTAATTTCAGTATCTTTTCTTGAAAATGTGATTTGTTGGGCATGCTTTCTATCTGTAATACTCAGATTAACTTCTTCACAAAATGATAATAGCTCGGCTAGATCTTCTTTGTTATCTGTTGGTTCCACTTGTTTGACACTTATATAATTACTTGTGAGCATGGTATTGTCTTTATCAATAAAGTTACTATCAAAATGGTTGTCCAAATTAATTGGTTTAACATCACTTAAACTTTCATGTTTCATTGCATCGTAGTCTAGTTGGTCATCTCTTGACTGAACTGGAGTCGACTGAAATAATGGCAACCCTGAAGAATGGTATTCAATGCTTTTGCTTTGAAAACTACTATCATTATTAATTTCATTTGTTGAGGAAACTAATTTTTCTTTTATGATAATTTCAACATTTTCTGTCTTATCATTATGATCTTGTCGATTATGACCTTGGTTGACATTGGACATATTTTCCTTGTCTGTATGTTCAATGTATTCAGTTACATTTTTATCACCTGACAATTCCAGTTCTTCTTCAGCTACTTCCGATTGACTTTTTAATTCTTTAAAAGTATCCTCAACCTTAATTATAATAGAATCTTCTCTGGTGATTCTATTAATTATGCTCGCTTTCTCTTCTTTTACGATTTCTATAACATCTTGTTGATTAGCAGAAAAAAGTGTCTCAAGACCAACATCAACATTGCCTAATATAACATCTTCAATACGACTATCTGATCGATAATTTGAGCGAGGTCTCATTGATGAAATTCTTTCTTCAATAAAAGACTGTGCTAAATCATCATCTTTCTCGGCCATAAATGATTCTGTTTTTTCTTCAACCAAAACTAGATTAGCTTCTAAAATCTTTTCAGTAGCATATGAATGGTCTTGTACCACATTATCTCTATTGCAAGCTTCTTTGGCCCAATCATCAGTAATGTAAGGGTTACTATCCTTATTAGCATTTTCAGTGATATCATTTTTTAATTCATTAGAACTTGAATTTGTATTTTCTGTTAAACTTTCAATTTTAAATTGATCTTCTCTATTTTCTTCTGGATACTCTACTATATTTGTATTATCTATGTTTACCTTTTGATTGCCTAAAATATTTAAGATTTCAATACTTGACTCCTTCACTTCATCATTTATATTGTATTCCTTATTTTTATCCTCTATTGTTTCTATCTGGATGGATTCACCAACAACTGAATCTTGAACAATCTGTTCTGGAACAAAAATGTTTTCTTCAATATGTAAGCGAAGTTTTTCTTTTTCATCTGGTAGTAACCCTTCAGTAAGATCTTCAATTAGTGATTTTTTAAGACTCTCATAATCATCATTAAGAAAACAAGTCCTTTTCTCTTCTAAATCAAGACGCTGCTTCTTCCAAATTTTAATTTTTTCAATTATATTAATTCTTTCTTTGTTTTCAGTTTTCTTTACTTCATCGACTGTATATGAATCTTTTTCATGATTTAATGATAAATTTTCTTCAATATGCATTTTAAGTTTTTCTTTTTCATCAGGTAACAAACCTTCGGTAAGATCCTCAATCAAGCACATTTTAAGAAGTTCATAATCATGGGTCAAAAAGTTGTTTCTCTTGGCATTCAAATCAATACGCTGCATCTTCCAATATTGCATTTGAACAAAAGGATCCTTGTTTTTATCTTCTGTATTTTCATTTTTGTTTTCACTAAAACAATTTTGTTGCTCACTTTCTAGTATTTCATTTTTTAAATTTTCTTCAATATGCAATCTAAGTTTTTCTTTTTCAGTAGGTAGCAAACCTGCCGTAAGGTCTTCAACCAAAGACATTTTAATAAACTCGTAGTCATCCTTTAGAAAACTCTTCCTTGTTTCTTCTAAATCCTTACGACGTATCTTCCATGATTGCATATTTCCAAAATCACTGTTTGTGGCACTTGGCTCTGTGCTCTCGTTTATATCATTCAAAGAACTTTCTTCAACTTGTGATTGAAGTTTTTCTATTTCAGTAGGCAACAAACCTTCAGTGATATCTTCAATTAAAGATGCTTTAAGGGATTCATAGTCATTCTTCAGAAAACTGTTTCTCTTATCATTTAAATCATTGCGTTGGACTTTCCATGACTGAACATTTTCACTATCAGCACCATCTCTTTGTTCTTTTTCATTAATACTCTCCTCAATACACATTTCTCCATTAACAAACTTTTCATGACTTTTTAATGGTGCTGTTGTAATACTATATATTGGTAAACAATTTTGCATAATTTTTGTTGTTAGATTATTGTTTACATTTTCTATTGGTAGATTATTTTCTACACTTTTTATTGGCAGATTATCTTCTATACTTTTTACAGGTAGATTATTTTCTTCACTTTTTGTTGGTGGATCGTTTTCAGCACTATTCTTAATTTGAACTTCTAACTGATTAACAATTTGATTATCTCCTATAATGTCATCTGCATTTTGGCCTGACTTGGTTTGGAGAACTAGAGAGGTACCTTCTATTGCTGCAATTACATCATCTGTGTTAGATTTATATGAAACCTCTGTATCAGCAAAGTATGGTTCAGGTGTTTCAGGGGGAAAAACATAAAATCTCCTAAAATAATATTATAATATACATCATATAACTATAAAATATAATATATATATATATATATATAATATATATATATATATATATATATATATATATATATATATATATATATTCCTTATATCTTTATTTACTATCAACACTTACTCTGATGTAAAAACACCACTTGGACGTTTCCCGTCTGAGTAAGCTCTGGCTCGCACAAAGAATATACCACCATTTAACAATTGCACGCCTTCATCTTTGTTGTAAAGCTTAATATAAAATTATATTTTGCAATTAAATACTCCTTAAAAATGTTACATTTAAATAAACATTCTTATAAGTAAAACATTTTAAAAATATTAACACACTAAATAACATTACACTAAATAACATTTCATAAATATGAAAGTATTTTTATCATAAAAATAATCATAAATTATCACAGTTAAAAAAAAATCGATTATAAAAAACTAATGACATCAATCAGAAATAGGGATAGGCAAGAACTTCAGTACATATATTTACAGAGAGTTTGCTTTTGATCAGGAAGTATCAACATATAAAAAAGATCTACATGGTTTTTTATTTCTCTGTAAAAAAAAAATTCAAAAATTTAAAAATTATACCACACAGAATACATTTTTACAGTGGGCAACATACAGTTTCTGTGTTTAAAATATTAAGGAAATTGTTAATTTCAAAAACCTATCAAGCGTGCTTTTTTCAATTTTGTGAAAAACTAAATAAAACTAATATTTTCGGAAAATAAAATTTCTAAGTTTTAAAACTAGTAAAGATTTTGCAAGGAAAAAAATTTTAAGTATTTCTTATAGTATTTCAAAAACAAATAATGCTAAATGCTAATGTTAAAAAAACTAACCCCATAATTTTTAAAATTTCATTTTTGTTGCAAAACATTTTAAAATTTTTTGTATATGACGTGTTTCTACAATGAAATAAAACTTTTTACCTAATCAAATTTTTTTGACTATAATATTGATTACAGGGCTCAATTTAACAGTCAGACATCGCTGTCCCCTCGACTGTTTTTAAGATCTGATTTATGGAGGCAACCAACCATTGTTCATTTTTAATGAAAATTTAAAAATGGTTCGTTACTCTCCTCTAGCAGGTCTCAAGAATGGTCCGAGGGGTGGCAATGTTTGACCGTTAAATTGAGCCCTGTGATTATAAAAAGCAGTTGTAGGTTGTAAGTAAAAAAGCTTCATGTTCAAAGTTATTAAAAATCAAAGAAAAAGGTTAAAATATTAGTAAAATAAGGAACACACACAAAAAGAAATAGTCAAAAACAAACAAGATATTAAATATTATTATATCAAATATTAGTGATAATACGTATTATTTTTGGGTATTTTCTAAGTATTATTTTTAGGTAGCCCATAAGTGCTACTTTTAGGTGTTTTAGGTGTTTCCAAAACATTTTGTACTAGTACTGTAACATTAGAAATATTATTAAATAAAATAAATATTAAAATACAAAATTTTAATTTGAACTTAATCATCCAATATTTGTAAGCTCATTTGTTTGATAGTTTTTTTCTATAATAATTTTTTTTTAACTCTTTAATTAAAATAAACTTTTTGCTTAATCTACTTAGATTTGATTAAAATGAAACTAATTGATTGAAAATTTTTAATCAAACCCAAATAGATTAACTATTTAAATGAGTTTAACAAAAAAGAGAGAAAAAATATTAATAAATAAAAAGATTTTAATTTATTTTATATGTAGTATCCTAAAGAAATTCTAAATAAATTTAAGAATAATAAATTAATAAAAAATACCATTGAAAAAGGAGCCATTGGCATAGTTCCATCAGTTGTGTAATAGATAGTTGCATCTGATGCACAGTGTAGATAGACTACATGTCCAACTTCCACCTTAAAAAAATTGATGTATTAAAAAAAAATCATTTTACATACTTTATTGAATCTTCTCTTTACTTCCCTTACTCCCCTTAAAGACAATAATAAATACAAATATAAACATGTAAGTCAGTTAAGTTGGCATGAATCAGAAGCATGAATCTTAAAGACTTAAATCTTAAATATTCATTATCTGGTTCAAAACTATAAAGATAATTTATAGTTTTGAACCAAGGACCAATTTTATGAAAATTGGTCCTTGGACAAGAAATAGATCAAATACGTTTGCAATTTATAGATACATACCAAGTTCAAAAAAATTGATAAACACTTCAACAATAATTACATTATTATTATTGTAGACCTAAAATTGCAGTCATAAATAAAACTCTAATTGAAAAAATTTTGAATAATATAAAATTAATATTTGAATTTTTTGAATATAAAATTAATATTTTAATTTTGAATAATACAAATTTACTTTTCTTTTAGCATACAACAAAACTTTGCAATAATATCATTACTTTCATACTTGTCATAGTTACTAATAATTAAACAAACAAAAATCACTAAAAGTCTTACACTTCCGCCATTCATCTCACCAGACAGAATACAAGGTGACGACTCCATTGTATCTATAAACCAGATGAATAAAATACTTTATATTATATCGCAATAACTACAATAAAAAAATGAGGATGATACTCAGTTAAAAGTTAACTTACCCCAAACATGTGCATTGCAAATTAAATTGTTTTTAACTGGTACATCAGCATCAGCTGTGATTCGAAAACAACCTGTTTGATTAAAGTGAAATAAGGTACCAACTTCAGGAAGTAATATGCTCTCTAATGAAACCATCTATAAAAATTATTTGTTATTTTTTAATATTTTTTGCTTTGTAATAAACAACAATAGTGTAACAATTTTAAAACCAATAATGTAACAAACAACAATATTGTACAATCTTTATATCAATATTAATCTTTTTATTTATATAATTTATAAATAACAAAGTTAAAACTTAACTAAATAGAAAACCTTACAAAAATAATGAATCTAAAAAAAAAACAAATATTTATAACCTGTTGATTACTATCAGAGATTGTCCATTTTAACTCCCTGTTTGCTGATAGACTCAAAAGCACATTTTCCCCCTAAAATGTATAAAATGTTTTTTAAAAATATATATATTTGGCGTAAATATTTTTTTAAACATTAATCTACTATTATGTAATAAAGAATAAACATGAAAAAAGCACACGCCTTTTCAATATAGACAGACATATTTGATTTCTGATCTGTGAAATTTACTATATAATTTTCTTCTGTGTTATCACAAAGTATACTGCTCCAAATGCCAGGAGGAGCAAAATCAGAATCTTCCTTTAAAAGAAAAAAAGAGTAAAGAAATAGGTTTCTTTTTGATTATATAAATATGTATTTAATAAGTATTTATTAATATAGCAAAACTGTCATATTATTTTGAGTAAATAATAGACAAAAAAAACTTTAAACAAAAAATTTTGTAAAAGTCGAAAAAATCACAACATCTACAATATATGAAAGAAATGTATTATTGCAAAAACAAATATATAAAAAGTATGAACTAAAAGAGAACTCACTTTTACTTTATTTGGCAACGAAGAACAGCTAAAATGATAAACTCCACTGTGAGAAAGAGCTCGTACCATACAACGCCTAAATAAGTATTAAAAAGCGACAACTTAAAAATTTATTTATGTTTTTAATGGATTTTTATTGTTATTAAATTTTTTGATGCATTTTTTATGTAATTTATTGATGCATTTTAATTGTTAGGGGTCGTCCATAAAGTATGTACGCTCATAGGGGGGAGGTCTTCAAAAAGTGTACGAAAGCATATGGGGTGGGGGGTGGGGGTGGGGGGGTAGGTCTCATTTTAAAAGTACGTACTTCGAATTTCTAATTTTACACAATTAACCAGCTAGTCAATAGAAAAGTTAAAATTCTGACTAAAGATCCTATTTTGCCAATATAAAAAGATGTACTGTAAAGGGAGTTTTAGGTATAGTTTCTCTCTATGCACACACATGCATGGGCGCCCGCAAGATTTTTTGATGTTCCAGATAAACCACTTCCACACATTGAGCAAACTACAAACTTAAGTATGTTTATACCTATGCCATTTAAAGAAGCCTTTCAAAAAATTGTTATGGTGGTAGTCTGGGAACAAAAAAGCCCTCAAATGCTTGCATCCCCTCCCCTGCCCAAACATGAGGGCACTAATGTAGTAAAATTCCCTGACCCCCTCCCCCCAAAATAATTAATAATTGGGGGTTGTACATTTTGCATCGCCATTTACATCGACATTTTGTAATTTACAATATTTTTCAACTAAATTTAAATTCTGTCAATAAATTTGAATTTAATTTTAGATCGTTAAGTTAAAAATTTTACTACAGTAAGTGCCCTCATGTTTGAGCAGGGGGTAAGTGTTTCAGGGCTATTTGTTGACAGCTTTCCGCCATACCGATTTTTTACAAGGTCTCCTCATTTGGCATAGGTATAAACATACTTAAGTTTGGAGTTTGCACAATGTGTGAAAGTGTCCTATCTGAAACATCAAAAAAAACTGCAGGCGCCCATGCCACCCCTTATATACTGGCCCTGAGTATACTCAGAAAATAGGTTATCTATTTTTTGAGTCAACAAAAAACAGGTTTTAGCAGTGCAATGGCTAATAGGTTGGAGACGCCCCCTCCCCTCAAAATAAAAAAACGTGTCATTAGAGTTTCAAAATCTTCCAAATTTTACCGCTAGGTTTTGCTAAAATAAAATTGCAAAAGGGCATAAAATTTGCTGCTCCCCCACAACACACCACCCCCTCTAATTATGGGGTATGGGTAGCCTAAACTTGGCACTGGGTTTTAAGCTTTGTTTTCAATATTACTCTTCTCGCGTGGCTCGCTTTTTACAGACTTACTAAAGGGGGGTGCCTGAAAAAAACATCTGCCTTAAGTATAGTTTATTTTTATTATATGCGTCTCATTAAACAGAAAAAGTAAAATAGGACTTTACTGGGAATCGAACTCAGATCTCCGCTGTCACTGCCCATAACATCATCCACTCAGCCAAGCGATCTCTTCAATATTGCAAGATTTAATTACATTTAAATTTATATTTGTATATATTTAATGATGTTTTTTAAATTAGAATCCTATGCCGCTAACAAAGGGCTTTGGGGTCGTATATATACTTTATACATTTTTCACCCCCCGCCTATTTTTTTTTTTTAATACAAAAATTTATTGAAATAAAAAAGGGGGAGGAGGTACCCTAGGGTATCTCCTCCACCTTTTTTTTTTCAATTGAGGGGGGGGGTACATGAAAATATATGTACTTTTTAAGGGGGTGAAGACTTAAAAGTACGCATAGCAACAGGGAGGAGAGGGGGTGTCAAATTTCGGAATTTTTGGCGTACGTACTTTATGGACGACCCCTTATTTAATTTTTCTTTAAGCAAATATATTTTTTTTAGTTTAAGGGTTTAAATATTTAGAAGGGTATTTTTTATATAAAATGTAAACTTTTCTTTATAACTAATTTTGACTATTTGCAATTTAAATGTATTACAACTTTAAAATAAATCAAATACAAAAAGAAAAAGAGAGTAAAAAAAAAGTAAAAACAAATTTATTTACGGGAATAAACCACAATGTCTAGGTAAGTGCCGGCTAGGTGTGTATATATGTATATATATATATATATATATATATATATATATATATATATATATATATATATATATATATATATATATATATATATATATCAGGCTTGGACAGGAGCGGCATGTGATCAAGCACTATTGCTGACCACGCAAATGATTTTTTTTTTCCAACAACTTGACCACAATTGTTTAAATGTTTTATGATTTAAATATTTCAGAAATGCGCTGAAAATAGAAACGCTGAGCTTAACTCAAACTAGAATAATAATAATAATAATAATAATAATTTTTTTTATTTTTTTTTTGTATGTATTTAGGTGCTCCCAGAAGTCCTTACGGTCTTATCATAGAGCACCGCGGGAGAGCATTTAACAAGAAGTTCACGCCTCCTTCCGTACCAATGTCACTTGTTGGGCTAGAGCTGGCGTCGAACCTGGGACCTCTGGGTTCTGAGCCAGAACTCTAACCACTGCGCCACGGCTGCTCAATAATAATAATAATAATAATAATAGTAATAATAAAGAAAAAACAATTCCTTACAAAAAAGAAAATATATGAGCACTAAAATTAAAAATAAAAGCAAAACTTTTTTAATTGCTTTTGAAATAAATGTTAAAACTTCTCTTTTTAAATATTTTATTAAAGTTTTGCAAAACGATTTTAAATTAAGTAACAAATTACTACTAATGGTTTTGTTTATTAAATGAACAAATTTTATCAAATTTATAAAAAAATGTTTTATATAATATTTTTAAATTGTATAAACATTTATTTTTTTCAAAAAAAATTCAAAAGAAAAAATATAAAATAATTGTTTAAAAAAACTTCTTTCTAAGTAGTCTTTCAAAAATTTTTAAAAACTTTAAAAAGAATTTTTAAATTTTTAAAAATTTTATGCTCTAATTAGTAAATTAAGTTAAATAAAAGTTTTATTTGTAAAAAGTTTTTAAAAACGTTTTTATTCGTAAAAATAAAAAGCAAAAAAAAACTAGCAATTTGTAACTTTTTTATTTATCTAACAAGGGTTTCTTGTAACAAATTTAAAAGTTATTATAAAAGATTTAAACTCTTTCCCATCATAATTAAAGAAAAAAATTTTTTTTTTTTTTAATAAAATGTTTGTTTAGAAGATCGTAAGTTTAATTATAAAAATTATTCATATGAATATTACAGTATACTTCAAAACTTTTCCATTAATCAACAGAATACATCCTTATATTAGTAAATAATTTACTTTATATTCTTGTATAATTCATATAAAATATTCCTACACTCCTTCTTAGCAACTAGTCACAAAAAGCTTTACATTTATTAAAAAATTAAAGTAACTTGAAAAAAATTATTTTAAAAAATAATCGTTTAGAAGATTTTTTAGGAAGACATGGAAAAATAGTTTCAAACATTTAAATTTATTATAAAAAATACATGCCTATAAAAAAAAAATTATATATAACATCTTTTATTAATTTAAACAAAATGCGTTTATTTAAACAATCATTATAATTAATTTTATATTCTTATTTAAAGCCTTCTGGTAAAATAAAAACTTTAGAAAAGAGCAACGATTAAAAGTTATAACGTAACACTTTTTTTATTGCATTTAAATTGATGAAATATCAAAATAGCTGTGGTCAAGTTGTAAAGAAAAAAAACTATTAGTGTGGTCAGTTACAGTGTTTGATCGCACAACATTCCTATCCAAGCCTGATACAAGCCCATTGAGCTAATTTAACATATTTTTCTAATTTAAGCATCCTAACATCACTGCTGTGCCATCACATTCTACAGAAACTAAATAGTTCTTCAAATATTCTTATATCATCCTATAAAAGCAGAAATATTTCAGTAAAGCATCAAATAATCCTTTAGCCGTAACACTTTTAAGTTCCACTAAATCCAAAAGTAAACTGATTGGTGAATTCATTTTACAGCCCTTTACACAACACTGAATGTACACTATCAGTGTCAATTTTTGGTTTGTAGTGGTTGACTCTTCAATCATTAACAAAATCTTACTTTTTGATTTTGTGACTTTTGCAATAATTTTTTTCCTTATTTCATTACCTATATGATTGGCAATTTTAATGTATACCCTTCTAGAATAAAGATTACGACTAATTTTAAATCCATTAGTTTCTTGAAGATCAATTTTTCCATTTCAAAGTTATTAAAGGGCTGATACTCTTTTCCAACTTTATATGCAGTTTGAAAAATGTTTGCTGTCAAAATTTTCTCTTGCTTTAAAAACTTTAACGCAATATTGTTTATTGATAAAAATATTGTTTGAAAGAGTCTCTTTTTTTAGCTTTTTTACCATCTTTACAACTCACATTTGTACTTTCAATTTAAAGAATTTCGAAAAGCTTTTGTGGAATTTAAAATGTTATTTAAAAACTAATTTCAATAATAATACAGGGGAAAAAAAAGTTTATATAAAAAAAGATGCCAGTTCCAGTGCGTTCTAGGAGGAAAAAAACACTGTATATATATATATATATATATATATATATATATATATATATATATATATATATATATATATATATATATAATATATATGTAAGCATATGAACACATTGCATTTTAGAACTAAAGCATATAAAAACCTTGAGGAGAACACAACATCATTATCATCTGTTTCAGTTGAATTATCATCTTGGTAGGCGGTTAAAGAACTTAGAATTCCTTTTGGCCACATCCAACAAACAATGTCATTTAAATTTGCAACCACTGGATCCGGCAATACTCGCTTGCTTGTTACTTGAAGTTTGTGTAACTTAAGTTTTTTAAAAAAAAATTATTATCAAAATATGAGAAATGAATAATATATATTTCTTCTTATTTGAAAGTAAAAAAACAAAAAGCAAAAGGATAAAATATATGCAATTTTAAAAATTGTGTTAAACTTACATTTATTTGTGAATGAACAACAACAGAACCAATCAATTGTGCCGAGCCACCAATCCTAAATAACATATTATAAAACTATTGGATGCTAACCCAGATATAAATAATTACATAATTAAAATAACAAATTAGTCAAACATTTTAAAAAATCTTATTTAAATAATCACTGTTTTTTTATCTTATATTGATTAATTTTATATTATTTTAATTTATTAAAATTAGTTTATATTTTATATATGTCTGGAGCTAGCATCAAACCTTGGACCTCTTAAATGAAGAACATGCTATAACTAATGATACCTGTCTTAAATTAATGATTAAATTAATGTCTATTAAATGTACTCCATCCAATAGAGCATAATGAGATAAAAAATATTTAAAATTTCAAAAACAACACCTAAATATTTACCCTTTAAAAATGTATGTTCCATTTTTATTTAACTGTAGAAAATATGCACCATATAAAGGTTGACTTGGACAATTTAATGACAATAGATATTTTTTGCCAAGCAACACCTAAAAATAAAATATCATTTAACAAAATACATAATAAAATAAAATATTTATAGCTTTTCCTTAATACACAGTGGGCCAGAATTCACTTTTAATGGACAAAATTAATAACTAATTAAATATTAGGTCTTTATTTACTAAATTTAACATGAGTACTTATATAAGGTCTGCGCTTATTGTGAAAGTGATATTATTACATTTGGTTGCTATGGATATCTAATTTTGCTTAGCAACAACCTATTTTTGGTAGTTATCGATGTTTTATGTTTGTTTATACTATAATTAGTTTATGCATTAGTATGAGGTTTGCTCTTCTTATGAGGGGGATATTTTTTATTTGGTTGCTATGGTTACCTAGTTTTAAGGATATCTAATTTACATAGCAACAACCTATTTTGATAATTGCCAGATTTTTTATGAGTGCTATATTTACTAAACTTGACATAAGTACCAATACGAGGTAATATTCTATATGAAAGTCATAATTTTTTTAATTTAGTTTCTATGGATACCTATATTGCTTAACAACCAGAGACTTTCATTAGTTACACAATGATAAATGGATTTTTTTTTTAAATTTTATTGGATTTTCAACCGTCCTATTTAAAATAACTATTAAATATTTAGGTAATTAATTTTAGGTAAAGATTTAGGTTAATAATATTAAAAAAAAAAAATATTGCAATAAAACAATGACAATTTGAAACATATTAATGAGTTATAAAACATACATTCATGCATAAAATAAGAAATCAAATTTTGGATGAGTCGACAGTCAGAGCCTGAAGCAAATAAATAACTCCTTCTGGGAGTTGAGATTTTGAATTTTGAGAATTTGCAAACAAATGAGCCACCTAAAAGAAGCAACTAATCATGCAATTACAAAGCTAAGTTAGCCACAGCTCAGTATAGAAACAATATTAACAAATAAACTTACCTAAAGGCGGTATGTTTTGACATGCTCTGCATTAATTAGCAAAGCTGATAAAAATGTGGCTAAAATGACATGCAACTTTTTCAGCAATAGTAAATCCAGTTTTAAAATTCCAGCTACAATACTTTCAGATTGGAAAAAACGACAAGCTGTATTTCCATCATTGGATGTCCCAGAACTACCATATCTAGGCACATCAATAATTATTCCAAGACAATTTTTAAAAGCATCTTGGATTTTTTGTTTGTTATCACAGATAATTTTTCTTTTGCGCTGTCCACCTGGTACTTTTGTTTATTAAATTTGTAAGCAAGGTGAAGACAGCATTCCATTGTTTTAATCCATGCATGTAATAATGATAAGCCATACTTTAAATTAAAGTAGTTTGCATTTTCAATTTAGCTGCCATTTTTTCAATATTGTTTATCTCTTTTGGTGTGCTGCCACACACTGAGCAGTACTGTGATGCATTAGTCTAGACTAATAATTCTAATGAATCTTTATCATTTACCATGATTATTCCAATGATATTTGGCACATTTAAATAATGAAATAAAACTTTTATGTTACGCCAATTCTATTATTCATTTAATACAGCTTAAAATGATATTAGCATCCATAACTGTAGCTATGTATTACCTTTTAAATGTTAAAATGTAATGAAATAACAATCAATACTGTTGTTTTGCAAAAATAAATTTAAAAATTAGGTACCCATAGCAATCAATTAAAATTGTAATTTCCATAAGTGTGAATCTCAATTTTTATTTTTTTTTAGTTATTTAGTTATTTAGATGCTCCCAGTAATCCTTACGGTCTTATCACAGAGAACATTTAACAGGAATATCACACCCCCTTCTGTACCAAGTCACTTGTTGGGCTGGAGCTGGCGTCAAACCTCAGACCTCTGGGTTAGAACTTTAACCACTCGTTTTGAACATGGATCTTCTGCTTATAAAGCAGGCGCTCTAACCACTGTGTCATGGCCGCAATTTAATACACGTATTTAATATAGTGTACATAGCACTAATAAACAATTATTAAAATACTGTTAATGCAAAAATAAGTTGCTGCTATGTAAAATTTGGTACCATAGCAACCAAGTTGTACTCAATGTGTAGTTTGAATACGACTGTCTACATCCATAAAACGAAGTGTTTTGACTTCCTTACATGTTAAAAAACAGGTTATGATCATTCATTTGCCGCCCTAACCCGCCCCAAAAAAGATGCATTTAATTTGGCACATTTAAGTAATATAATTAAACTTTTGTGTTATACCTATTCTAATATTCATTTATTAAACCTTAAAATAACATTAGCATAACTGTGGCTAAATTACTATTCTAATATTTATTAATTACACCCTAAAATGACATTAACATCTATAACTCTGGCTAAGTATTATCTTTTAAATATTCAATTGTAATAAAATAGAATTCAATACTGTTCTTATGCAAAAATAATTTAAAAAAACTGTGTAACAATGTAAACAGAATTATAAAAAATTTATCAACTTTTTACCAAATTATCATAAAGTCGTTCTGAAAAGATGATTAAGAATTATTTAAAAACAAATTTAATAAAATAACTTCAGAGCTTTAATTAAATATATATCTTTAGAATATTTTATTTGATTTTTAGATAGACTTTTGTCCAAAGCTGGCCCACTGTGTAATGGGATAAATATTTAGCTGTTTCTGAACTTTATCACTAATTCTGGTATTTCAAAAACAAGACATAGCAAAACTGAATGCAGCTGTTAACAATAATGTTACTAATTTTACCTGGCTAATGGAGTTTACTTCTTTAACACTTGCCCACTTCCACCAAACAAAATCACCTTTTGATGCATACAAAACTCTTGGCTCAAACCCAGTGTCTTTCAATTTGACTTCATGATGCTATGTAATAAATTTTTATTAAATAGATTACAACTGATGTTTTTTGTAACAATAACTTTGAGCAACTATATTTGTAATAAGTTATTTTGATGAAATTCAAAATAAATAAAAAAAATCTAACTTTAGCTTTTGGTTTGGATATTAGGCAACACCATCTTGTATTTTCATCATTTTCAGTTAAAGTAGATCGATATGTTTCTACACCACATTTTTCCATTATAGTACAGTAAACCCCAGCATTTTTAGTAACCATTGTGAATTCATTATCTATAAGGCAACAACCTGTGTTGGATTGTGTTTCAATGTGTTGGTCAAGATTTTCATCTTCAAATAATTTAGATAATTTAAAATCCTCTTGCATTTCTTCAGGGTGCCATGTCCACCAAATTCTATCACCTTCAGTAACTGATCCCAATGCTTAATTAATATATTTTTTATTTAACAACACACTGATTAATGAAATTAAATTTAATGTATAAATTATGTGCTACAAATACAATACACATAAAATAATATTAGTTCAAAAATTATCTGATGACTCTAAAATTAAAAAAAAATATTTTAATACTCAAATAAACAATTACAAACATTAAAAATTTAACTTTTTAACAAAAAATGTCATTTAATGTCATTTAATAACTTTTCTGAAAAAATTTTTACCTGGAAGGAACTGTTGCGGTGAAACTCTAACTACATGTTGTGGTGTTATGGGCTTGACTAAAACAACACACTTTGCAGAGGTTTCCTTATCACAAATCTCAAAAACTCCAATATCTTTAAAATCGAAAGCTAGAATGCAAGCATGTGATTTTAAATTACTATCTAAAAGTAAAACATCTGGGAACTCTAAAAGTTGGCAAACTCGTTTAATAAACACACAATGAAATGGTCTATTATCGTTGGAAAGGTCATCAGGGTGTAATTTGTTTTTCCATTGCACCCATACTCTTTCCCCAGCATTAATTTCTAATAGACATAATGAAAAGTTATTGCTTCTGAGTTCCAACAAATGTTCTTTTCTTTTTTCCAACACTTGCACAACAAAAGTAGCTTTTGAACTATAGGCTTCAACACCAGGATTAACAATCTTGTTTCCAGGCTTAGTAACCTCAGTAATAAAATAAAAAATACCAGGTTTTGTAAATGTTTGAAAATAAGTACCACTAAGAGATGAGTGCTCAGCATTTTTTAAACTGATATACCCACCGTGCTTTAAACAATACTTTACTTCCGTTACAGAGTGATAAATGCGACAGTCACTCCAAACCCAACGGATTGTGTCTCCTTTATAGAGTTTTAAAAGAGGCTTCTTAAATCCTTCATCAGTTACTTCAACATCAATAATAGGTTTTGGTCTCACAACAACTTTTAATGATGGATGTTTAGCAAATGCAAAAAAATACTCATTGCTACAATTAAATTCTTGAGTCCAAGTTTGTGTATGTTGTAAAACAGCTCCACTTGTAAAACCATTACAAACTGCAGCACCACTTTGCTGTACTTGGTAAATACTTTGATTATTCAAATGTTTAGCATCAGACATAAGTTGGAAAGTAATAGCTTCACCTTCAAATATTGAGACTTCACTTGGTTTAAACTGATTTGAATTGATTGAAACAACTTTGCTATTCTTTTCAACAACACCACCATGTTCTTGATATTTTAAGGTATAGTACTCAACTTCAGAATCTTTTTTTTCATTTTTTACTGATTTAATCACACTTTTTTGTCGAGTTTTCTTATTCTTGTGGGTTTTTGGCTGATTTGTTTCATCGCTTGTGTTTGCTGAATCTGTAGTCGTCCAGTCCAGAGGTTTTACCCAGAAACGTCTTTAAATAAAATAACATTTATAACAAGAAGATGATTATGATGACAATGATAATAATGATGATGATAATGATGATGATGATGATGATGCTGCTGCTGCTGATGATGATGATGATGATGATGATGATGATGATGATGATGATGATGATGATGATGATGATGATGATGATGATGATGATGATGATGATGTTTTAAAGCAAGTCTTTAAATATGAAACGAACGTCTACTCATTAAAAAGATTGATGGAAACATTGAAACATGTAAAATAACTTTTGCTACTGATCTTAAAAAATCTCACCTTGATGTTAACACCTTGCTTGGTAAGGTTCCTTTAATTAATGCAACAGCTCTGATAAATTTCAGCCCAGAACTTTCTAAAGCAACACCATTATGCTCATCATAACGTTTTGTTTGTGGATCACCAATTACAGGCATGGTTCCATCTGTTGTATAATAAACATCAGCACCTTGAAGGTCTATTGAAAGAAAAACTTTATGCCCTTCTTTCACACTACCTCCGTTATGATCTGATACTATTTCTGGTGCTTGAACTTTTTCGCCTGACAAATTAAAAAATGTAACAAAATATTTAAATGTTCAAATTCCTTATTAAGAGTTATTATACTTTAAATAATAAAATATTTTATATATACATTGTATTCAATATCATATAATAATTATTAATATTGTAATATAGTTTGAAACATAGCTCAATTTATAAACACAAAATAAGAAGCTTCAAAAATAATGAATATATTTAAAAAGACACCTGAGTCAGCAACATAAACATAACATTCGTATTTTCCATTTTGAGATGTTACTTCAACAACAAAAACACCACTCTGAACAAATGATATTACTCGACCAGTATGAGGAATAAACATACTTTCAGCCTCAACTAATTCATCAGTGTCTCTTTGTTTTACATTCCATTTCCATGTATCTTCTTTTTCTTTATTATATGTAAACAAAATATCCTTCCCCTGCATAAGTAAAATGTTTTTTAATTTTAACCATTTTAAACCCAGTTTACTTCAAACAACTTTTAAACAATATTTTTCATAATAAGTTTAATCATTTAATTAATCACATAACTTTTTCAAGTAATACATTGTCAATTTATAAAACAACCTGACTCACTAATGTTTAACGCAGAATAATTTCAATTATTGTTACTACCAATATTTTATACAAAAAATTAACATTGTAATTACAGATTTTTAGTTTTTATAATTTGTCTCCTACAACGATAGTGGCTACTCATTTCCTTTAAAAACAAATTCTCTTGGTTTTTTTTTTTTTTTTTTTTTTTTATTATTTTTTTTTTAACATCTTCGCTTTCAACAAGGCTGCAAGCAACCACTAATTAGTGTTGGAAAGTTACTGGAAGAGAAAAGATGAAGGTTGTAGAGCAAGATAACGATTGACAGATGACTTAAAAAATTGCAAATTATATGAATCAGGAAAGCAAGATGAAGGTAGCAAATTCCAAAGAACTGATGTTTGAGGAAAAAAACTAGACGAATAAGAGTTATTGGAGCACTTAGGAACAGTAAAGGAAAAAGGATGAGACTTAATTGAAAAAGATTATTGATACAAATCAATAATCTTTTTTTTTAACTTTCAATTAAAAAAAAATTAGAATGATTTTAATGGTTTTAGATCAATCAAAATTTTGCTGGATCCAAAATGTCCAAACATTTTGGTTGAATAAAAATATAAAACGTGAAACCAATACAGAAATGATGTTTAAACGAAATTATTATAATAACCATAAAAATCAAATTAGTCAGCAATATTTTTTCAATATATTTTTTGCAACTTTTAAAAACCATCCGTCATGTTTTAAATATAATGATAGAAAAATAATGATAATTATAATAATAATAGATAATAATAATAGTAAAGTAAAAAACTGTTTTACTATTATATTTTAAATAGTTACTTATTTTATGTTAAAGTTGAAAAAAAAAACATGTTACTATAAAAAAAATTCAATCCAATTAAACTTTGTTACTTATGTTACTTAATGATGTTAGGAAATGGAAAAAAAATAAGAAAAAAGAAAAAAATTTATTTTAGCAATTGGCTACACTATAAACCAAAGTTTTTGCAAAAACCAATACAAATCATTTTCTGCTACTTTGAAAAGTGTTAAAAAAATTTATCATGTAAGTTTTACCTTAATAGTATGAATAGTGTCTTGGCGAAAAAATGCAGGATCAATATTTTTAACAATACAATCAGTTTCTGCTGTATCCACCAACACTGTGCTCCATATATCCTCAGGCGAAAACTCTGATAACTGGTCTTTCTTGGTAAGTGACACACAAGTAAAATGGTAAACTCCTGGTTGAGAAAAATGTTGACTATGACATCGTCTAATGATTAAAAAAATATATTATTTATTTAATTGCAGTTCTTATATCCAATACTTAAATACCCATAAGACATTACCCATAAGACATTACCCATAAGACATTACCCATAAGACATTATTAAATACTTTTAACTATGTATATAACAAGTAACTGACTTAAATAAAAGTAACTGACTTCAATAAAATTAGGCTGACTTGAATAAAAGTTAACTTATAAGTTTTAATTTGAAAAAAAATAATTTCAAAGTTTTAATTTTAAAATAATTTATTTTGACTGCCATAATGGCTGACTTTAATAAAACTTAGGAAGAAAAAAAGCAAAAAAATCATAAGTTTTAATTTCAAAATATACATACACATGGGTAGCAAAATATGATAGAGGATGATATGAACCGTCTGGAAAATTCAGAAATGATAATCAGATAGATGTGCAAACAAAAACAATTAATGAACTAATGTGTAATCCAGACTAGTTATAAGGTAAAAATAATTAACAAATAAAAAATTTACTTTTTGTTTTCAATTACTTTTTTGAATAAGCTAAGGACTTTAATACAATGGAAAAAAAAATGAATTTTCACAAATATTTATATCATTATAGTAAAATATAAAAAGTCCATCAATAGTAAATAATGACGAACATTCTATGCAAAAAAAAAAAAGCAAAGAAAATCGATATTACCTTTCTGTAAAAAGAACCTCATCAGCTTCTTTGTCTCCAGGTTTAAAATAAGTTATTGAGCTTGAAACACCTTTTGGCCACATCCAACAAATAATATCTCCAGCACGAGCAACAACAGGGTCAGGACGTACTGATTTTGGAGAAACTTGTACTTTTATTACTTCCTCTTTGAGTTCAACAACAACAGTCATTAAATGATGTGAAAAATCAATACTTTAAAAATAAAAGAACTTAACACTCAATAAAACATCAAAATATAATAAACACATCTAATAAAATAAATTATAAGAAGATCTAGTTAAATAAAAACTATTTTTAATAAAAAAAGGCCATCAAAATTAAGAACTACATTTAAAATAATTACAAATATCTGACATTTTAAATGATGTATACAGGATTATACATTTTATGTAAGAGAGGAAGAAGGAGGAAGAGAAATATATAAAGGGAGATCTCCCTAAGAACCAATCTGTATTTTTCATAAAGTGAAATTTTAATGTTACTTTATGTTTAACTACAATCCAATACAAACAATATTTTTGTAAACTTTTATTACTTCTTTTTATATTCAATACAAATAAGTTTTAAGTTATTCAAAGAACTAAGTCTTTTTGGTTCAGATAAAGGATTTGTTATTTTAACTTGGCATTTTTACAGAACCCTTTTGTTCTCTACACTTAAATATATATTTATATATATATATATATATATATATATATATATATATATATATATATATATATATATATATATATATATATATATATATATAATATATATATATATATATATATATATATATATATATATATATATATATATATATATATATATATATATATATATATATATATATATATATATATATATATATATATATATATATATATATATATATATATATATATATATATGTATATATATATATATATATATATATATATATATATATATATATATATATATATATATATATATATATATATATATATATATATATATATATATATATATATATATATATATATATATATATATATATATATAAATATATATATATATATATATATATATATATATATATATATATATATATATATATATATATATATATATATATATATATATATATATATATAAAAATAAACTTACCTTCGAAAGTTATAAGTACCAGTTTCATGAAAACGAAACATAAATGCACCTGTCTTATCTTGTAATGGACATTCAAATAGACTGGGTTCTAAAGCCTCACCATTAACACCAATCTAAAATTTATAAGTTTTAGATGTTACTAATCCATGAGTCCAAATGATATAAATAAAATATATAAAGTAAAAATAAATTAAAATATATAACTTTAAATTAAAAATATTCAAAACTAAAATCTCATTTAAAAAAAAAAACTTTAGCACTATTATAAATACATTAAATTTGCTGATATTTTTAAAAGTTTTTTTTTCAATTATAAAGTAAACCAATTCATATATCAATAACTGATCATATCATATTATATCGTTACTGGATTGTATTATATCATATCACTACTGGATCATACAACACCATATTAATGCTATTGCAGGGGTGGAAATTGGTGCCAGACTTTACGATCCCCCTCCCCTACCATGTGTAGAACATTTCTAAGACATGCTAGAGGGGAGCAACCAACAATTGTTCATTTTGTCTGATAAAATAACCAATAGTTGGTTACCCTACTCGAGTGGGTATTTGAGCTGAATTTTTTTTTAAAAAACTTTAAACCTGCTCAATTCCAGTAGGATGATTAACTCCCATCCACTTCCACCAAACAAAATCTCCTTTTTTTATTAATAAAGATTTTGGCATAAAACCAAGTTCTTTCAGTTTGACTTCATGATGTTGTGAACTCGGTTGAGAAATAAGGCAGCAAAATCTTTGAGGTGACCCAGTACCTTTGATGTTTTTTGCAGTAAATGTTTCTAAAGGAAGAAAAAAGAAAAATGCCAATATATATCAACAAGTAAATCAATCAATAAATTTCATTATAATTTAAAGACGAAAAAAAAAATTTAAACAAGAATAAAAAAAAAGCTCACCAAAGTCTCACTAAAGTGTAATAAAATACTTTAATTTCTATTTAAATTCAAATTTTTATTAAAATCTAAATTAAAAAAATATGTTTACCTAATCCACATTTATCAACAGTTGTGGAAAACACACCAACAGATTTAAAAATATTTCGAAACACATGCTCCAAAATGGAACAACATTGTTTGGTAGCATCATTTAGAGAACTACTTTCACTGAGACGTAGAAAGAAAAAATCATCTTCCACTTCGGTGCCACTCCATGTCCACCAAATGCGGTCTCCCTGAATTACAGATCCTAAGGCTAAAAATTAAAAGTAAAGTCAACTCTTTTTCCGAGGGTTGATATAATTAGATATGTGTTTTTACTAAATTAAAATTATATATATATATATATATATATATATATATATATATATATATATATATATATATATATATATATATATATATATATATATATATATATATATATATATATATATATATATATATATATATATATATATATACATACATATATGTATATATATATTATATATATATATATATATATATATATATATATATATATATATATATATATATATATATATATATATATATATATATATATATATATATATATATATATATATATATATATATATATACATACACTATTTTATTATCTTCAATTTAATTTTACATCCATTTTTTAATAGTTTCATTATTTTTAAATACCATAATAAAAATCTAATGAATGAATTAAGGGAAAAACTTACCAGGAACAAATTCATCTCCTGTTATTTTAATGACATGTTGTTTTGGAGCAGGTTTTACTATTAAAACACATTTCAGTTGTGGTCGTTCTCCATCAAGAATTTCATAGATCCCAGCATTTGTGAATAGATACGAGAACAAACCTGCATAGCGAGCAGGGTAAGAATCTTCAGCAACAACTGTGTCCTAAATTTATTCAATAAATTGATTATTTTTGAGTTTAAACTATTCTAAATTTATAAATATAATAAAGCTTGAAAAACAAAAATATTTTTTATATTAATATTCAAAAATATTATTTTTTTAAATCATAAATCAACTTTATAGTTGTTGATTGTTATTGTTAAATATTGTAAGCAAAAACATTTTACTCATAATAATAAACAATATTTAAAAAAACTTTTTGCTCACAGTATTTAGCATAACAAGTGATCAAAATCAAATGAAACAAAACCTCGTCTACACTTTGAACTTGATTAAGTTCACATATCTTTTTGATAAGAACAGAGTGAGCAGTTGTAGAAGACTTCTTGCTTTGACGCCAATGTACCCAAACTCTATCTCCTACCAACACTTCGTATAAAGCATGCGTGAAACCAATGTCTTTAATGTCAAGCAAATGCTCCCTGAAATATTTTTATCTTTTTACAGAACCATAAGTAAAAATAAATAAAAAAGCAAACATATAAAAATGTATTGAATGTAATATAATAAAGCTTGAAAAGAGCCTAAAAATACAGGACAACTATTAGTACATATGCGCCAATAAAATTAGTTAAAAAATATACTATGTACATAATATATATATATATATATATATATATATATATATATATATATATATATATATATATATATATATATATATATATATATATATACATGAGAATCTTTTGCAAACCTTGATTTTTCCACAACTTGAACAATACAAAAGGCTTTATCTTCAATTACTGATTGGGTTTCAAAAAAATAGATGCCAGGTATGTTAAAGGTTTGAAAGAATGCTCCAGAATGAGATGGCTCTTGTTTACTATTAAATTTCATGTAACCGCCATGATCTACACAATATCTATTGAATAAAAAATTCCATTATTATTATCAAAATAGTATTGTTTTACATTATTGACTTATAATATTATACAAAATATAATTGTTCTACAAAGAAAAAAAAAGATGAAACAAATAAAAATGAACTATATATTATGATATTTGATAATAGTTATAAATAAATACTTTCTCTCTGTAATATTATGAAGTTCTGCACAGTTTTTCCATGTCCACCTAACAGTATCTCCTTTATATAGCCTAATTACAGATCCAGCAAAACCTTCATCAGAAACTTTTACAATTTGAACTGGTTTTGGACTCACAGCAATTTTCAACAACGGAATATTTCCACTAAAAAAAAAAATCTCATTCATATATATATATATATATATATATATATATATATATATATATATAATATATATATATATATATATATATATATATATATATATATATATATATATATATATATATCAGCGCTGGAAATAACGACTGATCAACAATCAATGATTGGCTATTTTTAGGAAAATTTCGAAAAATCCAAGGGAAAATAACCTGTTTTTGTGAAAAAATTACATTTGATTGGCAAACTTTAAAAAATTATTTTGAGCGCTAAAAAATCTAGAGCTTAAAATTTCTAATGCGAATTTAAAAAAATTATTTAGATTTACAACCTGTAAATTTCATTTTTTGTTTTGTGGTAAATTTTATAATTAAATTGATGGTATAGCTATGGAGTCTCCACTTGCTCCTGTTTTAGCCAATATATTCATTGAGAACTTAAAAAATAATTATTTAAATGAATTTAACAGGAATAAACCTTTATTTTATAAAAGATATGTAGATGATATTTTTGCATCATTTTACTCAAAAAACGATTGTACTATTTTTTTAGAGTATTTAAATTCTAAACATCCTAATATCAAATTTCCTTGTGAACATAAACAAAATGGCATTTTATTATTTTTGGATGTATGCATTAAAAATAATCATGAATTGATTGCTAATATTTACCATAAGGAGACATACTGATCTATCAACAAATTTTTTTTAGTTTTACCTTAATGAGCTACAAACTTGGGCTAGTTAAAACTCTTATTCACTATTGTTTTAAAATTAATAATACCTGGTTTGGTTACCATAACAATATTAATAACTTAAAAACAGTCTTAATAAAAAATCAGTACCCACGTAAATTTGGTACATCTAAACTCAACAATAACAAATCCCGTAATTACAAATATTATAGGTTCCCATATATAGGTGATAGTTCTAGAAATATTTAAAACAAGATTAATGAATTAACTAAAAAGTTATGTAAAAAAGATTTAATTATCAAATTATTTCTTCTTTTAAAAATAAGCAATACTTTTCACTAAAAGACTTACTTCCGAGAAATAGTAAATCAAACATTGTTTACAAATTTAATTGTGCTAACTGTATGTTTGCTAAATAGGACAAACTGTCGGAAACTTTTCACAATGCATTAATGAATATTTCAAGTACAATAAAAAGTCTAACATTTTTCATTATTTAATGAAAGACATTGAGTGTCAAAGGAGAGCCTCCTCTGATTGCCTATCTATTTTGGATTCTGTCTAAAGTGAGTAAGAATTAGAAATAAAGGAAATCTTGCATATAAAGTGGCAAAAGCCCTATTTAAATAAACAAGTCAAACATGGAATGTTTTGAACTATTTTGATTACTATGACTTGATGTTATTAATTTTTATTTTTATTTTTTTTTATTTATTAACTACTTGAAATCTTTTTTTTTTTATTGGGTTCTGAGACTGACATATTTTGCTTTTGTATTTTAATGGTCTTTTTAACCCTTTGTAATTTTATGATAGATTTTTGTAATAAAGTAAATAATTTGTATTCCTTATAAAAACGGGTTTTTTAATGATATTTGTAAATTTTACTGAAGATGAAGTATGTAGTTTGTCGTAATGTTGCTTCTCTTTCTCTTTTCTACAAATACTATAACGGGCACTGCTCTAAAGAGCTAGCGTCTCTTGTGCCATCTACTAAAATTCATTCTCGTGTTACTTGTCATTCAATTAAGTCTCATCCTTTTTCTGTTACTGTTCGTAAGTGCTCCAAAAACTCTTATTCGCCTAGTTTTTTTCCTTGAACATCAGTTCTTTGGAATTCACTTCCTCCATCTTGCTTTCCTGATTTATATAATTTGCAATCTTTTAAGTCGCCTGCCAATCGCTATCTTGCTCTACAATCTTCATCTTTTCTCTTCCAGTAACTTCCAACACTAATCAGTGGTTGCTTGCAGCCTTTTATATATATATATATATATATATATATATATATATATATATATATATATATATATATATATATATATATATATATATATATATATATATATATATATATATTAGGGCGCATCAAATGCCCCATACTTTCAAAATTTGATCTGTCCCTATTCTTAAAACCATCTGTTGGTTCTCACGAAATTTAGGGGAGCCACATTAAGTCTGTAACTTGCAACGAGACCCTAAACAGAAGAAAAAAAAGTTTTTCAACTGTATGTCATGTTGGGTCTCAAAAGAAGCAAAACTTTAAAAAATTTCAAAAATTTTTTTTAATGTATTTTAAACAAAAAAAAAATGATTTTTTGTTAAAAATACATTGAAAAAAAAATTTTGACCAAAAACCATGAAAAAATGGCTTTTTTTAAAAAATAATTCTTATGCAATAAAACTTATAATAATAAATATTATGTAAAATTTTTATTGTTTTTGAATTTTTTTATAAAATTTTGCTTCTTTTGAGACCCAACATGACATAAATTTGAAAAAGTTTTTTTTCTTCTGTTTAGGGTCTCGTCGCAAGTTTCAGATTTGAGGTGGCCCCCCTAAATCTCATTCAATTTTGTACTTGATTTATTTACCATATTTTACTATTATTGTTATGATATGTAGGGGCTTTTTGAAAAGATTAGCTTGGCATTTTGTTATCAGTATCTTCATTGAGCCTCTTTCTGTTTAATGTTTTATTTTATATTACTTTTATTAAATTTTATTTGTGTATATATATGTATATCTATATACACACAAACACATATATTTCTAAAAATTATATATATATATATATATATATATATATATATATATATATATATATATATATATATATATATATATATATATATATATATACATATATATATATATATATATATATATATATATATATATATATATATATATATATACATACATATATACATATATATATATATATATATATATATATATATATATATATATATAATTTTTAGAAATATATGTGTTTATATATATATATATATATATATATATATATATATATATAATATATAATTTTTAGAAATATATGTGTTTGTGTGTATAGATATACATATATATACACAAATAAAATTTAATAAAAGTAATATAAAATAAAACATTACACAGAAAGAGGCTCAATGAAGATACTGATAACAAAATGCCAAGCTAATCTTTTCAAAAAGCCCCTACATATCATAACAATAATAGTAAAATATGGTAAATAAATCAAGTAAAAAATTTAGCTAAAAAATATTCAACTAAATACACCAATAAATTCACAAATAGATAAAAAGATGTAATATTTAAAAATACAATTGCTGTCAGTAGTCAAATAGAAAAAGAAAATATATATAAATACAAATAGTCAAAAAGAAGATATAACATTTATACATACTAATTGTCACACATAGTCAAAAAAGAAAATATAGAATATTTAAAAATACAAACTTTCGAAAAATAATTAATATTATATTTAAAATACAATACATAAAATTTACATAAAATAATTAAAAATACAAACAGTCAAAAAAGTAGGTATATTTAAAAAACTTCTTTACAAAATTATAAAATTATAAATAAATTTTTTTTTCATTAAATTTAAAATGTAATTTTTTGTTTAAAACTGAAATGAATTTAATCATTTTGCCATACTTAAATTGTTTTCAAGAAAATATTTCAATAGCTAAAGTCCTCTATAATTTATACTATATATTCAGTGTATTTGTATACATTTTAAGGTAATTTATGTGTTACTTTGTATTTATTTTTAAGAAATACTTCTCATTCAATTTTTTATAAATTTACTTATAAAGATTTCAGGAGATTATTGGTATATTTATTCATAAAGTTTAAGTTTTAGTAAATATTTATTTGATATATTTTTATTATTTTTATATCTACCATTAAAGGTTTAGTGTGGTCCCCCTGTTTTTTGTTGAATATAATCCTACAAGCATATTTTTGTAAACAAAAAATTTTTAAATTATAGCTTACAATTTATTAAATAAAGTTTAAATTAATTTTTTAATTAATTAAATAAAGTTTAAATTAATTTTTTTTAACTTTCGTTAAACAAAAGTAAAACAAGTAAAAACAATACAATATCAATTATAAATTCAAAAATAAAAAATAAAACATCTTACCATTTAAAATAGTAATCACGTGCAAGATTAAACTCTTGAATCCATATCCCAGTAGGTAAAAGAGCTTTGGTTTCAAAGCCACCATCTACCTGTAAGCAGCTGTCTTGGTCACAATAAACCTAATACCATAGAAACACGCTTTACAAAAATTTGAAAGTTTAAGTTGACTTAAATCATTTAAGTCAACTTAAACTTTCACATTTTTTAAGTTGACTTAAAAAAAAATAATTTTATCTAAACTAAAAATAAAATAATTTTATCAGCTAAAATTTTATTGAAAAGTGGTTTTAAAGAAAAATTATACGAAATTATTATTATAAACTATATATAACTATATATATATATTATAGGTAATTACTATTAACATCATCTATAAAAGTAAGATTTTCAGAAAGATTATAACAATGAAACACCACTGAAGCTATGGTAACAATGATGAACTACTGAAGCTATGGCAACAATGATAAACTACTGAAGCTATGGTAACAATGATGAACTACTGAAGCTATGGTATTTAGAGGAATCCTGAGCTTACTTTTCTTTTTTATTTATTTAAGAATAACTTTGTATAAAAAGTATGAAGCTAATCTAGGTTTTAACAGTGGATTAATGTTAAAAACAAACCTAACTTTAATTTGAAGTTGTTAAATGTCTTAGATTCCATAATGCTTTGGTATAAGATATTCCCAATTTTTGGTTCAATCTTTTGTTAATTGAAGATGAAACCTCATATTAGGACCTCTTGTAGTAAAGCTATTAAATTATCTGGTGGGTATTCCCATGTTAAATTATCTAGTTGTTTTACAAATTTAAATAACTTAATTTAATCATTATAGTTATGTCATTTGAGGAAAAATGGCTTACACTTAAGAAAAACATTTACACTAAAACTTGAGAAAAAAGGTTCAATTTTTTTTTTAAACTAAGTTTAAACTTTAGTTTGTGACTATAAAGAAACTAGAAGTTCTTTATAGTCACAAACCATGTGACTATAAAGAGAATGTGACTATAAAGAACCATGTGACTATAAAGAACCATGTGACTATAAAGAACCTCTAGTTTGTCAAGAATACTTGCTTTACCCACTCATCTAATACAATTTGATTTGAGCCATGAAGTCTATGTCTTAAATGGCTTAGTATTTAGAAAAAAACTTTGAAAAAATTTTTTAAAAACAAAATGTTACCTATCTGTAAATAAACCATTGACCATGCAAAAGATATATTTTAGCACAAAAATATACACTATTTAAGAAACTGGTGTCAAAATTAGTAATTTAAGCATGCAAGCACTAGGATTATGAGTATAAATAAAGTTACAATAAGCCATTTGTAATTTTATGCTACCCAAAAAGAAAAAAAAATTATAATGAACATTTAGTTTCTAAGTTTCATTATGTTTCTGACTTAACAATGACAAAAATTTAAACATTAATTCGCAGTGAGACATACTCAAACCTAAAAATAATGTTTTAGAATTTGATAAAATATATTTTCATCTAATAATCTGGCTATTTAAAATTCTAAGCTGACATTTTCTAATGAGCTATTTTCTGTTACTTAAGTAATATTTCTATCATTTTATCTGGGTCATAGCACTTACTCTTAAAAAAGATGAGTTATTATTCTTAACTTATTTTTAGTTTGTAATATTTAAAGAAACCTTTTATTTTTTCACAAATTTTTTAAATAAATATGCCCTAACTAAAATTTGTTTTAACTTTTTCTTTTGTTTTGATTCTTTTTCTCGATCATAATAATAAAAACACATGACATAAAACTGTTATAATGCTTGGTTGATCTTAAAAACTCAAACATCATTGGTTATTAAAATTGATTTCAAAAACAATAAAAATCCTAATCTATTTGTTCAGTTACAGTGGCAACTTTTAACAATATATATTATATATTAACTGTGAAATGGAAAATTTTTATTTGTAGTGTCTGAGGTTGTATTTTCTAATTAGCTCATCTTTTTTATAAAAATTACTACAACAAAATTACTAAAAGATTTTCGGTTATATAAGTATTATGGTTATAACATTTTTAAGTTTTAAAAGATTTTTTTATTATTAAAAATACTTTTTATCAATAAAAATAAAAAGATCATGCAGTTTTACATGTTATGTTGTTATACCTGATATATCGGCTGTTTTCCAACATTTGATGTTAAATTTTCCAACTCAAATGTTACAGTCTAAAACAAATTTTTAAAAACAATAAGAAAAAGAAAAAAAAAAAAACTATAAATAAAACAATTTTTTATAACTTAGTTAAATTCTCAAGTGAAAAATATTTTATTTTAATAGTGTAAGCAAGATGACTCAATGTTGATTATAATGTTGATTAATTAACAGTTTTAAATTAAATGAAACTTTTTTTAACTAAATAAATGTATTTTGTTTTCATTAATTAATTTGTTTATTAAATTTATGACTTCTTAAAATATTAAATTTATCATCACCTCTCCTTCATAAATCTTTAATTTTTGCGGTACAAATTCTTTCTCACAAACTTTTACTACATGGCCTTTCATGATATCTAAATAAAAAAGGGATACTATTATATATAATTAACACATTTTATTAAGGTGTTAAATATATAAAAATTATCTATTTGTACTTATGGTTATATACTTATTGCAAATTATATATGGATTTATTTTGTTCTTATATGAATATAAATTTATGATTTGTAAAATTTAGGAAACTCTAACAAACAAATACTGAGAACAAAGCTGAGTGCTGTACTATCAAGAATATGATTCAAACTTTGAGCAGAACATTGCATGCAAGAATATAGCATGCAATATTACGTGCAAGTTAAAGCTTCATAAAGTGTAGATTTGAAGTTTAACTTTAAAAAATTATGACTTTGTAACAATAACATACTGTAAAGAACTTAAGTTGGTTTTATAATAGATTTTAAAAATAGATTAAAGATAGTTTAACCTAGTCAAGACAATAAATTGATCCTATACTAGTGTGGTAAGTCCAAGAGACTTATAAGAGACTTACAATAAAATTAGTCTGTTTTGATCTGCTAATAGCTAAAGTTAAATTAAACAAAGACAAAAAAAGGTAAACACATTTAGAGAACAAAAAACTTTTG
>NC_061168.1:24094086-24240887 GCF_022113875.1 Hydra vulgaris
AACACAAGACTTACTAACTTATTCAAAAAGGGCTGATCCTTTTAACCCTTTTTGTTTCCAGCGCGATCTTTTCTTTTTGTCTCCACTAGGTTAAATTGGGACAGGAGTCAAACGGTAAACATTCTAAAAATATATAAAAATAAGTATGCTAAATAAATTAAAGACCATTTAAATGACTGTACAACAATGTATTTTATTATGTAGTACTTAAACCAAGCTAAATATTTGCACTTCTCAGATTTGCCATAAAAGCCAAGTTATTGAAAACAGATATTGATATTTTTCTGTCTTCTATGACGTGACTTTTAAATTTTTTTAACACTTAATTTCGCTGAAATTAAGTATTGTAGACCCATAACAATTTAAAAATCCATTATTTACTAAAGACTATCAAAAACAAAAAAGATAGTTCAGCTAATTATCTTTTTATTTTTGATTTCGTCAAAATGAACAACAACACTTTGAGAGTGAGTGAGTAATTACAATAATTTTATCAATAAAATTTGCACAAAACAATACAATTATAAATGATTGCCATCGTTGTGGTAAGGATAATGTGATAAACCAATAAATATATTACAAAACTTCTCAATTTGTTAGACATAAAACACAACAACAAGCAGTATTATAACAAACAATAAAAACAAACACATAAAAAGGAAAAGTATGCATGTCGAACATAAACCATCCATTGTAAAGAACTAATACTTACACTTTTGTTGCAGTTATATATACCGATTGCCTTTTTCCATAAAGCTGCAGTTATTGGAACTAAGGGTAACTCATGAAAAGATATATGAAAACCCGATGTGTTTGGATTACTACGTCATCCAATAAAAATGCAAATTTTCATTTAAAAGTTTGATTAAAAATTTAAAATTCAATAAAAAAGTGAAGTATATACTTTTTGTGCCCTTTTGTATACAATTTATACCTTATATATATATATATATATATATATATATATATATATATATATATATATATATATATATATATATATATATATATATATATATATATATATATAAAATATATATATAATATATATTATAGTATATATGCTTATATATGTATATATATATATATATATATGCATATATATTATAATATGTATAAACATATATAATATGTATATGTTCTGGGCCGGCGCGAGTAGGTGTCACGTGGGGTGGTGCCATTACAACTTTTGCCCACTAAAAATAAAAAATAAAAAAAAATTTCATCATTTTCGAAAATTTGCCGACTGCCATGACGACATTTGCCGACTAACTTTCTAAACTACCAACTAACCTATATCGAAAGGGTCGACATTTGCCAACTAACTAGTCAAAAAGGGTCAAATTTGCCGACTAAGGGTCAAATTTGCTGACTAAGGGTCAAATTTGCCGACTAAGAATCATTGATAGGAAGGGGGGGTCATACCCCTCATTCGCGCCGGTGTAGTATGAGATTATTACTCCCGCGATTTTTTTACTCCTCAGTAAAAATCTCATATTAAATTTTTACTCCCCAGTAAAAACCGCTTACCAAATTTTTACTCCCCAGTAAAAATCTTATATTAAATTTTTACTCCCATTATGAGATTTTTACTCCCATAAAAATATTATGCGGCAAAACGTATTTTTGTAACAAAATCACGTTGTATTTTGAAAATAGTTTTCAACGTTTTAATTACTGCGGTTTCTTGAAAAGCAATAAGAAACGAATCTTTTTATGCAGTGGCTTTCACAATTCTAAAAATTTAACTATGCATACTGAATTTGCCGACGTTTATAATTTTTTAAAAAGATGCATATATCCAAAGACAGCTATTAGTAAAGGCGATAAGTCGAACTTTCGAAGAAAAACAAAACCATTTGTAATTGAAGATAATGAGCTGTATCATCTGGGTAAATCTGGCGTTAAGGTAAACAGTTTATATAATTAGAGTTTTTTTAAACTAGCGTGGTTTGCGATAAATACATACATTTTTATGTATGTGTTTAAGTATCACGTTTTACATAATAACCTAATACATAGTAATATCATGTTTTAATAATGTATCATGTAATAATAATACGTAATATATAATAATATCATGTTTTACATAATTAAATTATAAAAAGCTTGTACTTTACTAGTATAATACTGCCGTGATAAGGAAAAACACAGTAATTGTAAAAATATCCATCTTGCACTCTTTTAATAAATAAATATATATATATATATATATATATATATATATATATATATATATATATATATATATATATATATATATATATATATATATATATATATATATATATATATATATATATATATATATATATATATATATTATAACAGCATCTGGTCCTGATATATATATATATATATATTATAACAGCTTGTGGTCCTGACAACATTCCTGTTGTAGTCTTGCAGAGGTGTTCTGCGGAGCTTTCATCCATACTTTCTAAACTATTTAACAAGTGCTTATCAGAGTCTTGTTTTCCATCATGCTGGAAAGCAGCATCTGTTATCCCTATTTTCAAAAATTCTGGAGAGCGATCTGATTCATCTAACTACCGCCCCATTAGTCTTCTTCCTGTCATAAGCAAAGTATTTGAATCTTTAATCAACAAACACTTAATCTCTCATCTTGAATCAAATAACTTACTTTCTGATCATCAATATGGATTTCGGTCTTCACGTTCTACAGCTGATGTGCTAACAGTAATAACCGATAGGTTTTACCGTGCATTAGATAGAGGTGGAGAGGTTAAGGCTATCGCACTTGACATTTCTAAAGCTTTTGATAAAGTTTGGCATGCTGGTCTTCTCCATAAGCTTTCTTCTTATGGTGTAGCTGGTAACGTCTTTAAGATTATTGAGTCCTTTCTTTCCAATCGTAGTATAAAAGTTGTCCTTGATGGACAACACTCTTCTTCACATCCTGTAACTTCAGGGGTTCCTCAAGGTTCAATCCTTGGCCCTATACTCTTTTTAATTTACATTAATGATCTTCCAGATATTCTCACATCTAAGGTGGCATTATTCGCTGACGACACTACCATTTACTCTTGTCATGATAAGAAGCCTACACTCTCTGATTGCTTGGAGGGGGTATCTGAGCTTGAAAAGGATCTCACTTCTGCTACAGCATGGGGCTCACAGTGGCTGGTGAACTTTAATTCAGATAAAACTCAATTTTATTCGGCCAATCGTTATCGTAATAATTTAGATCTTCCTATATTTATGAATGGCAATGTTCTAGATGAGTCATCTACCATTCATCTTCTAGGATTAACTCTTACTTCTGATCTTTCTTTTAAACCGTATATCAAATCCATTGCAAAATTAGCATCTGCTAAGGTTGCATCTCTCTATCGAGCTCGACACTTTCTTACTCCAGATTCTATTCTCTATCTCTTTAAATCTCAAATCCGTCCCTGTATGGAATACTGTTGCCACATCTGGGGCGGATCTTCTAATGATGCTCTTTCTCTTTTAGACAAGGTGCAAAAACGAATTGTAAACATAGTTGGACCTGCTCTGGCAGCCAATCTCCAACCTTTGTCACATCGTCGTAATGTTGCTTCTCTTTCTCTTTTCTACAAATACTATAATGGGCACTGCTCTAAAGAGCTAGCGTCCCTTGTGCCATCTACTAAAACTCATTCTCGTGTTACTCGCCATTCAATCAAGTCTCATCCTTTTTCTGTGACTGTTCCTAAGTGCTTCAAAAACTCTTATTCTTCTAGTTTTTTTCCTCGAACATCAGTTCTTTGGAATTCGCTTCCTTCATCTTGCTTTCCTGATTCATATAATTTGCAATCTTTTAAGTCATCAGTCAATCGTTATCTTGCCCTACAGTTTTAGTCTTTTCTCTTCCAGTAACTTCCAACTCTTATAGTGGTTGCTTGCAGCCTTGTTGGAAGTGAAGATGTTAAAAAAAAAAAAAAAAAAAAAAATCTTTAATTTTTTTTTAGAAAAAAGTTATTTGGTGCAAAGAATAGCAACACCATATAATTAATTCTGTTCATGATGGTAATGATATTTCTAATGAGGCTAACGCATTATCTGGCCACATAGGCATCAATTCAACAACAGAGCATATTAAAAAGAGATTTTTTTGGTTTGGTATGATAAAAGACATTACAGCCTATGTTTCAGAATGTGATAATTGTCAAAAAACAAGAAACTTCAAGTTAAACCATTGTTACAAAGCATATCGATTCCAAAAGGTAACATGAAACAGGTTGGGATTGATTTGACTTACCTCTCAGAAGTAAATGGATATAAATATCTGATAGTACTAGTTGATTATTTCAGCAAATGGGTAGAAGCTGAACCTCTTTTTGATAAAACAGCAAAATCTGTTGCAATATTCCTGTATAAACAAATATGTAGACACGGGTGTTTTGAAATACAGATTAACGATCAAGGCCGTGAATTTGTAAATGAGCTTTCAAATGAACTTCACAGAAAAACTGGGACTCGCCAACGCATGACGAGTGCATACCATCCACAAGCAAACGGTTTAGTGGAACGTCAAAATCAGTCAATAAAACGAACATTGGTAAAGGTGCTGCTCTTGAATGGCCATTTATTATTGACGGTGTTTTATTTTCAATGCGAATTAGAAAACACAAATCAACTGGATTTTCACCCTTTGAATTACTTTATCAAAGAGAACCTGTTCTGCCGATTGATATAGATCAGAACCTAATTGACTATAATGATAATGCTACTCTGATTGAAGACGATTCCCAAAACAAAAAAGCAATTTTGGAAACATTCAATAAAATGAATGAAATGAAGAAGTGTATTTTCGATGAAGCTTACGAAAACATCCAAAAGTCACAAGTAAGGCAAAAACGCGACTATGACAAAAGAGTTAACCCAAAGAATAGTATTGCTATAGGAACAAAAGTTTTATTGCGAAATCATAAACGTGATGACAGAAAAGGTGGAAAGCTTGTTAAGCCATGGATAGGACCATACACGGTAACTAATATTTCAAGTACTAATAACTGTAGTTTAAAAAATGAAAAAAATGTAATATTGAAAAAAAAGTACAATCTAACAAGTTTGTTCTTGTACAAAGAAAAAACACTTAGTAATGGAAGCATTCAAATAGAAGAAGTTAACAAATTATCAAATGATAATGATATCAAAATTGAACCAGTTATCAAAAACGTTGAATCAAGCAAGCCATATATAAATACTCACTTGAAAGCTGTGTAAATGTTTTAGACAAAGAAATAGCAAAGTGTGCAACTTTTGAAATGAGAAAATTAATTGCAGAAAAGTTTGAAATTGTTTGGAAACACCATGTCACCGTAGGAAACATAAACCTAACTCTTTGTCCTCAGGGACTCCATAGAATTAAAGGAGATGGAAACTGCTTTTTTAGAGCAGTTTCTTTTATCATAACAGGAAGTGAGGATGAGCATAAGCAAATTAGAGACAGTGTTGTTAACCATATGTGTAACCAAATACATGATGAAATGACTGGATATTTGAGTATGCCAATTCAAACGCATATTTGTAAAACTAGGATGCTTGAAGATGCGACATGGGCAACTGATGCGGAGATAATTGGATGTGCTTCATTTATGGAAGTAGATATTCAAGTATACAGCAAATATGGAGAGAAAACAAAATGGATGATCTACCCATGCAGTTTACGGCTTAATAAGTTAAGTGACTATTCTATATTTTTAGACAATTCAACTGGGTTCCACTTTGATGTTGTGATTAATAGTTGAAAATCTAGTCCATATACATATGTATTTCTTTTACGAGTTTTAAATAATGCTGTTTAATTTCAATTATTGTATTTTCTTTTCTTGTACTATGTAAGTTTATATATTAAAAACAGCAATTTGTTTGAAAACGGAAGTAATATAGTTAGGCTGTCTAAATAAAAAAAAGATTTTAATAAAATTACGTGGTGCAAATTTAAAATTGTTTTACATTACATATTGTCTTACAAATCGTTATCTGAAAATTGCCCCTCTCCTATTTTCAAACACAAAAAAATTTATTTCATTTCGCTATGGTGTTTGAATCTGTAATATTATGGGAGTAAAAATCTCATAGTGGGAGTAAAAATTTAATATAAGATTTTTACTGGGGAGTAAAAATTTAATAAGCGGTTTTTACTGGGGAGTAAAAATTTAATATGAGATTTTTACTGGGGAGTAAAAAAAAAGCGGGAGTTATAATCTCATACTAGACAGGCCTTGTATATGTTATATAATATATTACTTTATTACATAAATTTTAAAATAAACTCGCTTACCGAAAATAGTAATTATCATCTATTTCTAATTAAATTTCCTATGCAAAAAGGTTGTTTTATAAAAGTTTTTTGTATACAAAAAACGAGCCAATCAGAACGTAACAAAGATTTCTTTTTTTTTTCTATATAAAAGACGGCTTTTATACGTCTTATTGAAGACGTACATCCGATTGACGTCTTTTCGACCTCTTTTTTGAAGACGTCTCTTCCACGTCTTTATTTAGTCTTATTCCTAAATTACATAACAATTCATAAAAAAAGACGTCTTTTATTCGTCTAAAGTTATCTTTTTTCCCACTAAGTTATAACTTTGAGTAAAAAAAAACATGTTTTTTAGGATATTTATGAATGTAAACACTTTGAAAAAGTTCTAGTTTTTTTTATCTATAACTATGTTTAAATTAAGGGCATTTTTTTATTTTATTTAAAACAGTTTGAAGCAAATAAGCTGAGCGAAATCCTGAATATGTTCAAAAAGAGACTTCATAAATTCTGTATAGGGTAAAATGCCCATTATTCGCCACTTTTTTAAACTTAGTCCAGTATAAATATTCGTTTCTCGCTCTTATTTTTATCAATCATAAATCTTTTAGTCGTAGCCTATATATCGAGAGTTGGTCTTTACAATGCCTATAGAATAAATGACCTCCGATATTAAAAACGGAGGCTATAGCTCCCGAAAGAGCCAAATGGCCACCACTAGTAAGAAACATATGTCACCTGGTAATTTTTACTTTTGTTAGTGTTCACAATCAATTTTTTTTTTAAAAAGTAAAAAAAATTGTTTTTTTGTTTTTTTTTATAAATATTTATTTTCAAATGTTAAAGGATCAAAGTTTTTTTTCGCTTTAGTTATAAATTAAACGAGAAGTCTCCGGTCATATATTGCGTTGAATCATAAAAAAAGAGAGAAAATGACATTAATATATAAAATTTAGAAATTTTTTTATCTAATTTTTTATGAGATAAATATTTTTATTAGACTTTCTTCTTTTGTTTGCATCGAAAAATTACGATTTGAATTGAGCTTAACATACAACACTTTTTTTTGTTGCCAAGGGTTTGTTCATTCTCTCAACTTTTGGCCGCTCTTGTAGTTTCTTTTTTTTTTCTTCCACTAGTATGGATACAACTTGATCTGACGTCACAACAGATGCTGATTAAAGCTCTTGCACTAAAGTGCAAATTTTAGCTAAGAACAGTTTAGAATAGCACAATTAAGGAAACACATTTTTATTGCCATACATTTAACCAAGTTCAAAATAATATATGATCAATAGTAATAATAAAATTTAAAAATGCCCATGACTAACCAACAGCTTTTTTGGGCGAAGAAAACCCACTATTTGATCATGAAAGGACTAATAGGGGAAGTGGGGAGGCACATATGGAGGCACATACGCTTTTTAACATTTCCCTTTGAAAAATATTATTTAATTTAGCAAAAAAAATACCACGCGTTTGTAAAACAGTTTCCTTCATTTTTCTTTTGTCAAAAAGAGTGTCTGATACGTTTCTAAGAAGTTGTGCATAATAATGTTTATTTTGATAAAGGGTTATATTTACATCATATTTTTCCAGACATTTCTTTTGGGGATTAAGCAATATTTGATTTTAGTGTTAAAGATAAGTGTTATCAGCGTTGTTTCATCAAGTGAAAGCCATTTTTGATATCAAACTGTATTCTTTCTAAAAACTCTCTTCTGGGGCAAAACCGTATACGCGCACTGGAGGCACAACCGCATACTTTTGATATTTATCAAAGTTAAGTAATTAAGTATTTCTTTTCCTAATCTCAGTAATTTAAAGCTTAATAATGTGGCTATTGAAAAAAACTGTTAAAAAGACACATTTCGCTTTTATTTTCATATAACGTCAATCCAAACGTTACGGGGGCGGTTATGCCCCCAACTCCCCTACAGGACCTCTTTTGTTTGAAAGCTACCACAGGCAAAGGAGACATCATTTTTGTTGTTGAATTATCAGAAGAAGAAGAATGGAAATTAATTCTAATTGTAGAGGATTGGCTTAAACGAGAACTTGGATTTGTGGATGTGCTGGTTTGTGTCTACAAACGTCTGTTTCGTTCAAACGCAAAATCAAACCAGTTTCTTCGTTTGCTTGTTTTATGCGCGTCATATCTGGGACAATCCAATACAAAGTTATCGCAGTTTTTTAAATTTCTGTAAAAAGATTTTAAACAATACTTTTAGCACAGACTATTGATGTTACAAAATGTAACACAAATTAATTAAAGAACATATAACTGTAAAAAGTTGTTTAAAATTTAACTAAGTATATAATTTATCTCATTAACTATACAGACTTAAATTTATATCTTCTTTTACAATAATAAGTAAACATAAACTTCATTACAACATTACTTGCTCTAAAATATCTTATACAAACATTGATCAACTAGAGAGCTAGGAAGAGCGAACCAAGATTGCCAACCAAGCGAGGAAAAGCGAACCAAGATTGTCAACCAAGCGAGGAAGAGCGAATCAAGATTAGCATTGATTGTCTTTATTGTAATTATAAGGTAAAAAAACTGTTTTTGACATCCTTGAGTTTTACTTCACGCTATCGCACTTGACAACCAATAGAAATAATACAATCTACTTTAGTGACAGAGACAATAATTCACTGAGCATTTAATATTGCAGCAAGTTTAAACCCAATCGGTCTGACCGCTTTGAGAAAAGTACTACCAAGCCATTTTTTAGTCTCCAGCGGCCTTGCAACATCTAAAAAATCTAATAATGAAAAATTAAAAAATATCTAAAAAATCGATTGCTGCAAGGTAAAATTAGTGTCGTTCATCAAAGCTCATCGCATTAAAAGACAAATATGTATTTTAGCCTAACCTGGCCTCATTACATTAAGCCAAAACCGTGACCAACTGCTATGAGGCCTAAATTTACACTTTTACAGTAATTTATACTTATTATACGTAATAATTTAAGATCTGCAACAAAAAGTGTAAAACAAAATAGCAGAAAAAAAAAGTATTACAGAATCTAACTGTTTGTATTATTGGGCTACACATTTTGCTTCAGTTGGGCAGCAACATTAAATATCCAAAGTTAAGTCGCTTAACTTTCGTACATTGTACTTTTCAGTTAAAAAATTATATTACCATGTTAATACTATTCAGGTATTTATAAATTACGTAGTTAACTTTGGGATTAGTTGTATGTAATCTCAAAATCCAGGGAATAATAATATTTGATAATCTTTTAGTTCAGAAATTTTCAGATTGTATATAAATAAATTCATGTTAAGGTTTCCATTGTCCCAATTTTTCGTAGGAGGAATAAAATTGTCCTCAAGATTCCAGTTGATAATGGCATTTCCAAACAGCGCGTGTCTATCCGCTTCCTGATGAGCACTCCAATTTTGGCATAGCGATAAGTTGTTTGTTACCATCATATAAAATATTTTATCGGGAGGTGTTCTTTATAATACAATAACAATTAATTGTTGTAATAAAAAAAATATTGTAATATCAAAGTTTAATAAATGTTTTAACAGTCGAGTCTCCGAGATATGTGACCTTAAAATAGGGTACAGCTTATATATAATTATTGATTTTTATTTTATTTTATTGCTGAATATCTCTTGTCCTAGTTGCAAACTTTATATAGCTCTATAAAAGTGAGTTTGATCTGACCTGTACTTCTTTTACTGCTGAGTAATTTTTTATCTTTCTTTTTCTCCTCTGTTGCTTGAGCGAGCTCTATTTCCTGGCGTTGTTGAATAAATTTATATATTTCGCGTCGAGAACTCCTTTCATACGAGCTGGCTACGACTACTAAAAAATGAGTGAACATAAAAAACAGTCTCTTGTTTTAATGTGATATAAAAAAGCAAATGAAATTTGATTAGCTGAGTGAAACACAAGACTTACCGACTAGTTCAAAAAGGGCTGATCCTTTTAACCCTTTTTGTTTCCAGCGCGATCCTTTCTTTTTGTCTCCACTAGGTTAAATTGGGACAGGAGTCAAACGGTAAACATTCTAAAAATAATTAAAAATAAGTATGCTAAATAAATTAAAGACCATCAAAATGACTGTACAACAATGTATTTTATTATGTAGTACTTAAACCAAGCTAAATATTTGCACTTCTCAGGTTTGCCATAAAAGCCAAGTTATTGAAAACAGATATTGATATTTTTCTGTCTTCTTTGACGTGACTTTTTAATTTCTTTAACACTTAATTTCGCTGAAATTAAGTATTGTAGACCCATAACAATTTAAAAATCCATTATTTACTAAAGACTATCAAAAACAAAAAAGATAGTTCAGCTAATTATCTTTTCATTTTTGATTTCGTCAAAATGAACAACAACACCTTGAGAGTGAGTGAGTAATTACAAAAATTTTATCAATAAAATTTGCAGAAAACAATACAATTATAAACGATTGCCATCGTTGTGGTAAGGATAATGTGATAAACCAATAAATATATTACAAAATTTCTCAATTTGTTAGACATAAAACACAACAACAAGCAGTATTATAACAAACAATAAAAACAAACACATCATAAAAAGGAAAAGTATGCATGTCGAACATGAACCATCTATTGTAAAGAAATAATACTTACACTTTTGTTGCAGTTATATATACCAATTGCCTTTTTCCATAAAGCTGCAGTTATTGGACCTAAGAATAACTGATGAAAGGATATATGAAAACCCGATGTGTTTGGATTACTACGTTATCCAATAAAAATGCAAAGTTTCATTTTAAAGTTCGATTAAAAATTTAAAATTCAATAAAAAAGTGAAGTATATATTTTTTGTGCCCTTTTGTATACAATTTATACCTTGCAAAAAAAAATGCAGATGACTTACTATTAATCATTGCAATAATTTTCATAATTTGGCAATAACTCTTGACAGACAGACACTCGAAAATAAACAGTAAAACTTTTTAAAACACTTATCTGCAACTAACTTAAGTTGAAACTAGATCATATTGATACCATAGCTCTTTGTTTGGTGGAGAATTTTTGTACTTCAGTACATTTATGCCTTGTAGCCAATAAAATTTTTTTTCTGCATTGTCTTACCATCTTACTGGCACCACGCAATCCACTTTTTGCTTTTTCCCATTAACATTGTCTAGCAAATCAGTTGCAGCCCATCTTTTTTGAAACTCCATTTAAGCAAGGTGTTTTAAGGATACAAATATATATATATATAAGAAGGAGTGGATATAAAAGAACCAAGAAGTTGTTAAGAATTGAAAATAAAAATGCTAAAAACTTGTTGTGTTTAAAATTGTTCAAACAACAACATACTGTAAAGTAATGCAAAAAAGATTTATCAGTTTATCAGTTTATTTATCTGCTGAGAATAGTCATGATCAGTTACTAACATTTTTTTCACTTAGTTATTTGCTTTTACATTAGACACCTATCCCATTGTTTCGAAATTTACTCAGTTAACACTTACTCTAATATAATTTTGTCTTTTGTTTCCCTGAGGCTTTTATGGCTGTATGTGTTTCATAAAGTAACTGGACTTTAGGACCTGGTTGCAAAGTTATACAAGAAATAAGATTATAAAAAATCAAAAATTTGACTTCACAAAGTAAATAATATTTTAATTACAAACATATGATAAATTATTTGTATGATTTTGAATGAATATTATTAAGGTGGCTTTACCCTTTTTTACTAAATTCTTCAAAAATTAATAAAAATGATAAAAAAAAGAGATTGACAAAATTTTATTTAAATGTCTAAAAAAAAAGCTGTGTCAACAAAAATTATCAAAAAAGTATCAAATTTCAAACAATAGTTTCTCAGGTTCTAGAAGTAGTATTTGAACCAAACTTTGACAGCATATAGGTAAGGTAGTAAAGATGGTTCTGAATTAAAATCAAAATCAAAAATGTACCAATCCATAATGGCTGACAATTCTTTTTGAGTATTGAAAAATTAGGTCATTTTAGAAAAATAAAGTGTGGTTAAACAAGTTTTGTTTTTTCTAAATAGTTGTTTGGAACCTAGTTCGAATATTGAAGAAAGATCTGCGAAAATTTCAGGTCAGTCGGTCAAATAAAAGTTCTAAAAATTGGGGTTTGAATTTAAATGAACGTAACAGAAACCTATTTCTAAGAAAAATGAAAAATAAAATGAAAAACGAAATAAATAGCTAAATGTCTTTCTTAGCCAAATTTATTTCTAACTTATATTATCTTACTAAACAATTTTGTGATAAATTACTGAACGGAACTGAGACTATAAACCCGTGTATTGACCCTGAGTTGCAAGACGAGATTTATTTAAGACGAACACTTATACAGTGCGATTAAAATAATTACTTCTGTCAAAACGCGATGGAACAGCCACAGCATGATGGTGGAATAAATATTGAAATTGAGACTCTAGAATCTATTAGAGACCAGAACTTACTCTGGGACGTCCAGGTCGCTTCTTCGGTGTATTTGACCAGTTTTCGCAAACCGTTTAATCACATTCGCTATACCACTCTTCTTCCCACTACCCTTTGAAGCTATTTCACGGATACTAAGACCTTCTTTATGCAAAGCAATGATGCATGCACGCTTTCTAGGCGTATATTCAGGCTCGCGTTGACCCATTTATATGTAAATACAGTATCTAATAATTCGGTAGAAAAATTTTGTTTACAACTTAGTTGTTTACAACGGAAATAGAAAAGATAACGTCAATTTTTGTCTGTTTACTTTTTTTGGCGTAACTAATGAAAATCCTACAGTATTCGTAACATTTAAAATAAAACAAAAACTTTCAGAAAAATTTCAGAAATATATATATATATATATATATATATATATATATATATATATATATATATATATATATATATATATATATATATATATATAATGTGTAAAATCAATTAGTATTCAATGCAGTTGAATATACACTTCATACTTTTTTTAATTTTTTTCTAAATATCATAATAGCAATTTAAATTTCTTACATTCGAATTAAATACTTAAATTTTTCATTTTGAATTAATTAAAAAAAGTAGAAATTATTATAATAGTATAAAATATACAATACTATAAATTTATGCATCAATATTTTTCCGCTGCCAAAAAGAATAAAAAAAAAAGTAATGCCCAATAATTAGGTTGAAGTTCTCAAAATGGATTTATCTCGTTAAATCTTCTCCGATTTGTCTACTATGGTTTTGATAAAAAAAAATGGTAGTTAAGGAAAGTTTTCTCAGGGTGAAAAATCTCAAGGCAAGGTAATAATACACGTATTAGATCAAAATGACATCAATTTGAAAAACTGCAAATGTCAAGGGTACGATAATCGAACCAACATCTCTAATGCGTCCAAAAGAGCAGAAACGATTATACTTCAGAAAAGTCCTCAAGCTCTTTACATTTCATGCAGCGCTCATAGCCTTAACTTTACCGGTGCTCATTCCGCTGAATCTTCCGTTAAAGTTTTTTTTTTCTTTTAAACCAGTTTTTACAATTTACGCAACAAAAAATAAAAGAAAGAATAAATAAAAAAACGGAAGGACTTTAAGAAGATCATATAGATCTTATCACGAAGCCGTGTATAATTTATAGTTTCAATAATATTTAAATAATATAATTTTTTAATTTTTGTGAAGTTATATAAGTTACTGTTAAATACATTAACAAATTTAAAATTAAACTAATATTTAACTATTAGAAATGGATAAAGATGTTTTCTTGTAAAAAAAAAATAATGTCTTAAAACTTTTTTTTTGAAATAATAGTAAGTCAAAATAATAGAAAAACAGGTAAAAAACAGACAGGTATTGCTATATTACTCAATAGATATGAACCACGATAAGAAATACAAAATTGATTATATTTATTTTGACAAAAAGGAGTTTTGAGATAATTACCAGTATGTAAATCAAATTTATTTTGGGGTTTTGATACACATAGATTTATGAAAACAAAGTTGTCTTTACAAATAAACATAAAGCAAAAAATGTTATACACATTTACGAAGTGAAAAACTATTTACCCAGTGGGCACCCGACGTCAATCCGACGTCGGATTTACGTAAGACTTTCATCAGCGATGTCAAAAGACCTATTCCGACGTTGTTCCGATGTCAGTAAAATGACGTCGGGCGATGTCTTTATCTCAACATCCCCTTGACGTCGTTTCGATGTATTTTGACGTTGTTCCGACATCTTATAAAAGACGTCCAAAAAACGTCGCAGTACTGACATCGATCCAACGTTGATAAAAAGACGTCGGGCAACGTCATAATATTAACGTACTCCGATGTCTTTTGACGTCTTTCGACGTCAATCCAACGTCCTTAAAACGACGTCGGAACAATGTCGTAAGACATCGCTGATGAAAATTTAATCCAAACCCAACAATATGTGTGCAATTGCGCTCTTCAATAAATATGTAAACTAAGCGTGTTTTTTATTAATGGAAAGAAGTTTGAATAACGGTTGATAAAACATCATGAGGTTTTGTATGATGCACTAGCATAGTTTTTTAACTATTAACATTTTCGAGTATACATTTTTTATAATATATAACTATTCGTTTTAATATTTGTATAATATTTAAACAAAATTATTTCTTATCAAAGTAATAATTCCCAAATAGCTAAAAGTATAAATAACTAAATAAACTCATATAACAATACGTCCCTATGGTGTAGTGGTAAGCGCGTAAGAATGAGTTTCTATTAGACCGAGGTTCGATTCCTGCCTAAGGCAACGTTTTTTAGTTTTCAAAAACACGTTGGATTCACATCGGAATGCCGACGTCGCGCGATGTCAGTTTATCCGACGTCAAATAACATTTCCATTTCCAACGTAAACCCAACGTCGATCCGACGTCGAGATCCGACGTCGCTCGACGTTCGTTCGACGTCGAAATGCCCACTGGGTAGATTTGATTCATTTACTTTACAATCTTTTAAATTAGATGATGGAATAAAGCTTATGAAAACTCTTATCGAGAAAATCGGTCTTCTAGATCCAAATTAATTTATGAAGCACATTTGGTTGCTTTAATTAGTGTAAATAATTGTATTATATATAAACAATTATTGCGTTACGTGTGAAGTAATTTTGTAGGCGCGTAGTATATTATATTGTATATAACGTTTATAATGTTTATTATATCCTCGCGGGTATTTGCAAATGTATATATATTGAGTATTTTTTTTTTTTTTTTGTTATAATTTTTGCCGTAGAAAGTTACAATTTATAAAATAACATAAATAATAAAACAAATGGCTGGAGCAAGAAGAAGATATCAGTTTGTCTTATCACCGAGCCCAATTGTGACTTCATTACAGGTCGTTTTTTACAATAAAATATATAAAACCGTGATAAAATATATAAAAATGTGTAAAACTACGTTTCATAATTGGTATAACTGTTTATATACAAATTCGTATTGTAAAATAAATTTAGAACAAGTAAAAGTTAAAGCAAATAAAAAAAATAAATTGTGCTAGTTTATATTATTTTACTAAAAAAAATATTCATAAAGACAGTAAGAAAAAACAAATATAGATTTATTATTACAAGCTATTTCGGTAATGAGTATTGTGATAAAGTTTGTGGATTTGGTGTCGCAGTACGATGGTTCCAGTGATTTTTTAGAATGGATACAGAAATAGAACTGGTAGCAAGAACCACCAACTTTAACAAACAAAACTCCAAACTATCACATCTCTGAAGACGTTAAAAGTGAGTACGCAATTGAAAAAAGTGAATAGATAGCACAAGAATGGCTGAAACCATTTGAAGGGAAATTTAATGGCATCATTCCGTTGATGGCAGTAATTCAACGAAACAAATTAAAAGTACGTCCGGTGATGGACTACCGGGTGCTGAATCAATTTGTATCTAGTCATACTGCAGATGGCGATGTTTGTAGTACCAAACTTCGCAACTGGAGAAAGTTGGGAGAAAATTTTGAGATAATCGATTTAAGGAAAACGTACCTACTGATTCGTGTCGACAAATTATTATGGAAATATCAAGTTGTGGAATATGAAGGGCAGCGTTATTGTCTAACAAGATTGGGTTTTGGTTTAAATGTGGCCACCAGAATAATGAAAAAATTCTTAAAAAAAGTATTATCCTTAGACAAAGTTGTTGAGTCTGGGACGGATTTATTTATTGATGACATCATTGTCAATAATAACATAGTGTCAAGTTGCAGAGTTCAAGAACTCTTGAAAAAATATGGCTTGCATTTTAAGTTGCCAGAAAAACTTGTCGGTGGACGTGTGCTTGAATTGCGAGTGTACAAACAATGCAACCAAGTCCGTTGGAAACGTGACAACATACCCAAAGTTCCTGAAGGGAAAATTACACGTCAGCAAATCTTTTTTTAGTGTGCCGGACATTTTCCATTAGCAAATTGGTTGTGCCCTTCGTGCAGTTATCTAAAAAGGGTTTCGAGTAGTTGTGGATGGGACTTTTTGGTGAACGATTGTGTTGTCAAATTAATGAGCAGTTTAAATGAAAGACTTATAAAGGAAGATCCCGTTCATAGGTCATGGAACGTAAAAAACACTTCTGAAATAACAGTGTGGTACAATGCAAGCAGTTTAGCTATTCACATAGATCTGAAAGTGGCTGGGGAAATAGTAGAAGACTGTTCGCAGCTGAGGAAACAAGATGATGCGGCTCACACTAATCTTGCAGAGTTAGAAGCTGTGATAAAAAGAATTAATCAGCAAAAAAATGGGGATTCAAATGTATTACCATAAAGTGTGACTCGGCTACTGTTGTCGGCTGGTTGAACTCCTTAATTATCGGTGACAAACCGTTCGAGTACGCGGTCTTGGAGAACCACTTGTCCGTCGCAGGTTGTATATAACGTTTAAAATGTTTATTATAGGGTAGATGAGGGTAATATGAGCACCTTAAGCAAAAATTGAAATATTTTCAAAAATAAATATGCTGGATCCAAAATTTTTGCAAATAAACAATTTTTAGGGATCCCTATTCATAATCTATTTAGATATTTGGGCACTTGATATTTTTTCTTAAAAACACAGTTGTTTTAAAAAAGTAGCAAAAGTGCTCGTATTACCCTGACCCCTTGGTAATATGAGCACTTTAAATTAGCTCAAAAAAAAAGCATTAATTAAGTAAAAAAAGACCAACCTGCTTAATAGAACTAATTGTTGGAATATAAGGATTCGTGATTAACAAAACATATCATTAAAAGATCAAATTTTAAGCTACATTTTGTTGAAACAATACTACTATGTTTTCCGCAACAACAAAAAAAAAAATTAATATATTGTTTTTTCAATTTTGTTAACTCAAACCTTTGAATAATAAAAATTAAATTTTTTTAGATTTAACTTACAGAAAAATATTTAGTATTGTTAATATATTAAAATTTTTTACTATGTTTTGTTTTTATTCAAGAAGCAATTAAAAACCACTGCTATTTTAGGACTTTAAACTAAGCAATTTCAATAAAAAGCACTGGGTATTTTGAGCATGCTTATATTACACAAAAATGGTATCTTTAAATAAAGTCAAAAATAAATGTTTCTATGCATTACTTTTCAAACAAAAATGAATTGGATTTTTAGCTAATACATTTTTCTTTATGAAAAAATTAATTTCATTATTTTAGCACCAAAATATCGCGCCACAGAATTATTCACGCGTGATGATTTTTTTTAACAAAGCAAAAAATTTAAAAGCGTTTTAATTAGATGATATCGCTAATTACTGCGTATAAATTTACGCTAATTGTACTGATTCCTGTTATCACCACATAAAGTCGATTCGAAAAACATAAAGCAACTTTAACTTCACTGCTTACATCTAATAAATCTTTAAGTATGCTCATATTACCAAGGTGCTCATATTACCCTAATCTACCCTACCCTTGGGGGTATTTGCAAATGTATATATATTGAGTAAAGATATTCATAAAGACGGTAAGAAAAAACAATTATATATTTATTAATACAATTGCCTTTGCCAAAAGTTATAGTTTTTAATCAGACTTTAGTTCAAAAGAGGAAAAAAAAAAAGAAATTCCTTCAAAATAGTAAAATAGTAACATCCAAGTAAAAAAGATTCATTCATTCATTCATTTGGCTACGGAGAGGAGAAAAAAAAAAAGTAAAAAAAAGTTTAACTCTTTTAACGTTTCGTTTAAAAACGTCATTAACGGTAATCAAACTTTTTCGGATAAATTTTATAATTTGTATGAAAAAAAACGTAACGATAAAACCTTTATATATTTATTCTTTTAAACACCCAATAATTACATAAACTATAGGTAAAAGTATTAAAAAAAAAAACAAAGCACATTTAAGTATTTTCTTGCATCGTTCTTGGAATGTTTTCCTCCATCAGCGTTCTAAATACTTCTCTTTGTTCCTTTAAATTCCAGTGTTGGAACGATTGTTTTAAGATCGCCGCAACATTGGCCTCCAATGCTTCCTGAGGGCGTGCAATTATAATTTTCTTACCCTCGATCATAAATTGGAGCATGTTTATATCAGCTTTCTTACACATTATCATTACCTCACCCACAAATGATCGTTGATTCATTAAAGGCATCTGAGTCCGTATAATCGAGTAACATATGGGGTTGTTTAAAAGCCTGATAAATAGATTTAACTTGTTGCGAAAAAGAATGTCTGACACAGCGTCTACTTTGAAATAAGAATGTAGATAATTTCTACTTTGCTTTGAAATATTAAAGAAGGATTTTAAGACAGATCGTCCAGCTATATCAATGCTATTTAGAAACTTATTGCTGCTTCCACACAGTTCTAATCCGTATAACAACGTTGGAACAGCTAAAGAATTAAATAAATGAACTATGGTAGCAGGCTGGCATGTTTTTTTCTTACAAATTATACATTGAACATAATGGTAATTACCCGAAAAAACGAAATTGTGAAAATTTAAAAAAAAATTGAAGAAATTAAAACGAATAAAAATTAAAAAATATTTATATCTGGGCATTTCAGTTAATAGAGATGTTGTTAATTTCTATATTTATTTTATTTTCTTTTGCTCCAGATATGTCTGCATTCAAAGAGGATTTTTTTGAAAAATATATGCATTCTTACTATTCTTAATATTCTTAATATTCTTAATTCTTACTATTGTTAAGTAATGAAAATTGGAATTCCTGCGACAAAATTCTTTTAATTTTGCATTGGAATTCTAGCGTCCCACTGGGGTACATTTGCCGTTCGTGGAACGACCTCATTCTGTTACAATACCTTATTTGTGGAAAAAGTTTCCTAATATTGCAAATACGAAAAAAAGTTGATATTCAACAGTTTAAAAATGAATCGAAACAGGTGTTGTTAGTTTTGGATTTTAACATATCCGATTTAATATGCTTCTTTTAAACTAAAATTCAATTATATAAAAAATGTCTCAGAATCGATCAACTTTTTATTTCATTAATTCAGTTATGTTGTTTCCTCTAATCTTAAAAGTTACTGATGAAATCTAATCTGAGTGCTTGATTATTATTTTTTTTTTTTTAACTATCAATGACTTGTTATTTATTTTACTATTATAGAAATTGGTTTTAAAATATACATAAATATTACTGTTTTTGTAAAGTACTCTTTTATTTTTAATTTTTCGTTCCTTATTCAACTATTAATTTATTACAAACTGTTATATATTTTATTTTTATATTTTTCAATAAATAAGTTGTATAGTATACGTATACTTTATTATACTTTATTTATTTTTTGTTTTTCTTTTTTTCTTTTCATTTGATTTTTTTTATTTACTTGGTTATTACTCTTAACATAATATTGTTTTTGAAGTATTTCTTAAACTAATTGTTATTTATTTTTACATTTATAATTTTCAAAAAATAAATTGTAAAGTATAAATATATTAAATAAATTGTAAAGTATAATTGTAATAAACATAATTAAGTAATAAAACTGTAAAGTATAATTGTAATAAAATAAATTGTAAAGTATAAATATATTACGGTTCTTGTAAATACGTACGATTATTGTAAATTCTAAAACTAATTATTATTTATTTTTACATTTATAATTTTTTAAAATTAATATGTAAAGTATAAATATATATGGTTATAATAAATACGTATGATAGAAGCTCGGTGATAAGACAAAATAATGTCTTCTACTTGCCAGTGTTTTTATTTATAAGCTTATAATTAAAGCTTATTATAAAAAAAAAGTATAATTCGTATGAAAAATACATAACAGCAAATATCGCAATGTTTTTTTCATATGAATTAAACATTGAACATAACGGTTATTACCCGTAATAAAACACCATATCAAAATCAAAATATAACGGGTATTTTTTTTACTGCGTTTTTAAGTGGTTTTTCGTATAAGATAAATTCACACTACTAATATTACACTACACAACAAGAAAATCTTATCACTTAAGTTTTGCTCGGATTTAATTCTTTGATTCGTAGATAATTCTGAATCGCATTTTTGATAGAAACTAGTATGAAAAACTTTTCTGAATTAACCGTAAGAAGTTCATCTTTTTTGTTTGGATTTTTTTTTTTTTTTTTTGTTCTTGATCTTAATGTTGTTGTGTAGATATACTAATAGTATTCTACACAATAGTAATTTACACAACAAGAAAAATAGTAATCTACACAACAAGAAAAATAGTTAACATTGGAAACAAAGCATTTCCTTCGATTAATATTTTCTGTAAACTTATGCAAGCTTTTACTAAAACCATACAATTTGCCAACGTTGTTTTTATATCATTATGGTTACAAATGCGACGTCGCCAACAACTAAAAACCAATGTTGATAAAACGTATATTTAAAGTCGGAAAATGGTTGTATTTTCTATGTTGATTCAACGTTTTATTTTATACATTGGCCCAACAATGTATTTTAAGTTGACATAACGTTGTATTTACGTTTATTCAACGTTGAACTTTAGTTGGCAAAAGGTTGTATTCAATACTATTCGGAATTATATATATATATATATATATATATATATATATATATATATATATATATATATATAATATATATATATATATATATATATATATATAAATATATATATATATATATATATATATATATAAATATATATATATATATATATATATATATATATATATATATATATATATATATATATATATATATATATATATATATATATATATATATATATATATATATATATATAGAATAGAATAGAAAAGATGCTGTACACACTTGAGGTGTGTAGAGTCTTAATTACGTAGAATTAAGACTATGACAGCCGATTACAAAAATCAGTGTTCAGAAACCGAAATAATTATCGATATAGTTTTTAAAAATGTTCAAATTATCTTTATCTAATATCCATTGTGGAAGAGAATTCCAATCATTTATAACTCTGTTGGTAAAGAAATGGTGACGAATTCTTGATTTTGTAAATTGTCTGCGTATTCTACAATTGTTACTTCTACTAGATCGCTCCAGCTCAAAATTTAAAGGAGGATGGTGAAAATTAACAATATCTTTCCCTTTTGAGATCTTATACATTTGAATCAGATCACCTCTTCTTCTATCAAACAAAGTTGGCAATTCAAGTATCTTTAATCTTTCTTCATACGACTTCCCCCTTAAAGATTCAATTCTCGTAGCCCTGTGTTGCACGATTTCAAGATTGTCAATGTCCTTTTTCCAAAATGGACTCCAAACTGTTGCTCCATATTCCAAATGGGGACGTACTAACGATTTGTATAGTAACTTTAATGAAAGTTCATCCAAATACTCAAAAGAGTTTTTGATCATGCCTAATTTTCTGTTTGCTTTACCTATAGCTGAATTAGCATGATATTTTCACTCTAGATTATTTGAAATGAAAATCCCAAGATCATTTTCTATCATTGTTTCTGTTAAAACAGAGTTGTTCAATTTATATTCATATCTTGGATTCTTTTTTCCAATATACATGACTTTACATTTTGATTCATTAAATGTAATTAACCAATCTTCAGACCATTTAACTAACCTGTTAATATCCTCTTGTAATATTTTATTATCATCATAACAATGATTGATTGAAATAACTTTGGTATCGTCTGCATATAATTTAGTGTCTTTAATAATCCCTCTACATAAGTCATTAATGAAGATTACAAACAAAAGAGGTCCGAGTACTGAACCTTGTGGTACTCCACTAGTAACCATCTTCCAACCTGAAATATATTCTCTTATCACAACCCTCTGTGTTCGGTCTGACAAAAATGATTTACACCAATTTAACAAAGATGATACAAATCCTAGTCTGAATAATTTTTTCAGTAATTTCGTGTGAGAGACTGAATCAAATGCTTTTTTAAAATCCAAAAATAAAACATCAACGGAAATATCCTCTTCATACGCTTGCGTGATTAAATCTAATGTTTCTAACAGGTTTGTTATACAACTTTTGTCATTAACAAAACCATGTTGCTCTTTAGAAATTAAATTGTTTTCAATGAGGAACACCATCATATGATCTTTAATAATTCTCTCCATAACTTTACCAACAATTGATGTTAATGAAACCGGTCTATAATTTGTTGGATCTAGTTTATTTCCTTTTTTGAATAACGGAACAACGTTTGCACATGACCATAACTTTGGAATAGATCCTGTAATAAACGATTTAACAAATATTATTGCTAAAGAACTTGACAAAGATTCTGAACATTCCTTTAAAACTTTTAGGTGAACATTATCTGGACCTACTGATTTGTACATGTTTAAATTACTCAAATGTTTCTGAATAATAGAAATACTAAAATCTGGATGAGAACATTTTGTTAAAAGATTGTCGTCTAAAACTTCTTCTGGTGAGTCATCTTGTATAAACACTGAAGCAAAGAATTCATTAAGAGTGTTTACTATCTCTTGATTATCAGTAGTTATAATACCATTATGTAGCTTTATGGCTTTGATCGAGTCTTTAAATCTTGTTTTGTTGTTTATATAAGCATAGACACTTTTAGGATTGCTTTTTGAATTAAGTGCCAAGTTTTTTTCAAAATTGCGAATACTTTTCTTGACTAGTTTTTTTATATCTTTATTTAATTTTTTATACTTATTGACTTCTAAAAGACTTTTAAAACCTGAATTTCTGTTTCTAAACCAACATTTTTTATTTTCTTTACACATGCTTTTAAGTTCAGTTGTCATCCATAGTGAGTTATTTTTTAGTTGAAAAGAGTTTTTATCTAAATTTAGCGTTGGTATATATTTTTCACATCCTATTTCATATTTTCTTAGCCATTTTTCGTAACATTCATTAACACTTAGTCCTTCAAATTCATTTATCCAGTTTATGTTATTAAAATACAAATCTAACGCTTTATAGTTTCCATTTTTCCACAATAATTTTTTCTTCCTCGTTTGTAGTGATATTAATAAATTAGGTTTATTTTCATAACCAAATCGAAATTTCAAAATATGATGACCATGATCGATACCACCTAACGGTGGAAAATGTTCAAGAAAATAAACTCTATTGCTATTATCAGTCAAAATGAGGTCTAAAATGTTAGTATCAATACCAAACTTTACTTGAAAACTAGGACTGATAACATTTTGGTGCAGGTAACAGTCATGTAACGACTCAATAAACATACTTGCTGTTGTGTCACTGTCATTTATAATTTCACTAAAACTTTCATCGTTCCACTTGATGTTTGCATAGTTAAAGTCACCACATATTAAAATACCAGAGCATTTGTTATTTTGTTTGAGTACATATGCTTGTTTTAATGGTTTTATAATGTCAATACACTTTTCACTATTACTAAGACCTGTCCGGTACATACAACCACATAAGATTTGCTCTTTGCCAATTTCAATCAAACACCATACTTGCTCAATATTTTCATTTATTAGATATTTTTCATTTATTTCATGAGATTTAATATTCTCTTGTATATAAATACATACACCACCACCACGACTAAATTGACGATCTTTTCGAAACAGATTATAACCAGGAATATTAGTAGTAGACATTGCTGACCACCAAGTCTCACAAACAAATATAACTTGAGCCTTAGATCTGGATATATCATCAATGAATTCGTCAAATTTATTATTTAAAGAGGTCGCATTTGTATACCAACATGTTAAATAATCGATATTTTCTGTTTTTAAACCTTTTTGAAGGTCTTGATTCATTTTCTTAACCAGCAGTGTATTAGCACTTGAGTTCAAATGATTACTTCCTCCAGTGTCTGCATCAGGGTTATTTAATTGGTTATATATATATTGACAAGGTGTATGTAAAGAATGTTTAAAATTATGTGTGTTATACTGTGATGACTTGAACAACAATTGCTATTTGTTTATCAACACTACTTGTTTATTTCTAATTACGTGATAGCTTTTAACTTGGTCCCAATCGACTTTTAGGTTGAGTGGTTTATTTAATTCTCTACATTTATCCCTGAGTTGTTTATCCAAGTTTCTCTGAGCATCAGTTAAATCAGGATTTACATAAATACCATTAAACTTACGGTATGATTTTTTTATAAAGTCATTTCTCGTGTCCTTATTTCTTAACTCGACAATTACTGGTGCAATACCATTTTTAGATTTTAATCTAAAAATACGAACCATATGAAGTTTATCTATTGATACTTGATCCAATAAATCTAATACTTTTTTTTCGTCATCTTTCTTTATATCTGCGCCATCAGTTTTATTGGATTCTTCTAAACCAAAAATAATTACGTTCTTCTCTCTTCGTTTAATTTCTTTATTTTCATTCGAAACTGTATTAATAATATCAATCTGAGATTGAGTTTTATTTAATTTTCTACCTGTTACAATATTCCAAGCTTCATTTGGAGCAGGAACAATAACATTTACAACTTTGTTGTTTAAATCTTCATTCTTTTTAGTTAAATCAGCAACTGTTAATACTAATGATTGTATTGTTTTTTTCAAATCTGCTACAGCATTACTAATCTTTGATTCATATTCAATTCTTAGTTTACTCTCCAGTGCATCCAGAGCGTCTTTGAATTCTTTTGCATTAACCATAATATATTAGTTATAATATAGTTAACCTTATTACACAGGGACTAAAAAGTTTCAGTATGTGTTTATATATATATATATATATATATATATATATATATATATATATATATATATATATATATATATATATATATATATATATATATATATATATATATATATATATATATATATATATATATATATATATATATATATATTTGTATTGACGTCCCTCTTAGAAGGGTTAATCTCGTGAACAAAAAAAAATAAATAAACCGTTTTACAAAGATCCGTAAGGGTAAATAACCAAATATAAAATATTCACATCCGTTAAAAAACTAAATATAAAAAACAAAAAAAATAAAAATCAATATAAAATCGATTAAAACGAAAAAGTAAAATAAAACGAAAAAGCGAAACAAAACTAAAAATCGAAACTCAAGAAAGATAAGATTACTTATAATAATTTTTTATATCAGCAACCAGATTAAGATTTCCATTTTTAAAAATATTTCTAGTCTCATTAATGTGTTTATCTTGTGTGTTATTTGTTTTTACAATAAAAAGTTCTTTTTTTGATATATTTTTAACTTTAATATCTAGTTTCTTCAGTAAAAATTGTATTCTAAATATTTTCTTTTCATAATATGACTTCATCCTGTTAAAAAATATTTCTACAATTAGCGTTTCGAGTAAAATATTTCCAAACTCTCTATCGTGTTTCTCCACGCTATATGCTCATAATAAAAATTTAAGAGAATTTTGATGAGGGTATTCAGAAGGATAAAGTTGATCAAGAATGTCTAAGACAAAAAGTATTAAAGGCTGTACTTTATTGCAATTGTACATCATATGATCTAAAGTTTCATCTAGTGCTCCGCATTGCGGGCATATTTTATCTACTATTAATTTCCTATTAAACATATTTTCATTTGTTGGTAGTATAAAACGCGCTATTTAAATAGTATATCACTTGCTTTTTTATTTGTGTTTCTTTTGTGTATTTTTTTAAAAAATTGTTTTCAGTCATCTTCATTTAGCGTTTGCATGCTATTGTAATCACTCACTGACTATTTTTTATATCTTAGATTCAAAGGGTTTTTAGGTTTGTTTAGTACTGTAATATTTATATATTCGCATTTATTCTTTCGTTTATCACGGATGTTATTGTTATAAAACATAGGTTGATTAAGTATTTCTTCTATATCTCTTATTGGAACGTAATAGGAAGTTTTAACAACGTGCCAATTTTTAAGCAATTGAAGATAAAATGGTGGAAGTTTTTTAAGTTGTGTGGAATTAGTTCGAAATATTTGTACGTTTTGGTTTGATTTCCTATGCGAGTTTATTATGTGAAACATTACGTTCTTCCACGGGCCTTCCAACCTTTGATTATTTAATTTGGTGACCCATTACATTTGGATTGCCTTAAGTTTGTTTATTAAACTGATAACTCCAACTCCACCATTTTTTATTTTTTATTGTGTTGTTTGTTTGTTCAGGTTGGGTATTTTCCTTCCCCATAGAAAGTTGTTTAGTTTTGTTTCCATTTTGCTTAAAACTCCATTATTTGGGAGGGGTACTATAAAGGCTAGGTGTGTTATTTGTGGATTACCAAAGAGTTAATAATGATTTCCCTTCCCTTTAATGAAAGTTTATGTTTGCTCCATTTGTTTAGGGTATTATCCATTTTCTGGAATCAGTCCCTCTAGTGGGTGAAGTTGGAGAAACTGCCTAAAGCTGAGAAAGTGATACCGAGGCTCTTAAACGATGATTCCCCCCATTCAACATTTAGTAATAGTTCCTTATCTTTAAATCTATTTTCTCCTAACTATATACCTTGGCATTTCGTCAGGTTTATTTTAGCGCCTATGGCTTTTTTGTTTAGTTTTAAGGCTTGTCCTACAACTTTTATAGATTTATCTCCCGAGAGGTAGAAGTTGGTATCATCAGCGTATTGCTGGATTTTTGTTTCTTTTCCACCAGTTACAATCCCTTTAATGTCCTTATTTTGTCTAATATATGTTGCAAATATTTCAGCCTGTATAATATCATTGAATAAGGGCAACCTTGTCGTACTCCTCTTAAGAATTTTTATATGTTCGGATAAAAAGCCATCAATTTTTATTTTAGCATTTGTGTTATTATAGATTGTCTTAATATGAGAAATAAAAACCTTTGCAAAACCAAAGTGTTCAAGACTTTTAAATAAAAAAGGTTCTATCTACTCTATCGAAAGCTTTCACTTGATCTATGGAAAGTATACATGTTTCTAGTTTATCAGTAATAGAAATGCTGATAATATCTCTAGTGTAACTTAAATTGTTGTTTATTGTTCTGTTTTTAATCGAGGCCGTTTGGTTACTATTAATAATTTTTGGTAAAACTTTGTCCAACCTATTGGCTAAAGTTTTAGTTAGAATTTTATAGTCTACATTAGTCAGAGATATAGGTCTCCAGTTACTTATTTCATTTTTATTTCCTTTTTTGTAAATACATGTAATTAAGGCTTCTTTTTGTGAGGGCGTCATTTCACCAGTATTCAGCACGTTATTTAACGTGTCTTTCAGGTCATTTTTTATCAGTTCGAAGAATATTTTATAGTATTCTATTGTTAAGCCGTCTGATCCTGGTGATTTATTATTTTTCATTTGTGATAGGGTTTGTTTAATTTCATATTCTGATAGTTTTTTTTCTAATTGTATATTATCTTCTTTAGTGACTTTATTAACTTTAGAGTTGATTAAAAGAAATTCCTGGGAATCGTTATCGTTTTTTATTTTTGTATAGATTTTTATAGAACTCTTTGAATTCATTTTTTTTTAATGTATTTTAATTCACCTCCTCAAGGCCGAGAAGGCCACTACAGACGAGGAGGCTAATTATTTGTGGTTATAACCCTCTCTTTCCACTCTATAACTCCGAAACACGAACCTTGATGAACAAGGCCGCTGCGTGGAGAAACGAATTGAGCGCTGTACTACCAGGGACGTGGTGGGGATTGAACTCGATCTATAGGATGTGTCCAGATGTATTTTTTGTTTCTCCATTTTTGTCGTATATTTCTGAAACGTATTGTTTTGATAGATTGTTTTTTTCTCGACCGAAGAATAATTTTGTACATTTCTCTCCCTCTAATCGCCATTGAACTTTTGCCCTTATATCTTCGGCTTTTGTCTTTTACTTTTTCGATTAATTCTAGTTTCGTTTTGATGTCTTTATATAAAATTTTCATATTTTTATTTAAGTGCATTTTCCTGGATGCATTTTTTAGAAGTTTTTTTAGTTTATATTCTTTTTTATTTTTATTTTGACTTAGTTTTTTGCTAAATTTTGTAGAAGTTTGTTTTCTTTTTCTTTTCCGGCTTCCCACCATTCTTTTGTGTTTGTAAAATTTTGTTTATGTTGTCTCCACTCTTCCAAGGTTGTTTCTATAAAAGTTTTATATTCCTTGTTTTGAACGAGCGCGTTATTTAATATCCACGTTCCTTTTCCGAAAGTTTTTTTGTTATTCGTTATTCCTATAATTTGAGCATTACAATGATCCGTTAATATTGTTGGCTCATTTTATTGTAGGTTCTTATATTTTGTCTACAAATTTTACTTATATAGAAACGATCAAGTCTTGAGTGGGAAAATATCAAACATCGATCTAGTCTTGTGTGGGAAACTCCCATTCAAGACTAGATCGTTTGTATGTATGTATGTAAAAACATCGCAAAAAGTTGATTGTTTTTAGGATCTAAACCAATTGTTGATTCAATGTATATATTTCGACGTTAATTCAATGTATATAAATTAACATTTTTCCAATGTATGTAAAAACATCGAAAAAATTTAATTGTTTTTACGATCTATACCCAACGTTGATCCAATGTATATATTTTGACGTTGATTTAATGCAAATAAATCAATGTTGATCCAATGTATGTAAATACATCGCAAAAAGTTGATCGTTTTTACGAACTAAACCCAACGTTGATCCAATATATGCGACCAAACATTGCTATTGCGAAATTATATAACTTAAATAAAATATTCCGTGATCATTAAAATATCAAACACAATCAACACAAACATCATTTTTGTTTCAATGATCAAGCATTGACAACCTTATTTAAAAATTTTAATGTTTATGTAGGCTATAAATAAATATAAATATATACATTTATATGTATAAATACATATATTTATATGTATAAATACATATATAAAATAGAAATATATATATATATATATAAATATATATATATATATATATATATATATATATATATATATATATAAATATATATATATATATATATATATATATATATATATATATATATATATATATATATATATATATATATATATATATATATATATATATATATATATATATATATATATATATATATATATATATAAAGATATATATATAAAGAAAATATATAAAGAAAGAAAATATATAATTATAATTATAATATAAATATAAAAATAATATAAATATTATTATTAAATTATATAAATATAAAAATATAAAATATAATATAAATATTATTATTAAATTATATAAATATAAAAATATAAAATATAATATAAATATAAAAAAAAAGAAAATATATAAATAAAGATATATATATATAAAGAAAATAGAATTTAATGAAAATTTAATTCCGAATAGTAATGAATACAACGTTTTACCAATTTCAACGTTGTTCAAAAGTTTAACGTTGAATCAACGTAAATACAACGTTGGGCCAACGTATAAAACGTTAAATCAACGTAGAAAATATAACCATAACTTTCCGACTTTAAATAAACGTTTTATAAACATTGGTTTTTAGTTGTTGGCCGCATTTGTAACCATAATGATATAAAAACAAAGTTGGCAGCCGATGTTGGGCCAACGAAACGCTCGACATTGTTCTAATGTCTTAACAACGTATTTGTGCTAGCTGGGTAGGTATATATAAATTTATTTATTAAAGTTTTATATTTCATATATTCTTCTTTTCAAATATTATAGTATACAATAAGTATTTTGTTCTTACTATTACTTTACCCTTTTTTATACTGTTTAAGTTCTGTAGTGTCATAATACTTAAAAAAAATTAATGTGACTAATGTTAGATTGTGATTTTCTAACATTCAACTTTGTGATGAACAATAACAATAAGGTCGTAAATGCGGACATTCATTTATAATACAATGAGGTTGGTTACCGTACAGATTTATTCTGCTAATATTAGGATCTACTACAATTGAGTTATCAGGTAAAACATCAGCATTAGCTTCAAAAGCTCCATTACTAGGATAAACTGTTATAACAACTTCATAATATTTCTTGGCGATAACAGTAGTGTCGTAAACAACACCACAAGAATCACACTTATCATTTTGTTTTGTTTTTATAAAGTGACTGACTTCTTTTTTAGGGGTTTTTAAACCCGAAGATAAAACTGATTGCAACGTCAACTTCATACAATAATTTCGAGCTTTTTCATTTTCGTTTAGTAAACTATTTAAATAACGAACAACTTCGTGCGCAATTTTTTTTACTGTTTCATCTGTTACAGCAACTACTTCATAGTTTAAGCAAGGACACCAATGGTCATCAACGCCAGAGTTTTCACAAGTTCTTACGGTTGGATCAATTTCAGTAAACAAACTCTGACCAATCAATTTCTTACTTGGAATATCTGGATAACTTAGCATATGTTGCAGTGTTGCGTAAACATCAAAGTGGTTAGTTAAAACATTGGAATTTTTTTTCAAAGCTCTAAGCATTTTTGGGTACTTATTTTTAAAGTCAGGTGGTAAAGTAATAGAAAAAAAGGGCAATCTTTCCTCCAGTTTTCCTTGAGTTGTTGAGCGAAAATCACCGATGCGTGCGCCGTGATCCCCAAAAATAATAAGAATAGTGTGATTAATTCTTGTAGGATATTTGAAAAAGTTTATTATTTCAAGAATATCTTCATCAATTGCTTGTAAACCATTAAAATCATTGTGCCCAATATCGGCGTTTATTATCAAAGATAATTTTGGTAGATCTTCGAATGTTTTTGTGAATGTTTTAAGAAGTTTGGTGTTGTATTCAACATCACATTTAGCGGATGAATTTTGAGCTAACCAAAATGGACGTAGATACCAAGATGTTGGCAAATTATTAAAGCCATTCAGACGATAGTGAAAAGTACCCCACTCTGGATTGTCTTCACTTAACATAGTTAGATAGCCAGCTTTGTGAAAATCATTAAAAATAAAATTGAATTGGTCACATGTACCAGAATTAGATATATTTCGTCTTGCCTCAGGAAGGTTTTTTTCATGTTCACCTAAAATGTTGAAGATGTAACTTATTAACAATATAAGTAGATTTAACATTTATATTAGATACCACTAACTATAAAAAATGTTTGGTTATTAAACTAATCTTTTTTTATTTTTGCTTAATTTGTATTTAGTACTGTTGGTACAAAAATATTAAATACAAAGTCAGATGAATTTTATTGATGCATTGTAGGAAATTACAACAAATTATTTAACAATAAGTAAGGGTTTTTTTGGGCTATAGGTTTTTGTAAAACTGCGTTTATAAAAATCCGCGGTTTCTGCTTGAATTTAAAAAAAAACGAGCTTAACCGTGGTTTTCGTTTTTTTGTGTTAAGTAATAAAACTTATGTAAATTTATCTTGTATTATTTATTAAAAAAGTTGTTTAAACAAAGTGTTCTAACATTATGTTTATATTTTAAAATAAATTTTAGAATGAGTTATTTTTATGATAAAAATAAGTCATTGTCTTTTGTCAGGTCAGGTTATCCTGCTAACATGTAACCCAGTACAATCTGCTTCAAGTCCTGCTACCTTGTTGGATACGCCTTTTTAGGCAAAGGTTAGGAGATACCAATTCCGATATAAAACACCCCCTTCCTTGGGGCTCTTGGTTGAGTAAAGGCTAGTTAAGATAAAAAGGTGTCTCGATAAAAATACTCATCTTGGGCAGATGTTAAATGCATCCGGCTACTTTCTTGTAGAAAGCCTCCTAGGCAAAGACTTAAGGGTGAACAGATTCTATCTGTTGACCAGCCTTGCACCTCCTCTTCATCTATTAGGCTAGCACAGATGTATTTTTAATACACTGTTTCCAGTTTAGGATGTTGAATGCTGAATCTTCCTGACTCAATGCATGGGTTTTGCTTGTGTCTCTGTTTTTATGACTAGGCAACTCATTCTATTATCTCCTAATGTGAGTACAGCTCTAAAACTCAGTTTTATGGTTCTGAGGCATGCTGGTAGTTAGGTTTCCCAAACTCTGTAGTAGCTCTCAGAGAGGCTGATTAATACAACAACTGAAGAATATCAAAGTAATAACAGTGCCATGTTGCGCATGGATGGTGTCCCTGTTTGTACTTTTGGTGTGCATTGCCAAGGGCACATTGGAGCCCTTTGTTACGGCTTAGGGTTTATTAATAGTAATGAGGCAATTGTTTGGGCTATTAAACAGTGTACTGAGTACTATCTATGCTTTGAGTCAAGTTCTTTAACAAATTTGAACATGAATAAAGTAACAAAAACTATAAAACACAAAAAACCATTGCCATCATCATGTTCTCTAAACCTATCATTCACTAATATTCGTGGTCTTCGAAGTAACCTTTCTTTTGTTGAGTCTTATCTCTTGCAAAGTTCACCAGACCTACTTGCTCTTTGTGAGACCAATTTGAATTATGTCTCATCTTGTAATCTTAGTGTTGATGGTTATCTTCCTTGAATTCGTAAAGACTCCAATAGTCACATGCTTGGCTTTAACATTTACATTCGTAAGAACTCACCCATTTGTCGGGAAACTAGGTTTGAATCCACAGACTACTCTTTTATGTGCTTTCCAACTCGCTTTCAAGACAAACCGAATCATTTATCTTCTCTACTCGACTTATGTCCTGTTCCTGATCCTAGTTGGTGATCAGTTTCTTCACATTTACCCTTAGGTGCTTCTGATCACAGTTTGATCTCACTAAAACTATTATCTCATTTTTCTTTATCACCAGAATCCCCCTACCATTGTACATCTTACAGCTACTTTAAAGCTGACTGAGACTCTTTCCGTGATTTTCTTCGTGATGGCCCTTGGGTAGAAATCTTGCGTCTTTCTGTTGACAAATGAGCTTCTTACATAACTTCGTGGATTCAAGCTGGCATGGAATTCTTTATTTCCTCTCGACGATTCCAGGTCTAGTCTCACTCTTCTCCGTAGTTTACCTCACATTGTGCTGCTGCAATTGCCAATCGAAACCATTATTTCCCTATCTATCAGCAAAACAATTTTCTAGAAAAAAGACGTTTGTTTATTACTGCTAGGAACCTTTGTAAAAAAGTTTTGTCTAATGCGAAAGCCCGCTATTCTCAGGTCATAAAATCTCGTATTTCATCACAAAAATTAGGCTCTCGTGACTTCTTCAGAATCTTTAATAGTATCAATAATAAGGACAAATCTGTAATTCCACTCTCTTGTATGACACAGACTTTGTCCCCTCACCTCAAGACAAAGCTGAATTGTTTGCTAAGAACTTTTCATCAATATCATCTCTTGATTCCACTAGTTGCGTTCTACCTGATATAGCCGTCAAACAGGTTAATTCATTCTTGACATTCGTATCACTCCAGCTCCTGTATCTAAATTGATTTCCTGTTTAGACTCTTCTGCAGCTTGTGGCCCGGACAACATACCTGTTATAGTCTTGCAAAAGCTTTTTACGGAGCTGTCGTCTAAACTTTAAAAACTTTTCAACAAGTGCTTCTCAAAGTATTGTTTTCCAGCCTGCTGGAAAGCAGCATCTGTTATCACTGTTTTTAAAAATTCTGGAGAGCGATCTGATTTGTCTAACTACCGTCCTATTAGTCTTCTTCCTATCATTAGCAAGGTTTTTGAATTTGTAATTAACAAACACTTAATCTCTTATCTTGAATCTAACAACTTACTTTCTGATCATCAATATGGATTTTGATCTTCTCGTTCTACGACTGATTTGCTAACAGTAATTAAACGATAGGTTTTATCATGCATTAGATAAAGGCCATCGCTTTTGACATTTCTAAAGCGTTTGATAAAGTTTGGCATGCTGGTTTTCTCCATAAGCTTTCTTCTTACTGTGCATCTGGAAAAATCTTTAAGATTATTGAATCCTTCCTTTCCAATCGTAGTATAAAAGTTGTTCTAGATGGACAGCACTGTTCTTCTTATTCTGTAAACTCAGGGGTTTGTCAAGGTTCAATCCTTGGCCCTATACTCTTTTTAATTTACATTAACGATCTTCCAGATATTCTCACATCTAAGGTGGCATTGTTCGCTGATGATACTACCATTTATTCTTGTCATGATAAGAAGCCATCACTCTCTGATTGCTTAGAGGGGCATTTGAGCTTGAAAAGAATTTTACTTCTGTTACAGCATCGGGCTCACAGTGGCTGATGAACTTTAATTCATATAAAACTCATTTTTTTTTTAGCCAATCGTTATTGCAATAATTTAGACCTTTCTACATTTATGAACGGTAATGTACTTGATGAATCATCTACCCTTCATCTTCTAGGATTAACCCTTACTTCCGATCTTTCTTGGAAACCGTATATCAAATTCATTGTAAAATTAGCATCTGTTAAAGTTGCATCTCTTTATCGAGCTCAACACTTTCTTACACCGGATTCTATTATCTCTATAAATCTCAAAACCTTCCTTGTATGGAATATTGTTGCCATATCTGGGGTGGATTTATAATTTGCAATCTTTTGAGTCGTCTGTCAATCGTTACCTTGTTCTACACTCTTCATCTTTTCTTTTCCAGTAACTTCCAACTTTAATTAGTGATTGCCTGCAGCCTTGTTGGAAGAGAAGATGTTAAAAAATTTTTTTTTTAAGAAAACTAAATAATTTAACGATTCATCAGATAATTGTGATTATTTCTGGTTTTTGTGCAGAAACTAGTAGAGCTCAAAAATACGTGTTCGACATCTAATTAGGTGGGTCTGGTAATTAGGTGGGCTTTATAGAGAGTATCGAATTGTAAATTTTTTTCAAGATTTTCTGTTCATTTGTCCGTATTTCTGTTCGACAAAACTCTGGCTTTAGCCGTTTAAATTGATCAGTAGATTCTGGCAAGTGTGTGATGCTATCTTTATTGAGAAGTGCATTTAATTCATCCTTAAGAGAAACAGGTGAACTTTCTGATGATGTACATGGTGCAATTTAATGACTCAAAATCTAACTTGTTGATTTTATTAAGAGCATTTACTTCAGTAAATGTCTAGAATAAACATTTCTTAGTTTTTAACAAAGGAGCAGTCATTGAAAAAAGCGAATTTCAACGGTGAAGAACATTGAGATGCAGTTTGATTTCTTTAACTAATTCCTCAGTAAATTTCGTTTTTAATAATTTTTTTAATTTTATTACAATACACATTTTACTTAAAAAATTATTTTACTTCAAAAAATTTTTAAAAAATGGCAGTTACACTTGCTGAAATTAAAAAAATGCTACAAGAAATTTTAATGGAATACAAAAAAGAAACAGAGGCGATGCTGAAGCAACAAGAAAAAATATTTGTTGAAATTTTAAGCGCAAACACGAAAATCATTAATGAGCGGCTTGATAAAGTTGAACAAAATTTTAAAGAAAAGGCTAACCTAAACAAAATCTTGGTAAAAGATATTGAAGGCATTAAATTATCTTTAAATTTTCAAGTAGAACTCTTCGATAAAAAAATTAAAAAAGTCCACGAACAGAACAATGAACGCTTTGAAAAGGAAAACATTCTAGCGGAAAATAGAAACGAAAAATACAGAAAAATCGAAGATAGATCTCGAAAAAAAAATTTGCGAATTGATGGAATACCAGAAAGTGTAAAAGAAACTTGGATTGAAACTGAAGAGAAAATTCAATCACTCTTATCAAATAAATTAGGACTGAATGGCGTTGAAATCGAGCAAGCTCATAGGACCGGATTGAGAAAGGATGGACGTCTAAGAACAGTTTTAATTAATTTGCTTAGACACAAAGATAAAGCCAAAATCCTTCAAGAATCGCACAAATTAAAAGGAACGAACATGTATATAAACGATGATTTTTCCCTCGATACCGTAATAGTTAGAAAGAGATTGCTGACTGAAGTCAAAAAAAGGCGTCAAAACGGTGAGAATGTTGCCGTCAGGTATGACAAAATTGTTAATCTAAATTACGCTTTCATTAAAAATAACAATAAACCTATTATTAAAACAAATAAAAAATAAAAATATGATAACCATATAAATAGCTGTAAGAAAATAATTACATTCAACATGGCGGAAACCAATATGCCAAACATTTTAAATATGTCTCAAAGAGATAATATACTTTTAACAAATAACATTGATCCTGACGTAAACATTTTTGACAAACTTTTTGTCAAAAATGTTTACGTCAGGATTATTTATCGGGTTAAAAATCAATTCATCAAGCAAGAAAAAAGAGCATCGGTGGAGGAGTGTGTATTTTTGTTTTAGATTCTTTTATTTTCAAAAAGATAGAAAACCTTAGCATAAATAATGAAGACTGCGAGTCGATAACTATTGAGATAATCAATCAAAAAGCTAAAAATACTTTCATTACTGCTATATACAGACCACCCAATGGCAATTTCAAACAATTTCAAAAACATCTGGAACGCATATTACCTGAGACAAGTAAAAACATTTATTTAACAGGTGACTTTAACATAAACCTTTTAAATACAAATTGCGATTCCAACGTCAGGCGCTTTGTAAATACACTTCTTCAGCACAGTTTTATACCACTTATAAACAAACCGACGCGTGTAACTTCTTTAACTTCTTCAATCATTGACAATATTATAACAAATAACTACATGCTTTATAAAACTAAAAGTGGTATCATAAAATCCGATATAAGTGACCATTTTCCAAATTTTCTGATAATCAATCGCTTAACTATTGAAGATAATAATTCCCCTACCACCTACGTCAGACAAATAAACAACAATTCTATAATAAATTTTCGCGATTTGATACATGAAACCAATTGGGAGTTCATAGCTGAGTGCAATGATGCGAATAATGCTTATGATCTTTTTATACGCTTATCTTTCAAACAATAAATCAAAAGATCAAAAAAACAATTCATTCTAAAAACCTGCGTAACCCTTGGATGACAAAAAGCTTAAAAAATCTTCAAAAAAAAGCAAAGCTCTACGATAATTTTTTAAAAAATAAAACTTTAACTAATGAAACTAAATATAAAAAATACAAAAACTCTTTTGAAAAATTAAAAAAACAAATAAAAAAAAACTATTACTCCAATCTGCTCGAAAATTCAATAGATAATACTAAAAAAAAATAGGATATAATAAAAGAAGTAACTTGGAAAAAGAAATTAAACATAAATACTGTTTTTCCAAAGCGTTTACAAACAAAAATGAACACAGATATTTTTGACAGAGAGAAAATTGCTGATATGTTTAATGAATTTTTTATAAACGTTGGTAAAAATTTAGCCGAAAAAATAATTCCGGGAAACAAAACGTTTAAGTCTTTTTTCAAAAAAACACACTCAATTATGAATGAGTTTGAAGTATTCTCGGATGAACTTCGAACAGCTTTAAATTTACTAAAAACCAACAAGAGTCCAGGAATCGACGAAATCAATGCAAGTGCTTTGAAATCAGTATTTGCTATTATTGAATCACCTCTTTTAACATTATTCAACTTATCTTTAAAAACTGGTGTTTTTCCTGATAAATTAAAAATAGCAAGAGTAGTCCTTATTTATAAAAATGGCGACGACTCTTTAGCATCCAACTATAGGCCTATATCAATACTTTCTTGTTTTTCAAAGCTTTTCGAACGTGTTATGTACAATAGATTATACAACTATCTTGAAACAAATAACATTCTGTATAACAAACAATTTGGTTTTCGCAAGAGTCATTCAACATATCATGCAATAATTGAATTAGTCAATAAAATTTTGAATGGTTTCGAAAATAATGAATATACTCTAGCCTTGTTTATCTATTTAACAAAAGCATTCGATACAGTTGACCACGAGATCCTCCTGCACAAACTAGAGATGTATTGAGTAACAGGCAACAATCTATGGTGGTTCAGAAATTACTTAAATAACAGGAAACAAGGAGTGTCGTACAAAACAGCTTGTACACGGTTACAAACAATAAGTTGTGGTGTACCCCAAGGCTCCATTCTTGGACCTTTACTATTTTTAATTTATGTGAACGATATTAACTTAACTTCAAACAATCTTAATTTTACTCTTTTTGCAGATGATACGAATATTTTTTTACTCACTCAAATATAAAAACAATATTTTCTACAGTTAATCACGAGCGGCAAAACTTAAACGAGTTTAAAGCTAATAAACTTTCCTTAAACATCCTCAAAACCAAATATGTTTTATTTCTATCATCTTAAATCATCTAATTCTATTAATTTACCACTTCAGCTTCCCCAGCTTATGATCAATAGCATTAATATAGAAAGAGACCATTCGATGAAAATCCAGGGAATAATTTTTCAAGAAAATCTTAGTTGGAAGAATCATATTTTGCACATCGAAAATAAAATCTCCAAGTCAATCGGCATCATGCATAAAATAAAACACCTTCTAAATAAAACTTGCTTAAAAAAATATATATTATTCGTTCATTCACAGTTATATCAACTATTGCAATATCGTTTGGGCAAGCACATATATGTAAAACAAAAGCAAGCGTGTCGAATTGTATGCAAAGCTAACAGATATATCCATGCCAAACCATTATTCAGGGAAATTGGAGCTCTAAATGTTTATGAACTGAACCTTTTCCAAAATGTATTATTTATGTTTCAATCGCAAAACAATTTACTACCAAAATACTTTGAAAATCAATTTTCCACCATTGATCACAAATACCCAACAAAGTACTCTTTTCAAAACTTTAACATTCCAAAAACTTTACTTAAAATAACTGATTTCTCTATCTTATCTCGAGGACCGCGGCAATGGAATTCGATCCTTAAAGAAGAAATAAAAAACATGAAGTCATCAAATCTCTTCAAAGCAGCTGTCAAAAAGCACCTATATAACTTAAGTGACGTCAACATACTCTCCTACTTTTAGAGATCAAATTAATAATAACTAAATCGAACTTATTCCTTTTGGATGACCACAAACGATGATTATATCACAATACAAATAGTTTTTTCTTTGCTATACTCATCTATCCGATCCTTACGTACAAAGCTTTGTTTTTTACGTACAAGGCTATGTATTTGCTTTATTTCTACTTATGAGTTTTAAATGTCACGTTAAGCTCACGTGAAACTTATTGCAGAGTCGCAATTAAAAGGGGCTTGATGATAAGACTGCAGTCTTCTACTTGCTCCTGTCATTATTTTAATTTTTTATCTTATTTATAAATGTATGTATGTAAAATATATAGTGACGAAATAAATATAAAAATAAATAAATAAATAAAGTATAAGTAGGTACACGATTTGCTAAATAGGTAATATAGTTCACGTGTTGATAAATAAGCATATTATTTATTATCATTTTTGATTGTTGTTTTTTTTTTTGAGTTATTTAAAGTTTTTTAGAGTTATTAGAGATTACATTGGTTTCGGAACAAAGTTAGTTTTACACATAGTTTGAAATGTTTTTGGGTTAATAAAATTTTATAGAGTTGTTAGTATTTAAAATAAGATCTATAAATAAGGTTTTCAGAGTATTTAAATTATTCAATTTTTCCAGTTGAGAGTTTTAAGATATTAATTTGTTATATAGACAAGGACCACGGTACGAATTAGAAAAGCACGAGAGATTAGTTTTTTTAAAAGGTTCGCTGAATTTTCACGTTCCTCTGGTATGGTATGTGTTTTTGCTATTTTGAAAGAAATTCTTTAAAAAGTGAGAAGGAACAAGTCCAAGTTTATATTTGAGCATAAACAGCAAATTTTGGAATATATTGATTTAATACACATTTAATGCTTTTAAATTTTTTAAAAGTGGTTCAGCATGCGAGAATCTATCTTTATTAAAAACTATTCTAGCAGCATGTTTTTGTTTCCTATATCGTGTGGTTAGTTTGGATTTATGAGTGCATGGATTTATCGCCCATGCAACATTATGAGTGCATGGATTTATCGCCCATGCAACATTAGCGTATATGTAGTAGCTTTGTATGAACGACCCAGCAAACATTTTTCGTTGTTTCGACGTTAAAATTAGGTCGATTTTTTCGACGTCTTTCTTTTTACTAAAAATTGACGTGTTTTTGACGTTAAAATACAGACAATGATTAATTAACCTGATTTGAACTTTATATGAACGTCGATAAATGACTAAATATCGTCGTTAATTTTATGACCAATATTCTACCTGTTTTCAACGTTATTATTACGTCATTATATTCACGTTAAATTTTAAACATTGTTTCAACATATTTTGAACGTCAAAAATCAACCAAATATTAACGTTATTATTATGACCGTTTTTCCATCAGTTATTAACGTTATATACCAGACCCACGTTTAGACGTTACACATTAGACCGAATTTGAACCATATTTAAACGTCGATTCATGACCAAATATTGTCGTTAATTTTATGACCAATATTCTACTTGTTTTCAGCGTTATTATTAGGTTATTAAATTCATGTTGAACCTCAAACGCGATTATTTGCGCATTTTATTTGACCAAAGTTTTTTTTTTTCACCACACAATAAATTTTGTCGGTTTCGTTTGAATGTTTTAAGGTTAAACGTGTTAGTCTATACAAAAAGTAACAATCGCATTTTTGTATAAACGAGTAATTCATATTGAAAATTAAAAAATTTTACAATGAAACCGACATAATTTTCGCAGTCTGTAAAAAATAATAAAAAAATTTATAACTGACTATTTTACATATATAAATGTAAGTAGTTTAAAAAAAGTTGTTAGTAGTTTAAAAAAAGTTGTTAAGAATTGAAGTAGCATTAAGTAAAAAGACATGGAGGTGAGTTCTTTTGCCAATTAAATTATGTACACACGTTATATATAGACATTATATATAATTATACAAAATATACATATACTATATATGTATATACTATATAGATTAAAAATATATATATATACATATAGGGCCGGGGCGAGTAGAAGTCACGTGGGGGGGGGGGGCGGGGTGCCATCACAACTTTTGCCGTCTAAAAAAAAAAAAAAAAAAAAAGGTCGGGGTAAATTTAAAATTTACCGACTGCCATACTGCCATAACAACATTTGCCGACTGACTTTACCGACAGGGTCTACATTTGCCGACTAACTAGTTAAAAAGGGTCACATTTACGACTACGGGTCAAATTTGCCGACTAAATGTCATTGATGAGGGGGTGTTACACCCCCACACCCCCTATCGCGCCGGCCTTGTATATATATATATATATATATATATATATATATATATATATATATATATATATATATATACATATATATATATATACATATATATATATATATATATATATATATATATATACATATATATATATATATATATTCATATATATATATATATATATATATATATATATATATATATATATATATATATATATATATGTATATATATATATATATATATATATATATATATATATATATATATATATATGTATATATATATATATATATATATATATATATATGTATATATATATATATATATATATATATATATATATATATATATATATATATATATATATATATATATATATATATATATATATATATATATATATATATATATATATATATATATATATAGGTACGCGCACTAAAATTTTTATATTGATTATATAGTAGATTGTTATATATCATTAGAAAGGTCTTCAATACAGTATTTTAAAGGTGAAAGTTATAACATTTTTAGTAGCAAATTTTAGATATATGGAATTGTTGAAGAAACTGTGGTCAAAATAATTTTTTTTTTCAATTAAATTGTTATAACTTTGTCAATTTTTATCAAAATACCTATATCTTGGTATCACAAGATAGGTGCACTAATGGGCTACAAGTTCATTTTGGTGCCTGGATGTATTTTGGGAGCCAGAGGGGGCAATGAAACACCATCTAACCCTTAAGAAAATACAAGTTTTTGTCAGATATAAGAACTTTTTAAATGTAATTGTTATATTTTATACACAAAATATTGCCATAACTTGATTTATATATACATATATATATATATATATATATATATATATATATATATATATATATATATATATATATATATATATATATATATATATATATATATATATATATATATATATATATATATATATATATATATATATATATATATATATATATATATATATATATATATATATATATATATCCCAAATCGTTGCTCAGTAAAATACAGTGATAACTCTATCACAAACCAATGCATAAAATCATGGAATAGTTTACCTCTTCATCTTCAATCCCTCAACTCAATTTCACAATTTAAAAACTGCCTTTTTGACTATTTAATAGAAAAGTACTTTAACTAAAATGTTAGGTTCACCACAGATTGTTATTGCTACTGCTATATTATTATTATATATTTATATTAATATTATTATATATTTATATATGTTTATCTTAGTATTATTATATCTGATGTTCATATTATTTACATTTTTATTACTATCATTATTTATTATTACTTTTTTATATCATTATTATTACTTTTAATATTGTTATTATAATTGTCCTCGTTATATTTACTTTAATTTTATTATATAATTGTTATTATTTTTTAATTGGTGTTTATTGTCGATTAGTACTCCTACTATTAGTAAATTACCATGAAATGTAAAAACATTTATTTCATTTGTTATTGTTATATATATATATATATATATATATATATATATATATATATATATATATATATATATATATATATATATATATATATGTATATCCTCGACATATTAAATTATCATTTGGGCAAATATCGCAGATATCTAACTAACAGATATCTAACTAACTTGGCTTCGTGGGCATCTACCAAAAGAGTTTGCTCGCCAACCTAGGACATTGTTAGAAATGGATAGATGAAAAGCTACAGAATACAGACAATTTCTTCTCTATACTGGTCCTTTAATTTTAAAAGATATTATATCACCATCCATTTATAAGCATTTTCTTTCTCTCAGCATTGAAATAAGTATAATGCTGGATTCAAATGATGAAAGAAGATCAAAGCATCTTGATTACAGTAAGAAGTTGTTAAATTATTTTGTTAGTAATGCTTCTTTAATATATGGAGATACATTTGTTGTTTACAGTGTTTATGGGCTCATTCATTTGAATAAAGATGTTAGCAACATCAATTGTTCTCTCATATATATATATATATACACACACATATACATATATATACATATACATATATATGCATATACATATATATGCGTATACATATATATGCATATACATATATATGCATATACATATATATACATATATATACATATACATATATATACATATATATACATATACATATATATACATATATATATACATATACATATATATACGTATCATGTATAATGTGTATCATGTTTTAAATTTGAAAACTACATGCAAAAACTCAAAGGTTATGTTAGAAAAGCTAGCAATCCTGTTGTGCAAATAGACTAGCAGAATTTGATAAAATAAAAGATAAATGCTGTTTTAAACAGAGGTTTTTCACTACAATCTCTACTAGATCAAAGGATAATTGTTTTCTGTTAGCAAACAAAAACGTTGCTTTTATTAGAGAAATAAAAAATTGTGGAAAATATGTATGTGATGTGGTGAAAATTTGTGATATAGATAATATATTTACCTCACCAGCAGAATCCAAAATATTTCAGATTGGTGTTGTTCATAGTTTTACTAGAGCAATGAGAAGAATTGTGGAAAGACATGAACTTCAAAAAAAAGTTGTGTCACTTCCATACAAAGGAGGTTATGCTCTATTCCCAATGCTTCATGATGCTGAACAGTAATAGCGCTATGGTTTATCTTTGGTACATTGCTCAAACTAATAATTAATTTATCAACAGTTTATAGTTTAAAATGTTCAAATTCTTTTTTCTTTTTTTTTTGATTCTATGTAAAATTTATAATTTTTTTCCAGAACTGCAAAAAATGGATGCGTGCAGTTTGGTTAGAGAGAAGTACCGAGGAAGAGAGAGTCATACCGAGCGCTTGGGTAGTTGGTGATTTTGTATGGTGGCCTTCAGGCGTAAATGTTATGAAAGCCTTTTATTAGAGAGACCAACCAACAAATGATTGGCTAAAATTTAAGTTGTTAAAAATTAAATTTTCATCAGGTAGACTTGCTTATTTATTTATTTTTTGGTTAAATAATTTCCATTTTAGAGCTAATTAATTTAAATTACTTAATTTATAAAGAAAAGACTTATGGATATAAGTATTTTGTTTGAAATTGAGATTCGAATATATGTATATATATGTATATATATGTATATGTATATATATATATGTATATATATATGTATATGTATATATATGTATATATATGTATATGTATATATATATGTATATATATGTATATGTATATATATGTATATATATGTATATGTATATATATGTATATATATGTATATGCATATATATGTATATGCATATATATGTATATGCATATATATGTATATGCATATATATGTATATACATATATATGTATATGCGTATATATATATATATATATATATATATATATATGTATATATATATATATATATGTATATATATATATATATATATATATATATATATATATATATATATACATATATATATACATATATATATATATGTGTATATATATATATATATATATATATATATATATATATATATATATGTATATATATATATATATATATATATATATATATATATATATATATATATATATATATATAAGTATGTATGTATGTATGTATGTATGTATGTATGTATATATATGTATGTATATATATTAGGTTAGAAGAATTGCTAAAGTTGGTGGTGTGAATGTAAAAGAAAATATTGCAAATGTTTTAAATAGGTATATTAATTGTTTTTACTATAATTAGTCATATAAATATATTTTGAAACTGTCAAATGTATATTTTTTATAGTCTTAAATACTTTATGATAATTTCAATAAAAGTAAAATATACAGTGTATATCTCCAGGCGCAGATCTAAGGGGTGGCCATTGTGGCCATGGCCACATAGTTTAAAGTCAGATTGATTTATTAAAAAAAAATTATTTAATGCTTATTAAAAATCTTTTAGATTTAGAATTAATTATTAAGATATTTTTAAATATATGTAATTGAAAACGAATTTAAGCAATTTTAGGACTTGCGTATCATTTTTCGTCGTTGATAAATACGTCACGCTAAATTTAAATTTTAAAAACGCCGCTATATTATTTCAAATTTCTCTGCAATAGAGAGTCAATAATACTTATAAACTCTGCGTGACGTTCTTTATGACAATAACCCTTATCGGATTATGGCCATAGAGATAAAATTTAACGGCAGCCAACTTAGCTTTGGATTTTTTTGCAAGCGTAATATTCCTCAAAATTTCATTGCGTCTGCCGTAATTTACGTAATTTGGCCATAGAGATTCCTACCATGGCCACAACGGCTCCTATTATACGTTACCGACCTTTTATTCAATCGATAAATGCTATCAAATAAATAATAAAATATAGATCTTTCAACCGTGAAAACTAAACTTGGCCACACAGTTGGTTTTGACGTGTCCGAATTAGAAAAATGTTCTCTTATATATAGCTAACAAGTTTGGGTTTTTTATTTGTTACTGTGACATTTTCATTAAAATCGTGTTCCACATTTCTTTAGAAACTAAGATAGCGTGACTTTAATAACTTGATTTTTAAAATTTATATAATATGAATCCATATTTAACTGAAGAACTAGTTGCTTGTGCAATAGAAACAAAGCATAGGCCTAATGTCTTAAATTACAAAACTAGACTCATTAAAGAGCTTTCGAAAAAAAATTTAATGTTTCCAAGAATACAAGATTCTTACCAATTTAATACAGATATGATGGATTTTGTACCCTTAAGTAAAAAAAATCATGGTTATTCAGCATTAAGGTATTTTTTGTTTGTTTTGAGCTTTATGAAAGTATTATTTAATTAAAATAATATCACAAATTGGATCTGGATGTAAGATCAATGTTAGATTTTAATTTTATTTATTGGTATTTTAACACCAATAGAATATAAATCTGTGTTAATAATTAGTTAAACGTTTAACTAATTATTAACACAGATTTATATTCTTGATAATGTGTATGAAAATGAATTATTTATTAAACATACAAATAACCTAAAAAAAGTGATTTAGTTTTTTAATAAGAAATTATGGTATATACTAAAATGTAATATTAGTAAAAAAAAATAATTATTATAGTTGAACTATTTCTTTTTTTGTTATTGATATTACATTTTATTATATTATACTCATTGTCATATTTCAATATAATTTACTATTTTTCTCAGATCTACTGAAGATGGAACTTGTCTTTATAGTTCAGTATCTTTGATTTTAAATGACAATAATCATACTTCAAAAATTCTAAGATTACTGACATCAATTGAGTTATTTGAAAACATAAACTTTTACACAAGGTATGATTATTTTTGTAGTTATTTTAATCAACATAGATCTGCATATTCTCAGCTTTCTAATTTGTTTTTTATTGCTGTTTCGTTTAAATGCTCTGACAGTTTTTCAACGATTAATGATAATATGATTTCTGAACTTCTGTTAAAAGAAGCGTATTTAAATTGCTTTGATAAAACATTTTCATCTTTTATTTGTCTAATAGCATTATCTAATGTTATAAAGCAACCTATTAAATCTATTTATCCTGAAATCGGTTTTAAAAAGTATCATAGTTTTTTTAATACTCTTATAAAGCCTCGCATCCAAAAATTAAATTGTCCAATAAATATTTTGTGGTGCAATTTAGATAAAACAAAAAACCAAAGTATTTTATGTTTTAAGCCAAATCATTTTGTGGCACTGGTTAAAGATCTTTCTAAAAAACGTCCAGCTGTTGTTATGAGTGATCCAAGTTTACTTAGCATCAAAAAAATAAAAATTTCTAAGTCTAGTTTTCCACCTACAGATAACAAAATACAGAAACCAATTCAGTCTAAATTATTTTTTCCTACTGCTTCTAAAAACACTTCCGACATAGATAAGTCTAGTTTTTGTAATAAAATAGTAAAAACTGAAGTAGTTATCTCAAAAAACGCCAACAACAATGATAAAAAGGAAATGAATCTTGAATCTAATGTTCCACAAAAGGAAAGCAATAATTTTGACATTAGTTTATTAAATACAAATCAGCTAGCATCTTATTCAAACTATGATGTTTCATCATACTGTCTACAAGGTGAAAAATTAAAATCAGGAACAAATGATCATGAACTGTTATCTCTAATTAATAATGTCTGGGTTCCAGATAAATGTTTCCAATTCCTTTTAACAGGTAAAAGCAGAAAAAGACATTTTTTGCTAAAATGGCTAAATGATTTTTCTTGGCTTTGTTACTCTAAATTTGAAGATGGTGCATATTGTGTTCCATGTACACTTTTTGGTACAAATTTACCAAACAAATATGCATTATGTAAATTGTTTAAAGAACCATTTAATACCTTGCGTAATACTGTAAAAGTTTTCAACGATCATGAGAAAACTGTTGACGGATTACACATCAAGTCCATGCATTGTTATAATATGCTTTTATCTAGAGCTAAAAATAATACTTTTCCTATTGAAGTTTCTCTAGATAGTTCTAGGAAACAGCGTATAGAAGAAAACAAAAAAAAGCTTGAATCAGTTGTTAAGACTATAATATTTTTAGGTCGAAATGATATGCCTCTACGAGGTCATAGAGACGACAGAAAATATCAAGGAGAAATTGGAGAATCTTCAAAAATTACAGGGCTGGGTAATTTCATTGAGCTTTTAAATTTTAGGGTTGATGCAGGTGATTTAATTTTAAAGGAGCATCTTCTCTCTGCCCCCAAAAATTCCACATATATTTCAAAGACCATTCAAAACGAGTTAATTGAGTGTTGTGGAAATGCAATTGAAGAGGTTTTATTAAATGATATTAAAAAAAGTAAGTACTTCTCCATTATTGCAGACGAGGCTTCAGACTGTGCAACAATAGAACAACTTTCTATTGTCATACGTTATGTTGACTTGAACAGTAATATTAAGAAAGTTTTTTTACGCTTTTTTGAATGTAAAACAGGTACAAGTGGTTTAAGCATAGCTACCAGCATTCTTGAAACTTTAAAAGAGTTTGGTTTAGAAAATGCAGAGGCCAGTCTTATGACGGAGCTGCTTCAATGTCAGGTGAATACAAAGGTGTTTCATCTGTTATAAAAAATGTTAATCCTAAGGTATTATTTGTCCACTGTGCCTCACTTAAACTTAGTTTAGTTGTTGGGAAGAGTTGCCAAATCCAGCAAGTAAAAAATTTGCTTGAGCAAGTTAAAGACATAACTTATTTTTTTAACTTTTCTCCAAAAAGAAGTAATTGCTTAAAAAAATACCTTCTTCCTGGTCAAGCAAAACTTATTGACACATGTCGAACTCGGTGGTTACAAAAGCTTCGTGGACTTGATGTGTTTTTCGATAATTATTCTGCAGTTTTTTCTGCTTTTGAAGAAATGGAAGACAATAATTTAAAAGAGTACAAAAAAGAAACATCTTCAAAAGCATCTTCTTTTATGAAGTTATTGACAAATTTTTCTTTTATAGTTTCTTTAGTTTTAACTAAACAACTAATGGATTACTTTTATGGAATTTCTGTTACTCTTCAAACTAAATCTTTTGATATTTCCCAGCAACTGGATGAAATTCAGAATTTGACTTATCGTTTAAGAGAAATGCAAAGAAATGCTGATGCTTACCATAATAAATGGTATAAAATTGCTCTTGCATTGGCTAAAACATTTGATATTGATGAAAAAAAACCTAGAACATGTGGTGTTCAGAAGCGTAGAGATAATCAAATATGTGATACTGTATCTGATTATTTTAAAGTTTCTATTACATTGCCTCTTCTTAATTACCTTCTCAATGAACTAGAAAATAGGTTTGATATTGAGAGCTTAATTGTTTATAATGGTCTATGTGCTATTCCTGCTAGTTTAACAAAGCAATATTTTAGATCTTGTCCTAAATTCCTAATTTTTTTGAATTTTTATAAATCTGATCTTCCTCATTTCTCATCAATTAATGCTGAATTAGAGTTATGGGAGGAATTTTGGAAAGAAAAGACAGAATTACCATCTACTATTTCAGATACATTAAAGTTTATGGATATGAGAGGCTTTCCAAACATTTTAGAAGCTTTTCATATACTTGCTACAATACCAATCACAACTTGTGAGTGTGAAAGGTCAATATCTACTCTTAGGAGAATAAAAAATTACACTAGGAGTACTATGTCAGAAAATAGATTGAATAGGCTTGCTTTAATGTCTATTCATCAGGAAATAGTTCCTGATATTAACAGAGTTATTGAAATATTTGCATCCAAAGGAATAGAAAATTAGAGTTTTTATTCAAATAAAAGTTTTAAAGTTATGATTAAAGTATTAACTATTGTTTTAAAAGTATCTCTTAAATATAAATAATTTCTCAATAGCAAAATATTTCTACTCATTGTTTTAAACATGTAAATTGTGAAAATAATTTTTTATTAGCAAATTATTACTATTCATTGTTTTATATAAACTATGAAAATCGTACTTCATTTGCTATTTCAATTAATTCCTAATGTTGATAGCGTTTTCAGGTGATTTAGGTTGTTACTTTATTAGTTGTTACTTTATTTATTGTATTATATTTTTTCTTGTTTATTTATTTATTAAAATTTATCAAAAAATAAAAGTAAAAAAAATTATAAAAATATTTAAAATATTTGTGCATAACTGCCTATCAAAAAAAAAAAAAAAAAAAAAAAAAAAAAAAAAAGATTCCAGAAATGGAGGGCTAACCTTAGATAAGATTACTAATACTTAAGTTAAACTGTCTATTAAGAAACGAAAATAATCCATAAATAGAGTAGTAACTTTAGGAAACATAATAATTAACTTAAATTGCCTATCAAGAAAAGGGAAGAATCCAGAAATGGAGGGCTAACCTTAGGCAACATTACTAATACTTGACTTAAACTGCCTATCAAGAAAAGGAAAGAATCTAGAAATGGAGGGCTTACCTTAAGGCAACATTACTAATACTTTACTTAAACTGTCTATCAAGAAAAGGAAAGAATCCAGAAATGGAGGGCTAACCTTAGGCAACATGACAGTTTACTGATGGAGTGCTAAGTCCTATGGCTTACCTTCTCGTTGGTGCACTTTGTTAAGTGAGTTAGGCAAGTATTATGCCTAATTTATGAACTAAAAAGCCAAGGCAACAATTTAAATAACTTTATTGTTAAATAGATAACTAAAAACAGAAAAAAAACAAAAGGAAAGAAACTTATCTTAAACAGGGGCAAAGGAAATAGGGTGATGTCACTCCTTCCTCAACTGAAAATATAAAATTGTATCTGACAATTTTAAATATAGTCGGCAAATTTTGATATTTTAAAGTTAACAAACGTAAAAAATTGAGGCTTATTTATTTTTTCGTTCAAGGCACTTTACTCCCCCCCCCCAACCTCTTTCCTATCACTTATTTAAAAAAAAAAAGCTTTTCGCGCCGTCTGCGAACCCAGATTTGGCCACAGTTACAAAATCCTGGATCCGCGCCTGATCTCAATACATTAATTATTTAATTCCTTCAAAATGGTGTATGCATCTTTCCCGCCCCCACACTAAATTTTCTTAAACAGAATACCAAGCCAACTAAAATGTCTATCCACAGTGCCCACAACTATCCTCAGCTGTCCGCTCCACTGTCCACAACTACAAAAAATGTTAGCAAGTGAAGGACTTTTTTTATAAAAGGATTTGTTTCTTTCATTTAAAGAATTTCTAATTTTTCTGGGATAATCCCCAACATATTTTATAGCATGAAATAAATAAAATATGTATAGTTATATTGACATAATTTGTTAATAGGCTGATGAATAATCATCTGATGAGTGATTTCAATATGAAGGGTAAGCATAGAAAGCAGCCCTTTGGTGTTACTTGCCTTTATAAAATAATAAAAAGTAAGTTTTTATTTAATGTATATGTTTGTATGTTGCATATATATTTTACACTGTATATAAAGTTGGACTAAGGATATAACCATGAAAATAAACCACCTTAAAAACCACAAAAAGTGATAAAATCATAAAATAAACCACCTTAAAAGTCAATAGTGTTGGTAAACAGAAAACTTTAGTCCGGCTTTCTTTTTTAGTTGTTAAATTGTTGAAAATAAAAATATACTTTTTTTCTAGCAAACGCTCTTAATTTAAACAATTGCAATGAGAAGGATGTCGACGATGCCATTTCAAAACACCTTAGCATGCGCCAAAGAGAAAAGGTGGACGTAAATTCACCGAAAAAAATGTTTTATAACGATATTTTGAAATGTTTATGTAACGTATTTGTTTATAAATGTATTAAAATACAGTTATATTTTTAGTCAATATATATTTCTTTAAATTTATTTTATTTTTAGTATATTTTGTTGTTATTATAACTCCAAAGTATAGTTTAAAATAGAGATATCATAACAACTTATAAGTCGTTATACTTTTAGTTTAATAAAACTTTATTCGGGTTTTTTAATCCATACGGCGAATAATTTCAACGTTGTTTCTCCTACGACTTTTAACTAGTGTGCGACGTTTAACTGTAACCAAAATGCGACGTCAATGTTTTACATCCATAATGCGTAATATTTTTACGTTATTTTAAATTTAAATATTGCCATGTATTTGACGTTGAAACTTAACAGCATTTAGACGTCAAATCATATTCGATTTTCAACGTCGAAAATAGACGGTATTTTGTTGTCAGATTTCTACGTCATTCCGTCTTTCAATTCAATACTAATAATCAACGTCAAAACAACATTAATTTAACCTAATTTCGACGTTATATTTACGTAGAAATGTTTGTTGGGGAGAAGTATAGGAGCTTTAAATTATCAGGAGTCAGTATAAAGGATACATATGTTTTTTGATATTTTGGTATTTAATAGATCTATATGTGATTTCTATGAGATGTTCTCATCAATAAGTATCCCTAGAAATTTAGTTGCTTGGGTTATCTCTATTTCTTTAGTATCTATATTTAGCGAAGGTAAATCGGGAGGTATTTTTATATGGTTAGAATGAAAAAGTATGTATTTGGTTTTTCTGTGTTTAGCGATAATTTGTAAAATTTTAACCAACTGTTTATTTTTTCAAGTTTCATACAGTTCTGTAATAGATGAGGATGTATAAAATAAATAAGTGTCGTCTGCGAATATTATGACATCCAATTTACTTGAGGCTTTAGGAAAATCATTTATGTATATTAAAAACAAAAGAGGTGCAAGAATGGAACCTTGGGGGACACCGCATTTTATTTTTTCATGAGCAATAACGCATTGTCTTCTGTCTAGTAAAATGTTTTTGGACCAGTTTAGCGCAACACCTTTTATCCCATATTTTTCCATTTTCATAATTAAGATAGTGTGATCTACTGTGTTAAAAGCCTTAGATAAATCAACAAAGACTCCAAGAACGTATTTTTTGTTTTCAAAGGAGTCATTTATATTATTTATTAGATCAAGAATAACGTGTTCGGTGGACTAAAGATAAAAAGTCTGTGATCATAGCTTGATCACAGACTTTTTATCTTTAGTCCACCGAATCATGACAAAATTGATGTAAGTACTGTATATTGACAAAATTGATGTAAGTACTGTATATTTCACTACAATCCCTTTTAAACACGATAATGAACTTTTAATTTTATTTTCTTCATTTTCAACTTTTTGGGGGCCCCATAAACGTTGGGGGCCCTTGGCGGTTGTCTTATAGTACGGTCCGGCACGCACTATATATATATATATATATATATATATATATATATATATATATATATATATATATATATATATATATATATATATATATATATATATATATATGTAGGGCCGGCGCGAGTAAGTTTTTAGTGAGGAGTGGGTGCCTTACGATTTTTTTGCCAAAAACATTTTTAACGCATAAAAACAAGAGTTAAAAATCTATACTCTTGACAAGTTTGTATTTAAAACAAAAAAGACTTTTTGTAAAGCAAACAAACGTATTTAAAATTTTGTGTTTAGAAATTCTTAATAAAACTGGTAAGCCTTTTTAAATCTCCTTGCTTTATCGACCGCCATGCGGTAAGCAAATTAACTTTCATAATAGTCTTAGAACAATTTTCTCGCAAATGAGTATTCAGAATAAGCATATTTTTTTTTGCTGATGATTTAAACTTGGATGCAATGCGTTTTGAAAAATTTGTAAATACAAAAAACTTTTTTAATTTATTACTTGAATTTAACATAATACCTACCATTTTTAAACCTGCGTGTATTACGAAAACTACTTCGTCCGCAATTGATAATATTTTAACTAATAATATTTTAGATACTTATTTTGAATCAGGTATTTTTATTACAGGTTTCTCTGATCATTTTCCTATCTATCATATTGCGCACGGAGTTTTATCTAACGACTACAATAAAAAAATATTTGTTACTTAAAGAAATCTTTGTTTTAAAGGCCTAGATAAACTTAAAAAGAAACTGTACGAAGAGCGATGGGAATATGTCTATTCCTCTGCAGACTCCAATAGCGCGTTTGAGGATTTTTCGAATACTTTTCAAAATGTTTATGACAATGTTTGCCCAAAATTAACCACTGAAATAAAAAACAAACAACTTAAAAACCCATGGATGACAAATAATTTGATAAAATCATCAAAAAGAAAACAAAAGCTTTATATAAAATTTCTAAAATCTAAAAAAGAAAATGACGAAAATGCGTACAAATCATATAAAAAGTTTTATCAAAATAACTTAAAACAAGCTAAAATAAAATACTATTCTAACCAGCTGAATAAAAATAAGTTTGATATCAAGAAAACCTGGTCTATTATAAATGAAGTAATTGGAAGAGAGAAAAAGAAACTCTCTTGCCTACCAAAAAAAGTAATTATTAACAACAAAACTATAAGAAGTGAAAAAAATATATGTTTGAATATATGAATTTAACAAATATTTTGTTAATGTGGGCGCCTCTCTTGCATCTAACATTGTTCAATAAACTAAAGTGTTTGATGAATACTTGGGTGAGAAAACTGCGACTAGCATATCTAATGAAAAAATAAATAAACACGAATTTAACAAATTCGCTAAAAAAACGCTATTTGAACTAAAGCGTATCAAGTCATGTGGATATGACGACATTACCAGTAATGTCGTCATATCCACAAAGTAATGTCGTCAGTAATGTCGTCATATCCACATTAGTAAAGCTATCTATGTTATGGATAGTATAAGTAAACGATTATTTTATTTGAGAATAGTATATTTCCTGACAAATTAAAATCAGCCAAAATTCATCCAGTTTTTAAAAATGGTGATTGTTCTTCTGTTTGCAACTACCGTCCTATATCACTACTCCCTGTATTTTCAAAAATATTTGAAAGGGTAATTTTTAATAGAATTTATGATTATATGACATTAAATACACTTTTATACAAAAATCAATTTGGATTTCAGAGATATTGCTCAACTGAACATGCTATTATTGAACTTTTCAATAAAATACCCATGTCCTTTGATAAAGGGGAAAAAGTACTGGGAGTATTTATCGATCTCTCTAAGGCTTTCAATACTGTTGATCACGGAATTTTGCTTTCAAAGCTAAAGCTTTACGACATTAAAGGCCTAATATAAAATATTCCTTATATAAAAATTCGTCGCAGACAAAACATCACACATGTTTCGACTTTAGAGCAGCCGTGGCGCAGTGGTTAGAGTTCTGGCTCAGAACCCAGAGATCCGAGGTTCTACGCCAGCTCTAGCCCAAAAAGCAACATTGGTATGGAAGGAGGCGTGAACTTCCTGTTAAATTATCTCCCGAGGTGCTCTGTGATAAGACCGTAAGGACTTCTGGGAGCACCTAAAATATTTACAAAAAAAAAAAAAAAAAAACACAACGAATCAACGAAGTTTTTAGCCACATTCTTGAAAATTATTATACTTATTGTAATAATGACGCTGTCAGATTAAATCTAGAGTGGTTAAGTAAAGTAGTTTAGTCTTTCTGCGTAATAAAGTTTAAAAAAATGATTCATATGGCGTCCGTGGAATTATTTTTCACTTCATCGGTCCTTCCCACAGAAAAAACCAAAAGTAATCTTACCTTTAACAGGGGGAGGGGGATAGAGTGATGTCAACCCTTTTTCATCCACTGGTCTTTATCGAATTTATACTGTAGTTGGCAATTTTAAATATAGTCAACAAATATTTACATTGTAAAGTCGGCAAATGTAAAAAATTAAGGACCTTTTTTTTGTTGTTTATGGCACTTTAACCCCCCCCCCCCCCCACCTCCATTACTCATTAAAAAAAAAAAATTAGCTCTTCGCGCCGTACGCAAACCCAGATTTGGCTACGCAGTTGCAAATTCCTAGATCCGCACCTGATGTATGTATGCATGTATGAGGGTTTGGCATGGGGTAGTAATCTTTTGATTCATTATTCTTCGTTTTGTTCGTTTTTTTTTCTGAAAAAGCCGTATCAATTTAGATAAGCAAAAAGAGTGAGCAAATGCTCAAATAAATATGCTATAGTAGATATAACATTTCTTGAGGAAAAATGCAGAATCGCATCGAAACGTCGAAACGAGATATTTTATTTTGAATTGCCAGCTAATTAAAGGTCGTTCAAAAGAAATTTTGTCTGCTTGTATTCACTAGACTGTATATGTACGAGTATCACGAATTTTTACCAAATCAGCCATTAAACAGGTTTTAGAAGCTCATCAGCACGTCCATGTTATAGAGGGATACGTCCCATATCATCAGCACAATTAAGAAATTGGAATGTTGTTTTGAAATAAAAAAAAAAAGATTTGTTTGCCAAAAAATTGTGTAGACATTATTGTACCTTGCTTTTCTTCACAACATTGCCTTTTTAGAGAATGATATTTGGGTATATCATGAAAAGTAAAATGACGAGAGATTTTGTAGGAGAAACAAAAAGAAATCTCGTGGTGGATCCGACGTGCATTGTGGAGCTTCCAACTTAACGTGTGCGTGAGTGTCAGCGTAGTCATTAGGTTATTGATCGCCGTAACCACATCCAGCGGGATAGCCTAATGTCCATTTTGTCGTTGTAGTGTACCTTGGAAAAATTCGGGGCTCACCAGCCACAATGAATAGATTTTTTTGTTTATGCGAAACAATGATCGCAAAAAGTGACCAACTGAGCCGTCCAGTTACGTAGACCTGGGAGATGTGAAAAAAAAAAAAACAGATTGAAGATTATGTCAATTAGGTAAAAAACATAAATTAATGTAAAGACTATTTAGTAGGAGGAGTAAAAGTTAGCAACTCAGGAAGAGAGGAACCAAAACTCACACTCTAGTCATCCTTAGCAAATGATAAAACAATGATCTATAAGTAAACAAGTCAATAAAAATCCGCTGGTTTATTAATGGTATCAATTACTAAAATAATCACACCATACATATGTCTAATAAATGTGGTACTATATATGTTCTAAACTCTAGATAATAAATTGAGAACTGATAATCATCTGTGTAACATAAAAATATATAAATGTTGTTAATGTAACAAATTCATAATAAAAAGCTCACAAAGCGCAAAAATTCATGGGTGTAAGAGGTAAATAATGTTTGTGCCATAATAACCAATTAGAATTAAGTAGTGGATAAAAGGTTATCCCCCTCCTCAGGAATGCACTGCGATTACCACTGAAGTTTCGGAGAGCCCGAGACCTGCACTAACGCTACTCGTCAGGGGCGTGTCCTTGCAACAGATCTTATCGCCTTTTTGACGTGACTCAGTTCTTTTTATAAACATTTAACTTACCAAAAAATAAAAGCATCAGTAATCCTATCAAAAATATCAGTAATCCTATCAACAGTATTAACAAAGTGTTAATACTGTTGTTAAAATCTTTTTATTAATAAAGTAAATTAAGTACTCAATGTGAAAAAAAACTTTATCTTATGAAATAAAAATAACATTCAAAAACATAGAAATGCTCTAATAAAATGATCCTTAAAAACGTTTTAATAATATGTAGCATTGGCAAATTTTTAAATTATATTGGAGTTTAATTATTTTTTTTTTAAATAAAAATTTCATCTAGAAAAATGAATAAAACAACTTTGTGTTCAAAATATATAGCAATATAATGGTTTACCAAATCCAATAAAATGTTAAGTCGTAGTTAGCCTTGGGCTAAATAGACGGGCATGTTCAATTAAAAAGGTTTTTTATTTTTTTTATTTTTTTTTTTAGTGTAATTTATTTCGCCGTTAAAAAATGTTTACATTGCATATACATTTATATAAATTGATGGCTGGAGCAAGAAGAAGACACATTTCGCCTTATCGCCGAGCCCCATTAAAAATTCTACATAACCGTAACAAAGGATTTTATTAGATTTCATTAAATACCAAGTTAAAAAAAATATAATATACAAAAGTAAAAATTGTTATTCTTTCAACTCTTTTTAATATTATTTTGTAAGTTTATACTTTAAAGTATAAAACTTAGATTTACGATTTAAAAATATATAAATATAAAAATAATTTGTTTTACTTAAAAGTCCTTTCATAAATACTCTGCCACTATGGGTTGCAAATTTTTTTTCCTGATTCCATTTTCAAATCAAAGCCTTTTAAGTTTTTCAACTTGTCAAAGTCAGACTTTAAAGTTCAAGTTGAAATTCACTCGCTTTTCGCATTCCGCCCTATATCTTGTAAAAATACGATGTAACCTATGGCTTAGTGTTTAACGTAGCAAAGGATTTTATTAGGAACTAGGTTTTTTTACCACAAATATGTCATTTAATTTTTTTCGTCTTTGATCTTTTTTTCAAAGTGATTTGAAAATATGTAGTGGTCAGCAAAATATTATACAGACGTTGTAATATTTTAAAATTACCTTAACCTAGGAGCGGATTAAGCATTTTTCGTCTTTGAGCAAACTCCAAACATTCATGTTTGTACGTATATCTAATAAAGATGTTTTTTCAAAAAATTGCGATGATTGGAGTCTGGGAACAAAACAAAATCTTAAAATATTTCGCATATGATTATAAAAAGTTTAAACCCAGCTCAATTTGAGAGGGTTACAAATTTTATATGGTCATAATTTTTGAACACTAAAACATTATACAATTTTTTTTAATAACTTAAGTTTTTTTTTTGTTTTGCTTTATCTAAATTATATGCATTTAAAAATAAGAAATACAAAAAGGTGATACAGGCAATAGAAAAATTACTTTTATGAAACCCCAAAAAAAAAAAAAAAATTGTGTATAATTTTATAGGTAATGACATAAAATTATACACATTCTTGTCGATCTATGATTATAAGATCAAATTTTATTCTAAGGCATTTAAGAGATCCTCAATTCAAGAAATTGAGTCTTGAAAAATAATCTTTATAATAACTACAACATCGTTTACAGACACTTCTAGTAAAAGATTTCTGAACCTTTTTTAACCGGCGCATATCTTTTAAAAGATGAGGATTTCACAGAGAGGTACAAGATTCTATGATAGGTTGATTATAATATTATTGGCTTTGATCAGAAGTTTGAAATCAATTCTGATGAAGGGTTTTAAAAGTAAGTAGAAACAAGAATGTGCCTTGCTTGCAATAAAAGAACAGTGATTTAAAAACTTCATATCCAAAGTTACGAAATTGAATACGACTATATCCTAAATTGAACTAATAAATTCAATAGAAGTTCACTGAGTAAGAGTTTTATGGTAAAGAACTGTTTCCATAGCGTTGATGAAAATATTTTTTGATTGCTATATTAAATTGCCAAACTTTTGATTATGTTGAAAACTTTTATAAGGTATTAATGAGGTGTATGTTGTTTCCATCATTGCTTGCTTGATATAACTTGTTGGCATCGCAAGCAACTTAATGTTGCAATCACCATCAATACATAAGTTAACATTGTTTATAAAAATTAAAAATAAGATGGGTCTCAAAACAGTCTCTTGAGGTATTCCGCACTTTACAAGAGTTTTGTTTGATTACGAGTTACTAATGCAGAAACATTGAGAACGATTTGTGGATAAATGTCCAATCCATTTTAGCAAATTATACTGAATACCATAACAATGCAGTTGGAGCAGTAACTTAAAGTGAGTCAATGAATCAAAGGCTTTCTCAAAATCTATATATACAACATCAACTATTTTATTGTTATTAGCAGCAGTGATCCACTCATTTAAGGTAGTCAACATCTGTGTACAGGTGGACCTTCGCTTTAGAAAGCCAAATTGATAAGCGGTAATAAAATTATTGATTAGTAAATAATTTGTAATACAATATGCAATGATTGAATCCATAACTTTACAAATAATTCACTTCATAGAAACAGGTCTAAAGTTTGTTATTAATGATGGGTTTCCTTTCTTATAGATGGGGCACACGCGGTTTTCCAGATTAAAGGGTTTTTTTGTCAAACAGTTTTTTAACATTCGAATAAGGAATAGCAATGGCATTTGCGATTGATTTTAAAATATTTCTGGGTATCCATCTGGTGACTTAGAGGACTTTGATGAAAGATTTTTTAAGGATAAAACTACAGAGCTGTTTGGAAGCATTACATTATTTAAAAAGTTTGAGTGTGTTGGCAAATCTAAGATATATGCAATACTATTATCTGTAACAAAAACAGAACTGAAAAAGTTGTTTAAAAGATGTGAATTTTTACAATCATCTGTGCTAAGAAAACCATCTAGTTGTAATAGTGGTGCAACAGAACTACAGCATTTGATTTTTGCCTTTAAAAAAGAATAAAACTAGGCAATATACAACTTTATCGACTAAATCTTTCTCTATGAAAATACAATATTTATTTTGTTTCTGCATCGTTTAAACAAGAAAAAATCTTTTATTTGATATGAATGGATGTATTACCAGTTTTTTTGTATTCTCTATAGAGAATGTGTTTTTTGATGGCTATTTTCCAAATGGCTAGAGGTTTGAAATTATTATTTTTAATTGCAATATACTGGAACATGTGCGGAAATAGATAAGTTTAAATACTTACAAACAATTTGCCAGAATACTTCCACATCTTGATTTTATTGGCAAGCACATAAGCAAAGTTTATATTTTATTAATCTGTATATAGCGTTATAATCACCTTTGCAAAAATTGTATTTAGTTGATTTTTTAATTGATTTAGATTTCTCTAAATTACAATCGAAAACGATCATATAGTGGTTGCAAGTGCTTGTAAATAGGGCAATAGCTTCTACATTAAAAATATTTTTTGAGTTTTTGGTTAGTATTAGATCTCGGAGGCTATTATGTTGAATATTATCTGGTCTAAAGCATTTGCCAAACACGTTTCTAAAAATAGGTCATGGGACGAATCTCCAAAACTCATTGGAATTGACCAGTTTATGAGTGATAGGATGAAATCACCTGCAATAAAGCAGAGTTGCACATATAAGTAATTTTATAAACATGCAGAGTTGCACTTAGAAGTAATTTTATAAATTAACTTACACAAAGCTTTGGTTCATAAAATACTGGTGCCAGCACATGGACGGTGATAAACGCATGAAAGTCAAACTTTTAGGTTGATGGATGAAACAAAAATATTGACACAACTAATTTCAGTATTTTCTAGTTTTTCTGGTTTTTCAAGATTATATTGAACTGAATGGATATTATTGTTAACTAATATAAGTGAACCACCGCCTTTACTGTTTTAATTATGTCAAAATACTTTAAAATTATTTCCATTTAACAATAATGAATCAGGTGTTTTTTTAGTTAGCCACGTTTTGGTTATGAGTATGATGTCAAAATTGCTGTTTTCAAGAAGATTGTGTAGGAGATATATTTTATTATTTATTGATCTAGCATTGAAGTAAGCACATTTGATGGTTTTAAAAGGTTAGTTTTGTAAGATGGTTGGTAAACAATTGGTGTTGCTGTTAGAGTTAGATTTGCTGGGTATTGCTATTTCTTGAGTTACTATTTCTAATACCATGATAAAAATCTTCATCTGAATTAGTATTGTTTTTCTCTTTGCACTGTTCTCTTAATTGTTTTGAATGATATCTTTCAGTTTGGGTTTGATCGGGGTTGATGTCTACTTTTTCATATTCTTTTAAGTCTCTTAATTTTTTATATTTTCTTAATATTGTATTTCTTTCAGCTTTATCCTTTATAATTTATTAATATAAGACTAACTGAGAATAGTACAAAAAGTATTTTATTAACTTATTGCTCTCACGTTTGGGGCCGGAGGCTAGGAGCGAAATTTTTTAGGCTTTTTTATTCACCAACTCCAATCAATTTTTGCAAAGCATCCTTTTTTGACATCAGGTTAAATATACAAATGTTAAAAGTTTGCTCTATGTCTGGAAGTTAGCTAACTTATTAACCAAAAAATGCTGGATCCGCCCCTGCCTTAACTGCATCAACTTTTATTATCTTCTTATTGTCCCGGCTATTCAAATATCTATTTATAAATTTTAGTATTGTAACAATATTTAAACAGCGAAACATACAGATATACAAAAATAAAAAGAAATCATTACACATTTTAACAATTTAGAGCTTTTTTGCTCATTAAAAAAAAATAATTAGTAGATCTCTAATTTAATAAAATATTCTTAAATTATACTCCCTCCGTTCCGAAATTTTTCCGACTTGCATTCAACGTAAAAAATATTACAAATAATTTTTCATTAAAAAAACGTTTTTTGAAAAGAATGGTATGCGGTAGTAAACTATATTATCGGCATAAAAATGTTATATTTAATTATATTATAGAAAAACGTCTAAATTTTATTTAAAAATATTAACAACATAACTTATTTTCAATAATTCTATACGTTGAATGCAAATCAAAACAGCATTTCGGACGGGAGGTAATGGAGGGAGTAATAATGTTTTCGAAGATTCTGTTTTTTAAAACATTAAGTTTAATTTATTAAATTTAAATTTGTAACGCATTAAAATCAAAAATGACCTTTTCATTTAAGGACTTAAAAAAAAACCTGTAAGAATTGCAGCTAGCTGTGCCGTTGTACCGTCGCCAACTATAGTGTGCCCATTTAGAATAATAGTGTCTTCATCTTTTACGAGTTTTGGCATACTTTTTAAAAGCTGACGATGAAAATTGGCATTTGATTGAGAATCGACCATCAGAAAAACAACATCCAATCCTAAACCATTCACATCTAAAACAAGATTTTTAACCAACTATAATATATAGATAATAAACATATAAATAAATTGACTTTATTTTTCTGGGATATTTAATAATAATGCAAAAATGTTTAATGTTTTTTGTGACTTAGCTGATCACAAATTATTTATAATTAATTCTAGTTTTAAAAATGACCTTTGAAAAAATGACCTCTAGATTCTCTATATACCTCTAGATTCTCTAGATCAATTTTAAGAATGATATCAGTATTTTGAAATGCCGCTTTCATTTATAATTCCTTAATAAGTTTATACAAATCCAAATACGATGATTGAGGAGCTTAAGTATTAAGTTGATCTTTGAAAGAGAGGCGTTGATGTTCCATTTCTGCATGTAAATTTTTGTCAGTGTTTTCTGTGTCATCTTTCACCAGACAATCAACACTGTTGTAACACCAGACAAGTCTTCATATTATCTCTATTAATTCTCGTGTCCATTAAAAAAAAAATTTTCATTCAATACCTTATAGCATTGAGTTTTTTCTTTCAGTTTTTAATGAGTTTATTGATGATTTAAAAAAAATATTAGTCTTGAACTCTTAAGGTGAACTAAACTATGAACTATGTGATTAAGGTGAACTAAACTATGAAGTAATTAAGGTGAACTAAACTATGAAGTAATTGAACTGTGAAGTAATTAAGGTGAACTAACAGTGAAACTGTTGAAACTGTGAAACTGTTAAACTGTGTTAAACTGTGAAGTAATTAAGGTGAACTAAACTATGAACTATAGGTGAACTATGGTTCTTCTGAATGATTTTCTCCAAATACCCTTTTATTTACAAAAAGCCGTAATACGGCTAATACGTAATAATAGCCGTAATACGTATGACGCCGTAATACGGCGGTTCTTTAGTAAATAATCTGTGTTTGGAAACAGAAAATTTAGCATCTTATTCTATTAAATGAAATGTGTTAATTAATTGAAGAAGATAATCACCAAGAAATGAATAAAGTTCAGAACGAGTTGAATGATTTCAAAACAGCATTTATTTATTGTAAAACTCAAAAGCTTCTTTTACTAAATTGAGAGAATGACATGAACATTGCAAGAATTTTGCCAGTCATGTAGAAATATAACTAAAGAACAGTAAAATAACTAAAAATGTTTTTTTTTTTTTTTTTTTTTTTGTATTAAACGTTTATCTATAATTATTACACGAGCGTTCAAAAAATATTTATACATCGATGTCAATTAAAAAAACAATTTGTCAACCATATTCAACTTAAAAAAAATTTCAATAGAAATAAACATAGACATTTTCACACATTATGCAAACTCCAAACTTAAATATGTTCATACCTATGCCAAATGAGGAGGCCTTGCAAAAACTTGGGATAGTGGAGGCCTGGGAACAAAAAAGCTCTTAAACGTTTGTCCCCCCTGCCCAAATGTTAAAGCACTGATATAGTAAAATTTTCCACTTAACTATCTTAAACTAAATTTAAATTTATCGACAGATTTTAGATTTCGTAGAAAAATATTGTAAATTACAAAAGTTATGATCATGCAAAATTTACACCCCCTCATTTGGGTCAGTTTTTTTGAATAATTTTTTTTTTAGTTTATTAAATTTGTAACATTAATGAGAAAATTTATTATTAGTAATAGTAATAAAAATTATCATGAAATTTTTTTACCTAAAAAATATTGAGCTCTTTGTAACTAATTATACTAACTATTACTTGCTACCACTAAAATATAATTTTAAACTTTTTCTTTAAGATTGTTGCCAAAAAAAGGACAATTAAAAAAATCTATAAACTTTTCCAGGGTGGGGTATGTCAGCAAGTTTTTTTTTTTAGACTCCGTACTAGCCTCAAGCAAGTTTTTTTTATAATAAATACAGTTTTAAATGTTGCCTAAACTACTCTCAAAGATTACACTTTAATATTAGCAAAATAAGTGTTCCGTTGGAGTTACAGAGCTCAAACAGTAAAAACACAGGCAACAAGCTCCAGTTTCTCCTATTTAGTTTCCTTATAGAAGGTCGATACTGTTGTTTAAGTTAATTAATAGGAGCCAATATAATATTATTTTTATAAAATTTTGTTTTCTTTAAATTAAGTATTTATTTATTTTTATCAAAAAAAATCAATACAATACGTAAATTTTAAGTTTCAAAGTATTATCTCTCAGCTTTTAAAAATTATGACAAATATAAAATTTGCAACCCCCTTAATTTCAGGGGGTTTTAAACTTTATATGGTCATATTTTTGAACACTAAAATGTTTTACTATGAAATTTAAAATTTTTTAATATATATTTTTTTATATATCAAGTTGAAAATAGAACAAAAAATATTTTATAAACTTGTTGCCTTCACGTTTGGGGCAGGAGGGGGACAAAATTTAGGGGTTTTTTGTTCCCAAGCTCCAATCATCGCAATTTTTTGCAAAGCATCTTTATTTGACAAAAGTATAAACATATAAATAATTGTAGTTTGCTCAGTGTCTGGAAGTTAGCTATATCAAAGACTAAAAAATGCTGACGGCGCCCCTCCTTTTAACAGAAATATATAAAAAAAAAATCCCCCTATAACATTGTAGTCTTGATACTTAGAATTCATAAGCTGAGATGAAATAGTAATAAAAAAATGTACATTTTGTAAAGAATAAAAAATTAATTTAGAGCCAGGATCAGTAGCAAAATCGTATCTACATACCCCAACAAAACTACAGCGTTAAGAATATTTTTTAATATTAGTTGTGGTGAAGATTATCTTAATATTAAAAGAAATAAAAAAAAACCTTTTGATTATCATTAGGATTATCTTGAATCATAATATAATTTTTTGATTGACACTCGACTTTAACTAACTTAATCAGGAAAACATTCGATTTTATTCTTTTTTATTGTATTGTTTATGACTATTTTCACTATTTTATTATTTTTGATTGTTTACGACTATTTTCTTATTTCCAAAAGGGTTGTTAATACTATTTTAGAAATTGGCATAAAAGGATTTAATTTCTTATCTAATAAATAAAAGTTTATATTTCTTTATAAAAACAGTTAAAAACTAATCTGTTTTATTTTTGTGTCCGCACCAATATTCAGGGCAATACTTGGAAAAAAATAAAAAAAGGGACGGGAGGGGGTAAATCTTTAAAAACTGCTGACTACTTTCTAAAAAAAAGGTTTTAAAACTAAAAATCTGTCGATTGAGATGTATCAAATGCCGACTAAATAAGTAGCCGACTATATTCATCTAAAAACTGACAATAAGTTGAAAATTTCTTTTGAGGTGGGCGACACCCCCTTTCACACAAACACACACCCATAAAATTACCCCGCTAATATTGTGTAATAGTATATAAGCTAATATTATGTTACAATATATTTGTACTTAAGTATATTATTACTATATTATTGATATCTTAAATGTAAGTAGTTCATCAATATACTTTGATATCGTAATTCATCTGATTTAAGTAAAAATCTTTTTTTTTTTTAAAGTAAGGTATATCTAACTCACCTTTTCTATTTTTCGCAGTTTTTCTGAATGCTTCTTGTGAACGATAACTGATATGAGCATGAAATTCAACGTGATGATTGTCTTTAGTGTATAAATCAACTCGAATAAAATCGTCTTTTAACTTATGTTTAAAGACACCTGATAAAATAATGTTAAGTTTTGTTTTTAATTTTACATAATATTCTTGGTTTTATTTTATCAGTTTAAGTTTCTGTTATTTATTTAATTTGATAATCAACAAATAGATGTTAAAAAGCTTTTTTTGTATTTTTAAAAATGCAATAAAATTATAAAATTATAGTTTATTAATCAGTATTAATGAGAGCAAATATATATATATATATATATATATATATATATATATATATATATATATATATATATATATATATATATATATATATATATATATATATAAATATATATATATATATATATATATATATATATATATATATATATATATTTAAGGAGAATGTACCATTATTGTCACATTTAATATAGATAGGGTCGGACAATTTTACAGCAAAATCATCGTTTATATAAAGATTTTTGGGATTGTCTCTATAAATATAACTGATGCTAAGAGTGGAGATGCTTGATGAAGAAACAACAAACCATCCATTTTTTGTAATTCTACCGTATTGTTTTACTAAACATTTCTTGTAAAACATTTTCATGTAATGCATTATGTCTGGACTAAACGCATTGAGAGATGGCAACACACACAAGCTGGAATTTCTTTTATGAATTCTTTGTAAGTTCTTCAAGTATTCTTTTATGTATTCTTTACGTAAAACTAACCATTCCTTAGATTTATTTTCTCTTTTTGTAAATATCCATACCAAAATAATGAAAATAGTAGTAGTAGTTATAATACATAGTTTTTTTTTTATTCGCATTACTTTATTTTTTTAGAACTTGTTTACTTTAAAATCTTTTCTCCGACTTTTTGTTTTTGGTGGTCGTTTTGTTTCTTTGTGTTTTACTCTAAAAAACATTAAACTTTAAAAATTTTTTTACAGAGTTAATTGCAGGGGCGTATACAGGAATTTTGTATGGGTGACACCGCTTTCTGAATACAACCCTCTCTAGCTAGTAGAGGGAAGTAAAATGATGGGAGGAAGAATTTAGGGGTGGAGTTACTTTCTCGTTGATGGGAAAAAAATATATAATTTTTGCAACTTATTGAATATAAATCAAGAACAACTGGTTTTTTCTTTATATCTAAAAATGTAGTGGTCTTAGTTATGATGGTGAATGACTAATGTCTGGAAAATTTGGAGTTGTTTTATCTAGAATTAAATTTATAATTTCATAGGTCTTTTTACTGTTCGTGCCATAAACTTAATTATTGGTAGTAAATCATACAATGTTTAAAGCGTCAGAAATTTGCAAGCTATCCTAATGAGTTCATTTTTTCTGACTAAGCAAAATTATTTAATACATGTCAAAATAGATGAGTTCACAAACTTGAGTGAAGAACATCTAGACCTCTATCGTCTAGATATTTTTCACTAAATTGAAGAAATCACAATGAAGATAAGAGTTTAATTTTACCAAAGATTTATTCTCATTTCTAGATTTTTTGGTTAACTTTATAGTCAATCGTGACCATTTTTAAGTTCATTATACACTGTTTATAGCCAAACTTTTAATATACATTAAATCGTAACATAAAATATAATAAAATAATTATAACATATTGAAGTCAATAATAAAAAAGTAACTAATAATAGGTAAAAACCTATTCTAAGCATCATTCTCTTGATATAGAAAGAATGTTTAAAATTTTCCCATCAGAAATATATTTAAAACATTGGACGGAACCACAGATTCCAAAAACGTTTACTACAAAATGCGATGTATAAAAATTAAAAAACCTCCAAAAAACTAACTTTTACAAACTTCTTTTTTACAACAGTTGCAGAAATTCATTAAATCCAAATTCTAGTTTAATTAATTAAATGATTTACATGAGAAGAGGTTATGCAATGTTTAAATCTAAAATATCAAAAGTGTTGATTAAGAGCAATTAAGTAACAGTAGGTATAATAAAAAGCGATTTTTTTTAGATCTGAAATTTTTGTTCACTCAATTTTCATTACACTGTTGTGATATATCAAACTTAGTAGAGAATATCAGTGATGGTATTGAAATAGTCCATTATTTATTTTATTAAACTAAATACACAATAAAATAAAAATTTGTCATAAGTTTTAAAACATTAAATTGTCATAAGATTAAAAACATTAGGTTTTGCAATATGTATCAATACTAAAATTCTTGCCTTCATTGTATGTGAATTTTTCAATTGAGTTAAAAACATCTGGACTGTTTCTAAACCCATCTAATTTGACCTGTACTCATTAATTTTGCTTCATGAAAAAGAGTGAACTTATTGCACATCTAAAACTTTAAACATTGCATGATTTACCGAAAACTAAATTAAGTTTTTAGCATACAAGACCTTTTAAATTTATAAATTTAATTATAGTTAACACAGCTTTTAATTTTTTACGCCTAAAAAACAAGATTTTTTTTAGGAAAAACTGCTTTTGGAAAAACTGATTTTAAATTTTTTTTTTTGAAAAACTGTTTTATGACAACATTAAAAAAGTATATTTCTATAAACCATAAATGAAAACATAAAAACGTTTTATTAGTAATAAAAAATGTATTATATCATTTATATAAACCAAATGTAACAAAAGAAAATATGAATAAAAAAAAATAAATAACTTTCTATAAATGCACTTTGCCTAACACAAAATAACGAATTCTTGTAAAATTACTTTGACTAATTTTCTGTTGATAAAAAATCCTCTTTTCTGAATCTGCATTCCTGAAATGCACATTACCTTGAGAATCTCTGCATCATTTAAGTCAAAGTTTTTGAAATTTGAAAGACTTTGTTAGGATAGTTGCGAAATAACATAATTAACAAAAACCTTCAGAACAAACCATTCAGACGTTTCTGTATAAAGCCTTTGAAATTATAAGCAATAAAAATATACCTTTAGTGCTTTCTTGATAGGAATGTACCTTTTAATTATGCAATATTTGCTTTATCGTTGAACTCTTTTTGATTTGGTAGATATTTGAAAATGTATTCTCACAAGTTATCAAACTCCATTATTCTCACTAATATGTCTCAACACCGATTGTCCTTGTAGCTCATTAAATGATCATTGATCGACAGCAAATTATACATCATTACTCTTTGAGAAAATTAAAAAAACTGTACAAATCAAATGCTTATTGGTCCAAAACTATGTCCTCAGAAATCAAACCTTTTTTTTAAAAATATATATTTTATATTCTAAAGAAATGAGGTCAATAATACAATGTAGAAAAATTAATTATCTTTTGAACAATATATACTTAAAATTATAAATATTAAAAAAACTTTATATATTAACAAAGTTATAGATATTAACAAAAATATTCCTCAGGTGTCAAAATCTATATATCTTTTCAGCGTTTCTTTTAAACACATTCTTTCAACAATATTTTTTCAACAAATTTTATGATTGCACTAACTACAAACAGATTTAATTTATGTATTTCATCATGACAGTAGACCACTTTACTGGCACGGACAACATTTTTGCTCTCAACAACTCCAAGTCACATTATGACAAAGTACACCACTTGGCCAGCAAGGTCAACAATCTTGCTGTAAACTAAGCCAAGTCACAACAATTTGAAACCATAAAAACAACATAATAACCACTTACAAACTATAAACACATAACATTATAACACATCACTAACATAGAAACACTTCATATATAAAAGATATTTACACACTTACAAAATATAGACCCATATAACCTTAACGTATATAAACACATAATAAATAGCACATAAATATAGTTAAATATAATATTAATAAACAAAATTAAATATCATTTTTGAAATATTTTTATAATGGCATACCTCGAAATAAATGTTTAACAACTTTAAAAAAACAAACGATCAATCGACCTGGTTTTTTATTATAAAAGCAAACAGAATTTTTAAATGCCTTTAAAATGTTAAACGATCTTGTTCTTGAATATGCAACATAGAGTTGACCGTGCGAGATGCAAGGGTTTTGGAGATAAACACCAACTTTATCAAGAGACCTTTTGACCTTTGAAAGAAGCATCGTCTTCTAGAGTCATAATCGTCTTCTAATTTTTTTAAAAAAATTACAGATTAATATACTTTAGATACAATTGAGAAAAGAATTGAATTGTGCTATTTTTAAAATGCATGAAATAAACAAATTACCTGACTTTAAAAGTTACTATACTAATTTAAAAATAACAAAAATATTATTCATTACTACAAAAGTCATCAAACTAAAAGGTTTTCGATCTTATTACTGATTAAGCTGATGTAGCAAAGTTTTCAATCTTGCTTTTTAGGAATACCTCATCGCGCGTTGAAAATTATTAAGAGAAATATTAAAAGGCAAAGCATACTGAATCTTCTTTAAAAAACTTTGTGTCAAACGCGCAGAAATGAGTAAGGAAGCAGCGGAAGTTGTTGTGAAGAAATCGAAAGAGGATGTTTGGTGTAGGTCCGTATGCGACAAAAACATACAACAAAAAAGAGAAAAGGTCGCTTTGTCTTTTTCTAAAATGTGCCAAAACATTTTGTTAGATTTTCCGTTTTCAAATTTAAAAAGGGCTGCTTTTCGTTCCGTTTAGGCGGGTGTTTAAAAATTGGTTTTCATCATCACTCAAACGTTTAGTGATGTGTGACAAGACAAAGTTTTGGCAGACTTTGCATAAATTTGTTTTGGTGTAAATGTTTTTATAATACGTTGATAGGGTGTTTAGTATTTCACCAGGTTCACTCGTCAATGTGCCGTCATTCTTGCGAATTTCGGTATTTGACTTGTTCCGCTGTTGAGTTTTTTCCAAATTATACAAAAATTTTGAAGGTTTTTCTCCTTCTTTGATTAGTTTTTGCTTTGTGCGAATAAATGCTCCTGGAAACTGGAACAAGAAAAGAGCATCGCGTTTTTCTTTGATGCTTTCTACATTCGAGTTAGCGTTTTGTCGCTCCCGTTGGATTTCGTTTTCGATCCTTTTAATTTGTTTTTTGTTATTCGCACTTTCCTGTATCGAAATGTGTTGTAATTAAGCCCTAACAAAAACTTTGAAGTCGTCTCCAGAGTTCCTAATAGACTCGCCAGTTCATTCGTCACCCCACTGCTTTTCAGTGGACGGTCCAGATTTTGTTTCCTGAAGGAGGATAAGATCGAAGGAGGACTTTTGAAGAAACCCAAAAAAATTGTCACGTTTGGTTTGGTCGTTTAGACCGTTTATGTTGCATGTTAAAATATTAATAATTATTTTATTTATATATATATATTTTTTTATATATATATAAAATATTTTATTTATATATATTTTTTTATTTATTTATATATATTTTTTTTTTTTATTTTATATATACTTTTTTTTATTTTATTATTTATTATTATTTTTTTTTTTATTTTTTATTTTTTTTATTTTTTTTTTTTTTATATTTATTTATATTATTTTATTTTATTATATAATTTATTTATATATATAACTTTTTTTGTATATATTTTATATATAATTTTTATATATACATATATATATTATATATATATATATATATATATATATATATATATATAATTATACATAATTTTTTCATATAATGTTTTTATATATAATTAACAAATATACCTTTAAAATATAATTATCATGTCCGTAGAAACACTGCGGACATTTTCTGTCAACTTTTTTGTATTAATAATGTATTTTGCCAAGTGATGAGCTAAATTAATACGCTGGCTCATAACTCAGAACTGAATGTTTAGTAAAGACCTCCTCTTCTCCGCAAAGCTTTAATTACAACAAAAATATTGTTATTAATGATAAAACAATCACTGCCAACCCTTATTAAATGAAATATTATTTTAATACATATGTATTATATGTAAAGAGTGTAAAGTGGCATCTTTTAATATATATAAACTCTTTTTAAACTTTACAATGTTTTTGACATCTCTCGGCACAATGGCTAAAAATCAAAAAAATACAAAATACAAATAAATATATAACCAAAAAACACAAAAAAATATAGAACATAAAAAAACAAAAAACAACAAAATTTAAAAACACAAAAACAAAATGTATATAAATAAAAACAGTTGTAAACATTCTATAATGTATGTTCATAACAACATTTGTAAAACTTCTAGATTGTAAAATCATAACTTAACCTGAGAAAGTACAAATTTATAAAATTGTATATAATTTATTGTTTTATAAAGATAAAAAAAAAGGTATATTTATTAATGGCTACTACTATTTACCTTATTCTTCCTATATTTGATATCCTGTTTTATTACTATAAAGCAAGACTCAAGTCATTTATTTATGACTTCATATTAAATTATATGTATCTAATTTAAAAATAAATAATTATTCAAAATATTATAAATTTAAATAAATAACAAAATGGGACCCATGTGGGTCCCACATGTGCAGCCCATATGGGCCCAATTCACGCCCAGCGACAATTTTTCTTGGGCGACCCATTTGGGCTCCATAAAGCTGCCGACCTGGGCTCTATGTGGGGCCTAATATGACTTGCTGGCTGGGTTCAAGTCATTGTTAGTTAGTTATAAGTAAATTTAAACTTAAATCACCAACTATCAAATTAATTGCAGCTATGACAATTGTATTCCGACAAAATGTTCTGATTTCGAAATACATATGTCGTCTTTGAAAATCAGTGCTCTTAGTTACGGGGACGTTTTTTTTAACAACTTAAATAAAATCTTATACTGATTTTAGTCAATTTTGTTAAATTTCAACATGAAATTAAATTTCCATAAAGAGATTTTTTACTTTAAACTTTGAATGCAAATTTCTCAATTTAAACACAGTGTCGTATACGACACTTGTACTCCAGGCTGACGATTTATATATATATATATATATATATATATATATATATATATATATATATATATATATATATATATATATATATATATATATATATATATATATATATATATATATATATATATATGTATATATATATATATATATATATATATATATATATATATATATATATATATATATATATATATATATATATATATATATATATCGTCCTAAAACCCAGTCGTTTCTATAAATACCCGTATTTGTTGGATTTTGAATTTTATTTGGTAAAGCTGCTAGTTATGTTAAACTTAACTCTTTATCACTTGGAAACTTGGAAACTTTCCAAGACAAGTTTTCAAATGAAAAAGGGACTATCCACAACAATTTTGCACGAAAGATTACCTAAACATGTTTTAATTTGTTTTAAAAATTTATTTTTGCTTTAATGTTAATTTACTAAACTAAACTTATTTCATTTTACTAATTTATATATAATACAAAAATTAAAAATAAAACAACATTATATATAATTTTATTTTTATTTAAGTAATAAAATATAAAATTTTTAACATGCAGAGCTAAAGTCTTACCATTAACAATGCAATAATGGTAATGGGGCTGTAGATTTACTTTATCAAGTCTACACATATAATACAACTAAGTTGACGTGTTTATTATACGTGTTTATTATTAGCACCTATTTTAGTAAAAAGAGAGAAAAAAGAAGACCTACTGAGAAAATCAAAAATAAATACGCGTTTACGATACTCGTTTCATGAAGAAATATTTGTTAAATAAATATACAGGTTACAATATATTTGTTAAAAACAAAACAAACAAAAAAAAAACTTGCTTTATATATGTTTTCAGCAACAAGGTCTTTGTTTGCACCCATTATATTTTGTATGATTAGCAAGAATACATTCAAAAAATGCCCAATCAAAAAACTACTTAAGCATGATAATAGGTTGAAAAAAAACTGAAAGTTGTTACTTGCAGTCAGGCACGCCGGAAATGGGTAGTCTAGGGTAGAAACTACTACTTCAGACCTTTTGACTGTAGTAGCAAGGGTAGCATGAATGTGCCCTTTCTGGGAAATAGGTATGGTAAAATTTTGTGTTTTAAAAGCATTTCATTATCCAACATTTCATTATCAATATTTTATTATCAATATCTACCAACTTGAACTGGTAATAGGTGGGATAGGTGTTAATAGATTAATTTTTTTTCAAATTTTTTTCAAAGAGAAAACAGTTTAAAATTAATTTAAACGAAACTTTAAAAAAATATTTTATTGAAGAAAAAAAATGGCCCAGAATCAATAAGCAGCAGTGGCGTAACTCAGAAACAACTCACATAAATAAACCGACATTAAAAATTTTTTTGTAATTCGCAGTCGCGTTTAGAACTAATATGTTTTCAAAAATTAATTCGAGATTAAATGAAATATATTATATTAATTTTATTCTTCTTGTTATCGACATACGTTACAACTGTTTGTTATCATGCTTTAACTCTTTATATATATTCCAAATGTTTTTTAGTAGATGCTTTGCTTAAAAGCAATAGCTTTTTTGAGTAAGACAATATACAGTCATAAAACAAATATAGCAATAGTTTTTAAGTTAGTATTTTTATTTTCGATGATCATGTTCGAATGGTGATTTCGACGATTATTTGCGTACAAATTTCTCTCAGAACTTTATTTCTTAATCGTAATCCTAACTTATATGTAACGGTTTTAACCACTGAACTTTCATGCTGAAGGTCGAAAGACTTCAAAAAGAAAAAAACTAAGGAACTATCAAAAGCATCACTTTATATTATCAAAACTACTACTTTATTGAAAATAGCAATAACTGAACCGGGGGACCAGAGAAGCCTCACGGTGAACTAAAGAATCAGGAAAGTTGACATAGGCAGTCAAAAAAAAGACAATACAGAAGAACAGGAGCCCGATGCAAGAGATGGTGAAATTCTAACGGAAAATCTTGTTAGAAAAGCAAAGGGTTTAAGTAAAACTAATTAAAAAAAACAACGACAGAAATGGAAGAACATGTATTATGGCTTGGTTTATTCAAAATATGATTCATGTTCTGGTGGAATGTTCAAGCATGGAGTTGGGAAAGGATTTGGAACATGGAACAAATCTGCAGCAGCGCTAAAAGAACACGAGAATCTCAGTGTTTATAAGGTTGCAAATGCTCTAAAGATTGAGAAAGAAAATATAAAGTTTACAAAAATTAAATGCTCAAATTAACCAAATGTACACGGAGAAGCAAGCAGTTTGAAGAAAAGGCTTGCTAGCTCATTTCGTAACATTGAAAACATTGCTTCGACAGGGTGTAGCTATAAGAGGTGATAATGATGGAGAATCCAATATTTACCAGATTAATTTGAATTAGAGTAGAAGTGACAAGGCATTTTAAATGTTGATGATTGAAAACTATTATATTTTATCTCATGACATCTTGCAAGAGCAAGAACAATTTCTCATCTGATAAGCACGAAGACATATTGTTGAACTGATCAAAGATAAACATTTCTATTCGGCACTTGCAGATGAATCCTCAGATATTGCTAAGAAGGAAAAAATATCGTTTAATATAAAAACTTGCATTGATAACCATGAAGTAAATGAAGATTTTATCGGAGTATATGAATGTGTCAACGGTCTTTCTTCAGATGCTTTGATGACATATACTGAAGATATCCTTTTGAGGTGCAACTTGGAATATACAAAAGTTGCCGGAATCGGCTTTGATGGAGCATCATTTATGAAATGCTTGGCATCAAAACTGAAAAATATTTTTGGACAGCAAGCACTATATTTTCATTGCATGACACATTGCAGCAAGCTGATTGTTAAGGATACATATGCAATATAGTCACTGCCTTTTTCGAACAAATCTAAAAGGATATATTGCATGAGTCTAAATCAGATGAATACAGAATATTGCAACTGAAGTCTATGTCAATGACTTGATGGACAAGACAAACAAAAGCAGTAAATGTGGTGTTGGAGAAGATTGCAGAACTCCATGCAATATTAAACAGTCAGAGTAAAAAGAATATTGCTCCAGAAACAAGAGTACAAATTAAGGGTTTTTTATCTCAGCTTTCATCAGTAAAAACACTTTTTGAACCGCAAAGCACTTTTAAATTTTTGCTATTCTAGAGAATCTATCGAAGAAATTAATCTGACAGTTGATGTTGCAGTATTCTGCATTCAAAATGCGTCTTAGAGATTTGCAGAAAAAACACAACCTGGAATCAAGCAAGACAATGAGTCTGAAACCGAAGTTACGCAGAGACAAAGAGTAATACCTGAAAAATTACGCAATTTAGTAATTACTGAGAAGCTTATATTAGACGTTGGAGTGACTGGTCCTGTCAGATCAGAGGAAAACAAAGGAAATTTTCTTTTAAAGCAATTGATGCTATTCAGAACAGTTTGATTGAGAGATTTGAACAGGATAGATTAACACTTGTAAAAAATATAAAAGAAGTTTTTATTTCATCGGTGAATAAATAAGATTACTCGCCGTTTTTATTTGGAATTTTTTTTTTTTTTTTATTTTTTTTTTTATTATTTATTTAATTTGCCGTTGATAAATATTACAAAAAAGAAATTACAATAAAAGAAAATCCTGGCTGGAGCAAGAAGAAGACAGATTGTCTTATCACCGAGCCCCGTCACACAAAAATTTACATGCACAATAAATGATAAAAGACAAAAAGACAGTATAAATACAAAAACAAAAATAAATCAAAAACTTTAGCAATAAAATAATTTGTTGCTAACAATCTTCAAGCAGAATAATTTTAAAAATAAAAAAGCAATATATGTAAACATAAGTATTTGGGCTGATTATTTAATATCATCAAAAATATGAACGAAAAGACAATTTTATTTTCGTTATCTTTTATACTAATGGTTTGAAACCATTTTAATAAAAGCTAAAGAAAGTGTTAAAGATTTAATTTATTTTTAAGTGATTTAGTTTAAACCTTTAAATTGTTTTCAAAAAAGGTATTTGAAGTCTAGTATATCGAATTCCATGTTCAGTAAATGCCGTTTTGAATCATCCTTAAAACTTTGCAAAGTGCAGTTTAAAACGAAGTTTTGTTCTTTACTAAAGATTGGAAAAAAATCTTTCCAAACTAAAGGCCCCCGATATTGAATTTGGTACGAACTTAATTTTAGAAAGTTTATGGGAACCACAAAGTTATTCACTGAAAATTTGGTTGGATATTTATGGGAGATTTCATTAAAGTAGGATTGAAATGTTACTGGAGAAAACCCAAGTTTTGCTTTAAACATAAATATCATTACTTGATGAATATTAAGCTTATAAATATTTAAAGCTCCAAGCTTACGTAAGAGAGGTTCGCATTGTGTTTTTCTATTTGCCCCAAATACTATCCTGCAAGCATGTTTTTGTTTACTATAAATTTTTTTGAGTTTAGTGTGATTAGTGCTACCCCAGGAAATGTTACAGTATGAAAGATAGCTGTGTATAAACGAAAAATATAAATTTTTTAAAGACTCGTTATTAAGAAAAGGTTTCGTTCGGTATAACATGGCAATATTTTTTGAGATCTTACCTTCAATATATTTAATATGAAATTTCCATGACAATTTTTCATCTAAGAGCACTCCCAGAAAGTTTGTAGTCAATTCCCTTTTAATTATTTTATTATTGATTAAAAGATTGGGTAGTTTAAGAGGAATATTCTCGGCTTTACTAGGTTTATGGAATAGGATAAATTTTGTTTTCTCTACATTTAATGATAGTCGGTTACTTATAAACCACTCGTTGATCTTGTCTAATTCTTCGTTAAATATTTTAAAAAGAACAGTAATATCTTTGTGAGAATAAAACAAATTAGTGTCATCTGCAAATAAGATAGTATTTAATACTTTTGATGATAAATATAAATCATTTATATAAAGTAAGAACAATAATGGTCCCAAAATAGAACCTTGGGGTACTCCACAAGTTATTAAGTTGTTTTTTGAGTCTTTTGATTCTTTAATTATAAATTGCTTTCTGTTAGTTAGGTATGATTTAAACCAAAGCAAGCTTTGATTTTTAACACCATAGTTTTCTAATTTTTTCAAAAGAATTTCATGATTTACTGTGTCGAAAGCTTTGGATAAATCAATAAAAACCCCTATTGTATAGCAATCACTATTAAATCCATTTGATATATGCTTAACTAATTCAACTATTGCATGGTCAGTAGAATGATTTTTTTTAAAACCGTATTGATTATTATATAAAATCTTATTTTCAGATAGATATTTATAAAGTCTGTTGTACATAATGCGTTCAATTAGTTTAGAAAAGCAGGGTAAGACTGAGATTGGTCTGTAGTTTGAAATATTGGTCTCATCGCCAGATTTGAAAATAGGTGTTATTTTTGCAATTTTTAGTTTATCTGGAATATGACCTGATTTAAGGGAGAGATTAAAAATATGGAATAATGAGGGTTCGATAATATCAAAAACAGATTTAATTACATTAACATTAATTTGATCTATACCTGCACTTTTATTTTTTTTCAGACTATTAAAAGCAGTATGTAGTTCACTTTTGGTTAAAATCGGTTCTTCCATAATTAAATCAGTTGTTGCAAGATATGAATCAAATTTTTTTTGACCAATTGGAATTTTCGCTGCTAGGTTTGGGCCAACATCAAGAAAAAAATTGTTTAATTTCTCAATAATAACTTCTTTATGATAAATCATTTTTCCCTCAATAATAAGTTTTTGCGGTAAGTTATTTTTTTCAATTTTATTTTTCCCAATTAAGTCTCTAATAACACTCCACGTTTTTTGAGGGTTTCCTTTGTTTTTTTCAAGCAGTTTAGCATAGTAATTTACTTTTGATTGTTTTTTGGTTTTTTCAAATAAATTTTTATAATTTTTGTAATTAGTTTCATTTTTATAAGTTTTATTTTTTAAATATTTATCATACAATTTTTGTTTTTTCCTTGATGATTTTAGTAGACCTTTGGTCATCCATGGGGAATCAACCGACTTTGAGTTTATTAGTTTCACTTTTAAAGGAAATGCCTTATCATACATTTTAGAAAATTGGTTTAGAAATAAATCATAAGCATTATTTACATCGTGTGATTGCAGTACAAGATTCCAATCAACGTAATTATTTAATAAATTTTTAAATTGGCAAATGGAACTTTCATTGATTTGTCTCATGAATACTGTTGATTTGTGGGTAGCATTATTTAGAGTAACGCTCTCAGTAATAAAGAATATAGGGAAATGATCAGTTAAATCAGTCTTGATTATACCAGTTTTAAAACGGCTATTATGAAAATTGTTAGTTATAACATTATCTAATAATGTCGATGATTTTTTAGTTACTCTTGTTGCTTTGTTTATAGTTGGGATAAGGTTGTATTCGAGAAGAATATCAATAAAAGTTTTTGCTTCACTATTTAAGGCATGGTTGAGTAAGTCAATGTTGATATCCCCAACTACGTAAACATGCTTTTGCAATATATTTTTTGTGGTTAGGAATGTGCGCAGATAAGTTTTGAATGTTTTTAAACTACCAGCTGGTGTTCTATAAATAGCATTGATTATGAAATTTTTAGCTAATTTATTTATTATCTCGACGCATAATGCCTCACAATCTAAATTGTTTACATTAAGATCTTTACGTTGAATAAAATCAATAGAATTGTGAACGTATATGCTTATACCACCACCAACGCAAATATCGCGCATTTGATGAACTGATGTATAGTTTCTTAACTCAAAATTAGAATTTGTTTCATTGCTTTTAAGCCAAGTTTCTGTGAAACAAATTATTTTAAAATCATGATTAAGTTCTCCCTGCCATTTTTTAATGATGTAGACATCTTGGAACTAAAAGTTGAGTTGAAGGGGCTACCAACAATTATTAACCTGTACAATGCTATTGCATCAATCAAAATACAGAGTGTTTCCGGAGTGGCAACAACTCCAGATATTTTTAATGCCATGCTAGCTGCAAAAGTTGCCAATAAACAAACACACAAATTAATAAAACTTTACTACACCATGCCTCTATCGATATCATCATGTAAAAGAAGCTTTAGTGTAATGAGGAGAGTAAAAACATGGGTGTGGTCACAAACTGGAGGCAACCACTTGAATAACATCACGTTTGCTCAGATACATAAAAAACAAATAGACAAAATTAACATTAAAAAAATTGCTAACAGTTAGGTGTAATGAATGACAGTAGAACGAATTATTTCGGCAAATACACTTGAAATCGTTCTAGCACCTAGTAAAGCTATGAATGGTGTAGAATGAAATGTTATATTGACATATAGAAAGAAGCTAAAAAACAGTTAATTTATTTAGTAGGCTGTTTAATAGTATCTAATAACCTTTAATGTTAATTGCACTGTACACGCGATTTGTAATAGTAAAAGAAGTAGACAAAGTGACATTTTTTATGTATTTTTTGGAGAACGTTAGGGTTAATTAAAAGGTTTATTTATATTAGATACTATATATAATAAAATATTGTGTTGATATTTTAACAAGTGCTCTTGTGTTTTGGTTTGCCACCCCTGCCCTTAGGCCCTTCCGGCGTGCCTGCTTGCAGTAAGTTATGACTTGCAGTAAGTTATTACTGTAAGTTATTACTGTAAGTTATTACTGTAAGTTATTACTGTAAGTTATTACTGTAAGTTATTACTGTAAGTTATTACTGTAAGTTATTACTGTAAGTTATTACTGTAAGTTATTACTGTAAGTTATTACTGAAAATTATTACTGTAAGGTATTACTGTAAGTTATTACTGTAAGTTGTTACTGTAAGTTATTACTGTAAGTTATTAGTGTAAGTTATTACTGTAAGTTATTACTGTAAGTTATTACTAAAAGTTGTTACTGAAAGTTATTACTGAAAGTTATTACTGAAAGTTATTACTGAAAGATATTTCTGAAAGTTATTACTGAAAGTTATTACTAGCCGTAAACAAAAAAAAACAAAACTAGTAAGGTAGACTCCGAAAAAAGGACTTCCATATGTTTAATTTATGAAATTAAGTTAAAACTTAAAAAAGTGAAAATTTTTAGTTAAGTTAAGAATTAAAGATAAATTGGAACTTTTAAAAAACATTATTAATTTAAACAAGCCCTTCTAAAGTAGAGAGTGCACATGTGTTGAAAATATTCTTGCCCAAATCAATCATTCGAGTGAAAAAATTAGTGCTTTTAAATTTTCAACGAACCCAAAGATGATAAAATCATAAATTTGTCAAAGTCCTCAAAAAAAATTTAATTCCTTTTAAATTGTTGTGTGTGAAAAACACAACAATTTAAAAGGAATTAAATTTTTTTTCTATTACTATTAATAAAACATAAGTTTTCAACATTTATCAAATTAATGTTGATGTTTAAAAAAAGCTTAGAACGTTTTTTGTATTTCGGCTATTTGTCACTGTTAGTTAATATTGTTTTTTTTTTAATTTGGGGAGAGAGTGAATAAATGTGCAGTTGTTAATTGTGGAACTGGCTATAAATCTAAAAAAAGTTCTAGTTCTCATTTTGCAAGTAAAGCTGTTTTTAGTTTCACTAAAGTTTCCCTAATTCAGAAGAAAAATAGATAAAATTTATTAACAGAAAAGATTGGAAGCCAAGTAAACGTTCAGTTATATGTTTGGATCATTTTGAATCAAAGTATTTCAAATATGGGAAACTAGTTACTTTAAGACATATGTTAAATTCTTTCCAACCTTTTATTCTGATGAATTTGTATTCCATTTTCAATAAAACCTAATATTCCTAATATTTGAAAACCTCCAACTGAACAAGATTCCACTATTTATGATAAAGTTCATACATTTCAAGAAGTTGATAAAATAAAAAGTATTTTTATGCTTCATGAACCTAACTCTCCAAATCGGTTTAGTTTTAAAAGATATGAAAGTTTTATTTTATACTACCATTTATTTTTCGTAGACTCCACTCCTTGATAACAATTTGCATGTAAAATTGCATTACAAAAGTTGTCCACTACCACTTTCTCGATTATTTAGAATAATAAACGATTTTAAGCTTACAATTAAAGTCTTATATGCATAATCTTGTTAAAGAGAATTCTTATTATTTAGATAATAAACTGTCCAAATAAGTCTTTTACAAATCCTAAGGTTGTCCTCGATATTCTTCAAAAGTATTACACTATGCACTAATGCAAAGGTATTCATCGTTTCAAGCTTATTCACTTCTTTTGAAACAACTTCCTTTACCATCAATGTCACTACTGAAAAAGTTTTTATCTGGTGAAATTGATTTAATAAAAATTATTAAAACTATTACTAACTGAGGGAAAAATAAGCAATGAATACGTTCTCCTTTTTGATGAAATGTATTTACAGCAATCTTGTGAATACCACAGTCGTAGATTATTTGGACAAGATAGTGATGGTAATTTCTACAAAGGAATCATTGCGTTTATAATTGCTGGTCTCAAAAAATCAATCCCTTATGTAATTAAAATTATCCCAGAGATTTGTGTCACTAGAGATTTTATTAAAGATGAAATAAAAGAAAGCTTAAATACATTAAGATCTATTGGTTTTAAAATTCGCACATTGGTTGCTGATAACCATCAATTAATGTCCCATCCAACCAATGTGCCTTTTAAAATTGTTCAACATTTATAAATCAAATAAACCAGAAGAAATTTTCTTTATCACTTATAAAGATCATATAGTTTGTTTAATGTATAAAAATGTACGTTTGCTTAAAAGTATAAGAAATAACTTAGACAGTACCAAAAAGTTTATTTACCAACTATTTCAGTTTACTAATTACAATTTTAGTATAAATTTGTCTGCAGTAGATATATTTTAGGAGTTGTTTCATAGAGTGCTTAAAAAAATTGAATCTCTATTAGAAAAATTTAAAAAGGCATCAAAATTAGGAGAAAAGACATTATATCTAGGTAACAATAAACAAAATGCCAACCTAGCTTTAAATATATTTCATGAAACAACAATTCAAAGTTATTTTCTTATGAACATTCAGCATCTGAATATTTAAAACTTATTACTTTATGGTGGATAAAATCCAATGAATAATCTAAAATATATCTAAAATGAAGTACTCTAATCATAAATGAATCTTTGTTGGGGATAGCCGCAGTTTTTGCATGCATTTGCTCACTGGGTTAAATAGTGGCAAAATTTGCAATACAGTTCCACTGATAGATATTGTCTCACAACTCAGACTTCTAAAGTAGTAACAGTAACATTGCAAAGTGCCTCAAATTTAACTGAAATCTTATATTTAAAGGATACAATTATGTTCTTACCTCTCATATCCAAAGTGATTCATTGAAACGACATTTTTCAAATTACCATCAAATTAGTGGTGGCTGGTTTCTACTTTTATTGCTAGATATATATGCAGAAAATTACTAAAAAAGTTAAATGCAAATCATGTTATTTGTTGCTAAAAAGTGAAATCATTGATATAAATACAAAACATGTTGAACTACCATCTAGAGGAGGTCTCATAACTCCCTCAAAATTACTGGCAAATCATGTTATTAATTGTTTTGCTATGCTTGATGCAGTGAAAAATATTTTACTTATTTTCGATGTACTTGACTAGAAATTTTGCTAATATATTTTATATGAATATAATTTCAATCAATGCTTTGTTTGTGAGGATCATTTAGAATGGGGCCTTTCTCTTGTTAATCGAACAAAAATAAATATTTTTTTTAACATTAAGCAAAAAATTTTCAGTAACGGAAAGCATAAAAATGCTGTATTATCTTTTAAAAGTAGACCAAGGCAAAAGAAAAAAAGTATATAAGTAATTTATATGTATTTATATGTAGTTTTTATTTGAGTTTTTTTTTAAATAGTTCGAACATCTTTGAGAGTTTTAGTACTTGACAAAGTAAGATCGTACTCAAATGTTTCCTCATCTTTGTTTTCTTCATCAGAATTTGCGTCAGCTTTACTTTTGTCTTCATCTTCTTTTTCGTTTGTTGTGGAACTAAGCACGTTTGGTGCGTTGTAAAAGTTTGCATACTAGCCTAGCAAAAGTTTTGTCAGTTATTGTTAGCTTCTCTTTAAAAAAGAGTCAACCATTATTGAGCGAGATTAAAGTTGCTTTGATTTTTCGGATTCTTCAGCAGAAGTCAAAGGAACATGACAATATAGAAGGAACTTCCATAAATGAGCGTGAACTTGTTCGGCGTTGTAGTCTGTATAAAATAGATATTTTAGTTTACAATGATTTGCATAGAACTAAAGTTTGTTACAGACCTTGGGAACATTATTGCAAAAACATTATTAAAAATATTAAAAGTCCTTACCGATCCTGCATTTAGCATTCTACATTTGACTTTGAATATATACGTTATTCAAGGTCAAATGTAGAAAAAAAAAGGTTTTTCATAAGTTTTATCCAAAAAAAAGTAAAAAAAGTAGATGAAGCAAAGATTTTAGATCATGAAATTATCTACAAAAACTGTCTTATACATTTTTTTCTAAAAATCACTATTACTGAGATATTGCAAATCTTAAAATTTAAGAAGTCTTATTTAAAATGATAATTTCAACAGAAGAAAGAAGAAAAGAGGGGATCTCATAGAAAAATTTAAAATTAATCAAAACCTTGAACAAGTATACTTCTATGTCCTTTTGTTTCTTCTTCATCGTCTTTCTCTTTTACTTTTGTTTATCTTCTTCCTCTTCTACTTCCTCTTCTCCTTTTTCTAGCTTAAAATGTAAAAAAGGATTCGTCAGCTCCCTCATCATTAATATCATCAAAATTTTCACTGGTTGAAATTGATTTAGAATTAGAGCAAGACGAGCTTTAAAATTAATACATACTGGTGAGCACAATAACCCGACTTTTTTGCAGCTACATTTTGCACTACAACCCTTTTAGCAATTGCAAAAGATGATGTTGAAAAGTTTCTGGAGCAGGTGGGAATAAAGTTTAAATTAGCTCCAATGTATTACATAAAAATTTCCAACATTAGTCTGCTGGGTTCAGCAGATTGCCAAGCCATACCTGAAATTGATAGTATACTCAATATAAGTGTTGACTAGCAGAAGCAGATGTTAGAGGAAGACAATATAATTGCAATTTTTTATTGATGTATTTTTTACAAAAATTTAAATATCTATACTTGTCTATACAATATACCTGTATAAACAATTTTTTCCTGGAGCTCCAAAAAACGAATTTTGTTTGCGGTGATGCCTTTTGAATTAGAGTCGATTTTTTGAAATACTTTGAAAAAATTAAATAAATCATGTTTTTCAAATAATTTAAATAAAGTTTTACCCCTTCGAATAAAGCTGATGTAGTATCGCAGCCAGTTATTGCATGTAAATAAGATATGATTTTGAGATTTTGGATAAGCAGATAAAATTTTTCATTAATATATTTCTGTTGGTTGCTGAGCTTTCCCGTGTCTCAAAAAATAAATAATCTTACCAATTAGAGTTTGTACAGTCTGTCTAATAAAACATCTTCACCGACAACAATAGTTGTATTTGGTTGTTCTATGGTTGTTTCAATTACGAGGATATCAGCATCATTATCAGCTTGCTTCACTATAATATTTGCAGCTGTTAACTTTTTGCATTACATTAAAATGATGCGAAACTTGTTGTGAGTATTGGCAAGAAATTGTAGTTGACTTGTTGGAACCGTCATAAGTTGATCAAAAATGATATTATAAGGTGAAAATGTTCTTATGGTTCGACGACGCTGTTCTGCAGCTTTAACATTTTTCTTATAATCAGTATAAACGTCAAATACTACTATAGGAACTTGATGACCAAAATATCTATGTATATTACATATATGTATATATGTAGATACTAAATATATTTAGCAAAAATAACGTTGAAGGTTTCTTCTCGATCCCACACAACGCGGTGTAATAAATATCATTTTACATGTAAAGAGTAACATTGACGACGCAGTACTTTTACTTTCGTTACTTTTATGACTTTTTTACTTTGTAACGAGTTACTTTCAGAAAAAAATTGCAAAGTTTTTCATCGTAATGTATTTTTTGATATTGTTGATGTAATGTTTCGAATTGTTATTAATAAGAAAGGGAATTAGGGTTGGTTTTTGTTTAACATTTATATATATGTATTAAATAACTACAACTAATTATATTATTTTAAATAGTGTGTTGTTTACTTGTAACGCTATTTCAACTTTATTGACTTTAGCGCTAGGGCAATTATTCCATTCAATCGAGAATTCCTCGTACGGAATTAATATCCGAGGAAATAGTTTAGCAATCATTATAGTGAGTTTCTCATAGTTCTCCAAAGGAAATTGCTTATTTTGCAATTGTTAATCATTATTCTTAACTAGGTTTAGAAATTTATCAAGATTATCCAGATTCGTTTATTTAGATTGTCCAAAAGGAACTGATATCGTAACAATCATTGCATAGGTTCTCCTTTATAAATAAAAATTACTTTCAACATAGAGCAATTTCTTCCCCTACCGTGGTTTTTAAAAAATTATGTAATTTTTTTTTCAATATATTTTTTTAATATTGTTTTATACAAAACTAATTTATTTCAGTAATAATATATTTTTAAAAAGATTTATTTTTATATTTTTGAGATGTTTTTTATCCGCGAATGATTTTTGATTGCTTTCTTAAGAAAATATTTTACAGTCAAAAAAAGCTTATCTATTTTTTTTAAGGCTAAAAAGCGTAAAATAGTTTTGAAAACATTGAATATTTTTATTTTTAACAATTTTATCAAAAAATAGTAGTATTTTTTGTATAACATTGTTTATAGTTGGTGATCATTGTTTTACAGTAGGTGGTTACAAAAATTATACAAGTTAACATGTTTATGGAAACATTTTTTTAGTTGTGTTTTATTTTGTTTATTTTTTCTCTAAAAAACCATTTAGGTTAATCTCAATTACCATGTAAAGGCAATTTAACCCTAGGGAATATTCATTTGATATGCTTTTTATACTTTATTAATGAAATGAAATAAATTATAATAATAAGATTCAAGATTTGAAAAAGAAAAACAATATTCGGAGAAAGTTATAAAAGTTAAGTTAATATTTTTCGACAAACAATTGCAGGAGCACTTACAGCTATCAATTATGGCGAAAAACTAAACGACAAAAAAAAAAAAAAGCATTAAAAAAAGATACTTAAGAATAAACAAAGTTCTAATTCAGAGAAAAAATTTATAAAATAAATTAATAATTTTTATAAAACTAAAAAACTAATGTTTCTTTGGTTTAACAGTTTATTTTACTTTTATTTTGTTACTTTTAAGTCAGTACTTTTACTTTTTATTTAAGTTTTTTTTTTTTTTTTTTTTTAACATCACTTTTATTAGAGTTGGAAGTTAATAGAAGAGAAAAGATGAAGTTTATAGAGCAAGATAACGGTTGACAGATAAATTAAAATATTGCAAATTATATGAATCAGGAAAGATTCATATAATTTGAATCAGAAGTAAGAGTTAATCTCAGAAGATGAAGGGTAGATGACTCATCGAGTCATCGAATCTAGATTATTGCCATAATGATCAGCTGAAAAAAGTTTTCTCTGAGTTAAAGTTCACCAGCTACTGAGAACCCCATGCTATAGCAGAAGTGAGATCCTTTTCAAGCTCAAATGTTCCTTCCAAACAATGTTGGCTTCTTATCATGACAAGAACAAATGGTAGTGTCATCATCGAACAATGCCACCTTAGATGTGAGATCTGGAAGATCATTAATGTAAATTAAAAAGAGTATAGGGCCAAAGATAGAACCTTGAGGAACCTGACAGGAAGTGACAGGAAGTGACAGGATGTCAAGAATGGTGCTCTCCATCGAGGACATTGAGGCGTGGGGGGGGGCAGCTCGTCCCCCATCCCCCACGCCCTATACTAAATCCGCCACTGTCTCCATCGAGGAATTTTATACTACAATTGGAAAGGAAGGATTTAATAATCTTAGAGATGTTATTTGATACACCGTAAGAAGAAAGCTTATGGAGAAGACCAGCATGCCAAACTTTAGAAATATCAAAAGAAATAACCTTAACCTCTCCACATTTATCTTATGCACGATAAAAGCTATTGGTTATTACTGTTAACAAATCAGCTGGAAGATCGAAATCCATATTGATGATCAAAAAGTAAGTTATTAGATTTACGATAAGAGGTTAAGTGTTTGTTAATTAAAGACTCAAGAACTTTGCTTTTGATAGGAAGAAGACTAATGGGACGGTAGTTAGACGAATCTGATCGCTCTCCAGAGTTTTTAAAAAATAGGGATAACAAATGCCGGCTAGAAAACAAGACTCTGATAAGCAGTTGTTTAATAGTTTTGAAAGTAAAGACAACAGCTCCGGAGAACACTTCTTCAAGACTATAACAGGTTTGTTGTCCGGACAACAAGCTGCAAAAGAGTCTCAGCAGGAAATCGCTTTAGATTCAGGAGCTTGAATGATACGAATGTCAAGCAATGAATTAACCTGTTTGTCGGCTATATCAGGTAGAATATATCTTGTGGAATTAAGAGATTATATCAATAAAAAGTTCTTAACAAACAATTTAGCTTTGTATTTAATTGAGGTGACAAAACCTGAACCATACGAGGAAGGTGGAACAACAGATTCGCTCTTGTTATAGATACCGTTAAAGATTCTCCAAAAGTCACGAAAGCCTAATTTTTTAAATGAAAAACGACATTTTGTAACCTGAGAATAGCAGGCTTTGGCGTTAGAGAAAACTTTTTTACAATGGGTTCAAACAATAGTAAACAGACGTCTGTTTTCTGGAGAATTATTTTGATGATAGATATGAAAGTAATGGTTACGATTGTAAACTGCAGCAGCAAAATGCAAGGAAAACCATAGATAAGAGTGAGGCTTGACTTTGAATTGTCGAGAGGAAATAAAAGATTCCGTGCCAGCCTGAATCAAAAACTTACTTAAGAAGCGCATTGAGTCAGCAGAAAGACGAAAGATTTCTACCCAAGGGCCATCACGAAGAAAGTCACAGAAATAGTCCCAGTCAGTTTTGCAGAAGCTACAATGATAGGGAGATTTTGATGATGAAGAAGAATGAGATAATAGTTTTAGAGAGATCAAACCACGATTAGAAGCACTTAAGGCTGAATGTAGAGAAATCATGCACTGACTTTGATCAGAAACAAGGTATAAGTTGAGTAGAGAAGGTAAAAGATTCGGGTTGTTTGGAAAACGAGCTAAAAAGTTGAGTTAGAAATTGAGAAAAAACAAAGTTGTGGGCTTTAACTCCTGGAGAGTAACTGACACTAGAGCCAAACCATTCAGTGTGATAAGCATTAAAGTCACCAACAACAATGATATTGGCTGATAGATTAAGAGAGAGGGCTTGGTCAATTTTATCAGAATCAACTTCAAAAAGAGTGTTATCTATACTGAGGAGGTAATCTATTATTATTTAAGATGGCAGCCCTCCTACTAAAGACATCAGATGTAATGCAACATTATCTAGAGCAGTAACCAGCTCATATACCAATATAATAATCATGGAAATAGACTAATTTTGCTTTTGATAAAACATGTGCAATTGCTGGTGCTACCTAAAATATTCACAAATGAATGTGTAAAAAAGGTAAAAAATGAATAAATAAATAATGTGAAAAAATTTGAATAAAAATGTGGAAAGATATCATTGCATGATTCATAGAAAATGATAAATTTATAATATTAAACAAAGCATTAAAAAAATGCTAAAATCGATTTTTAACAAAAAAAAACAAAAATTATAATACCTAAAAAATAATGTAATAAAATCTTACTATTAACAATTTATGTAGCTAACATATTTTGTTTAAAAAATCTTTTTTGGAATATCTTTGAATGGTATTCAAACTAATCCAACAACATAAGTCCTTAGGTATTAATTATTTGTGATTTTTACGTAATACTATTTTCAAAAAAAACCATGCAAAATCTCCTCTAAAATCCTCTAATATCCTCTTTTTCTTATAAAAATTTTATGTGGCCTCCCTGAATATGCATACTGTTATGATTTTCTTAAAAAACAATTCTAACAATTTTTTTTTTATATATATCTGAATATATATTAATATATATGATAAATTGAAGATGAAGTAGAGCAATATAGAAAGACGATTGAGTAAAATACTGCTAAACGAAAGCACATAAAATAATAGTCAGTGGATTCAATCCTAGTTTTCCGACAAATAGGTGAGTTTTTACGCCCAGACCAAGACAATTGAAATCTTTACGAATTAAACGAAGACAACCATCAACACTAAGATCAGCCTCTCTGAGAGCAACCACGGAGTTCGGGAAACCTGACTACCCGCCGGCCTTAGAACTATAAAACTGAGTTTCAGAGTTGCACCCTCATTGGGATATAATAGAATGAATTCGCTAGTCAAAAAAACAGAGAAACAAGCAAAAACCATGCATTGAGTCAAGAAGATTCAGCATTCGACATCTTAAACTGGAAACAATGTGTCATAAATACGTCTGCGCCAGCAAATGTATAGATAATACAAATGCTAGTGTGAACTTTTGTCCTGACCGGAAAAACTACACAAGCATTTGTTCTTTTTACCTCATTTGTTCTTGTTCTCGCATTTGTTTATTTACTTTTAATTTTTTTTTAAAAGTAACTACCCCAAACCTGACAATTTATGCTGAGGGTTCTTGTTTACTCAAAAACGTGGCAACACTTCTCTCAAAAAAAAAGCGCCAGTTTTGAGGGTTTTCAACATTTTTTAGTAATCTCGGTTTTCATTTTTTTTTTTACATTAGTTTTTTCTGTATTCCGAGACCGAGATTATGAGATTAAAATAAGAGAAAAATTACCAAGTCGAGCAAGATCTGAAAGTATAATATATGTGTGTATGTATGTATGCGTGTATGTATGTATGTATGTATGTATGTATGTATGTATGTATGTATGTATGTATGTATGTATGTATGTATGTATGTATGTATGTATGTATGTATGTATGTATGTATGTATGTATTTATGTATGTATGTATGTATGTATGTATGTATGTATGTATGTATGTATGTATGTATGTATGTATGTATGTATGTATGTATGTATGTATGTATGTATGTATGTATGTATGTATTTATGTATGTATGTATGTATGTATGTATGTATGTATGTATGTATGTATGTATGTATGTATGTATGTATGTATGTATGTATGTATGTATGTATGTATGTATTTATGTATGTATGTATGTATGTATGTATGTATGTATGTATGTATGTATGTATATATCTATGTATCTATGTATTTGTGTGTGTGTTTGAGTTTTTGTCTAACATTATTGTCACGTTTTACATAGATTGGGTTGGACAGTTTTACGGCGAAATCTTTATTTATATAAAATTTTTTGGGGTTGTCTTTATAAATGTAACTGATGCTGACAGTGGAGATGCTTAACAAAGAAGCAATAACAAACAAATAAACAAACAAGCAAGGTTTATATATATATATATATATATATATATATATATATATATATATATATATATATATATATATATATATATATATATATATATAAACCTTGTTTATATATATATATATATATATATATATATATACATATATATATATATGTATATATATAAATATATATATATATATATATATATATATATATATATATATATATATATATATATATATATATATATATATATATATATATGTATATATATGTATATATATATACAAACCTTGTATGTATATATATATATATATATATATATATATATATATATATATATATATATATATATATATATATATATATATATATATAATATATATATATATATATATATATATATGTATATATATGTATATATATATACAAACCTTGTATGTATATATATATATATATATATATATATATATATGTATATATATGTATATATATATACAAACCTTGTATGTATATATATATATATATATATATATATATATATATATATATATATATATATATATATATATATATATATATATATATATATATATATATATATATATATATATATATATATATATATATACAGAATGTTTATTTCAACCAAAAGAAAAAAAAACTCTATAGAAAACAAAAACATGTTTTAGGAATAATAAATTTTAAAAATAAAAGCGTAAAATAAAAACCACTTTATAAAATTAGTTGAACCTTTATGTAAAACTAAACAGGAACAATTTAAAATTACATATCGTGCTCCTCATATCTGGAATAAAATCTTAGCAAAAAATAGTAATATAGCGCGTGTAAAAAATATAAATTGCTTTCAAAAATTAATAAAAAAAAATATTTTAGAGTATACAAATCTTATAAGTGATTTCTAAATAGTAGCTTTTTTCTTAAAGTGAAAATTAATTTAAAAGAAATCACTATACTAGTGATTTCTTTTAAATTAATTCTCATTTCTTATTTAATTATGACTTTGAGAATTTTTTGTTCTTAATACCATTTTATTTATGTTTATTTAATTTAAATATGCTATCTCTTTTTATATCTTGATGTACGTTATTTTTAAAAACTTTAATATATTTTATGATGATATGAAAAAAAATTTGTTTATTTTAATTTTAAATAACGATACACAACCCAAAACGGGAATTTGGTAATTTTCATTATTTTATTATATTATTTTAGTGTTAACTTGTTAACTTATTTTTAACTGTTATAGTTGTTTTATTATTTTCTTAATTTCAATTACTTGCAGTTGTTTTTTATTGTTGTTGTTTGTTTTTTTAATGATGTTCAGAATTTTTTGAAGCGTTTTTAATGGGGCTTGGTGATAAGGCTAATTTATACCTTTTTCTTGCTCCAGTCAATTATTTTATTTTGTTATATTATTGAATATTGTAAATCTTTTTTAAACGGCGAAATAAATAAATAAAAATAAAAACGTACAATACTCCTGTAAAAAATTAAAAAAGATAACTTAAAACATAAATCTGTGAAAATGCGTAAATAAACTTTTTGTAAAATCAAAAAAATTTCTTAAAAACTCTGATTAAGAACACTTTAGTTCAATAAAAAGAAAATTTCAGAAGCGACTTTCACATTCAAATGGGGATATGGAGCTAAAAAAAGATAATATATATATATATATATATACATATATATATATATATATATATATATATATATATATATATATATATATATATATATATATATATATATATATATATATATATATATATATATATATATATATATATATATATATATATATATATATATATATATATATATATATATATATATATATATATATATATATATATATATATATATATATATATATATATATATATATATATATATATATATATATATATATATATATATATATATATATATATATATATATATATATATATATATATATATATATATATATATATATATATATATATATATATATATATATATATATATATATATATATATTATATATATATATATATATATATATATATATATATATATATATATATATATATATATATATATATATATATATATATATATAATTTTGAGAAGCAGGGTAAAACGGAAACAGGTCTGTAGTTGTTAATATTAGTTTCGTCACCAGATTTAAAAATGGGAGTGATTATGACAATTTTAAGTTTTTTCGGCACAACACCTAGCTTTAATGAAAGATCAAAAATATGAAATAATGACGGTTCAATGATATCGAAGACTGACTTAACAACATTCACACTAATTTTGTCAATGCCCGCACTTTTATTACTTTTAAGACTGTTGAAAGCATTCCTTATTTCGCTTAGATTTAAATTAGATTCTTCCATAATAGAATTACATATATATATATATATATATGTAATTCTATATATATTATTATTTTTATATCTTTTTTTATATTTTTATAGTTACCATGAAATTTTACAAAAGATTATACAAAAAGTGTGAAGTAATTAATAATAAACAAAATAGGAAATAAAAAGTAAGGTAATTGAGAAATTATATTGTCATAGTAATAGTGTATGATTTTAATTGTGTATTTAAGAAGAGATTTTTCCATCTTAATATGGAAACCTTCCTTCTTTGAGTTCATACTTGGAGTATATTTATTATATACTCCAAGTATATTTTAACAATTAAAAGAAATGAGGTTAACAATTAAAAGAAATGAGGTTAACAATTAAAAGAAATGAGGTTAACAATTAAAAGAAATGAGGTTAACAATTAAAAGAAATGAGGTTAACAATTAAAAGAAATGAGGTTAACAATTAAAAGAAATGAGGTTAACAATTAAAAGAAATGAGGTTAACAATTAAAAGAAATGAGGTTAACAATTAAAAGAAATGAGGTTAACAATTAAAAGAAATGAGGTTAACAATTAAAAGAAATGAGGTTAACAATTAAAAGAAATAAGGAATGCTTTCAACAGTCTTAAAAGTAATAAAAGTGCGGGCATTGACAAAATTAGTGTGAATGTTGTTAAGTCAGTCTTCGATATCATTGAACCGTCATTATTTCATATTTTTGATCTTTCATTAAAGCTAGGTGTTGTGCCGAAAAAACTTAAAATTGCCATAATCACTCACATTTTTAAATCGACGTGTGTGGTGACGAAACTAATATTAACAACTACAGACCTGTTTCCGTTTTACCCTGCTTCTCAAAATTATTGGAACAAATTATGTACAACAGACTTTACAACTATTTGATGTTAAACAGTTTGCTGTACAGTAAACAATTTGGATTTCAAAAAGATAATTCAACAAACCATGCTATAATCGAACTAGTTAATCATGTATCAGATGCATTCAATAATGACTATTTTACTCTTGGAGTTTTTATTGATCTGTCGAAAGCCTTTGACACTGTTAACCATAAGATACTTATAAAAAAACTAGAACTATATGAAATAAAGAATAAAAATTTACTTTGGTTTGAAGACTACCAAGCGAACAGGTCACAATGTATTATTTATAATAAAAAAAAAAAAGAAAAACATATTACATGTGGTGTGCCCCAAGGTTCAATCTTAGGGCCATTATTAATTTTATTGTATATAAATAATATATAATTAGCATCAAATATTTTAAATGTTATATTGTTTGCAGATGACTCCAACCTTTTTTATTCCAACAAAGATATAAAAGCTCTCTTTAATATATTTAATGAAGAACTATTCAAAATAAACGATTGGTTTACAAGAAATAGGCTTTCGTTAAATGTAGAAAAAACTAAATTTATTTTATTTTCCAAACCTAGTAAAGGTTATGATGTTCCTCTAAAATTACCCAATCTCCTAATCAATAAAACATTTATTAAAAGGGAACCAATTGTTAATTTTCTAGGAGTAATAATAGATGAAAATTTGTCATGGAAACCACATATAAAATATATAGAAAATAAAATATCAAGAAATATTTATATATTATATAAAACTAAATCATGTCTAAACACCTCTTCTTTAAAAAAAATATACTTTTCATTTATTCATATTTTTATCTCTTACTCCAATATTGTATAGGGTAGTACTGACTATGGTATGTTAAAAAAGCTTCATAGTAAGCAAAAACATGCATGCAGGATTATATTTGGTGCCCACAGAACTTTTCAATATGAACCTCTTTTAAGGAAGCTCGGTGCCCTAAGTGTCTATAAACTTAATGTACACCAAGTTCTACAATTCATGTTTAAAACTAAACATGAACTCTCTCCTATTGTATTTCAGTCTTACTTTAGTGAAATCTCGCACAAGTATCCTACTAAATTTTCAATTAATAACTTTATTGTTCCAAAAACTAATTCAAAACTAAATTCTTACAAAATCCAATACCGCGGACCGTTTCTATGGAAACATTTTCAAAATTTATTACAAAAAATAATGTTCATCACATCTCTTTGAAAAAATTTAGAAAAGAATCTAAGAATCTCTTATTACAAAAAGACTTTGATTTAAAATATTTCTTTTAAAAATAATACACAAATAATATAAATTATCTTAAAAAATAGTTATTGACACTACTTCTCTTTTGTTGCAATTTTAATCTAATTTAATTTTTTGTTGAAAAATTTTAATACTTTTAAATTATTGTTAATCTTTGATATAATGCGTTATATTTCAACACTAATATTTATATTATGTTATTAGTTATATTGTAACTAACGTATTTAAAATTCTTGTTATGTACTTAGCTACTCTTCATTTTTTTATATTAACTGACGATTTTTAAGTGTAAATTTTATGATGGGGCTTGATGATAAGACAATTTATGTGTTCTGTTTGCTTATTAACAGTTCTTAACGGTTATTAACCAGTTCTCTTATTAACACGATTTATTTCATTGTAAATTTTAATATATGATTTGCTTAAAAAAAAAAAAAAAAAAAAAAAAAAAAAAAAAAAACGTATATATACACCTTTTCAAGATGATTGAGAACTTGAAAGTTATAATTAAAAAAAGTAAGATATAATTGAGAAGATGAAAGTTGTAATTAGGAAACGTTAATTATCATTGAGAAGATGAATGTTGTTATTAAGAAATGATGTTATTGAGTTGTAAGATGTAATTGAGTTGTAAGATGTAATTGAGAAAATGAAAGTTGTAAATAAGAATTTGTAAAATGTAATTGAGAACATGGTAGTTGTAATTAAGGAAAGTATAAAAAATACAAAGTTTTTTGTAGTCTTAATATACTTTGTAATTTAAGGCTGGAAACAGGGCCGACAACGCCGGGGGAGAGGGGCCGGGGCACGTGTCCCCCCACTTTTTTCTAAAGGACCTTTTTTGGGTTTGTTTAGAAAATTCTAGATATAAAAGATTTTTTTTAGAAACTGACGATTGTGCCCCTGTATCGTCAGCACTAGGAAATAATATAATATTAATAAAATATAAAAAAGTCATGAAAAAGATATTTGAGGTTTAGACGGTAACTGGAAAAATCCTTTTGGATGTCAGTTAAAACTTTCTTTTTATTTTTTTTGTAAAAATTCAATTATGATTTCATAAAAATAATAAATAAAACACAAATTAATTTGTTTAATAAAAAAAAAAAAATTAAATTAAATTTTAAGTAATATCATTAAAAATCATTGCAATATTCAGTTAAACACCAACTTGTACGTCTTCTATATTTAAAATCGTGCCGTAATGCGTGGTCGTATGTTGTACAGCACGTCTACAATCACCTATCATTATTGTATTTTTTTTCGCAGTAACAATTCTTTCTGAATACTGATTTGTTGTTCCATAATCACCGCACTGAATACAGGAGGAATGCGAGTAGCATTTTTAACGTTAATTTTTATTTTGGAATATATTGTTTCCAGTGGGTTCAACATTGGGCTCTAGGGTCCTAGTTGTAACAACTGAGCTGGTGAATTTTCAAACACCCTTTAGCAAACGAGCGTGACATAGAACATTTTCTGTTACGACGATTAACTCCTATAAACGGTTCCCGGATGTAACCCACAGGTTAAACATAGCCAACATCCATTTGTTAGAAGATTCTGCATTAAATGATTCTCTGCGAGTTTCTATCATGACGACATTTTTTTTGATGTACCCAGTAAGCACAAGACGCATTTTAGACACTTATAGACGTCTAAAACTAGTCTAGGTAAAGACGCACTTTTATAGACGTTTTGAAGACATCTTTTAGACGTCTTTTATAAATGCGTTTTTAAAATGACGTTTAAAAGGCGTCTTTTTAAAAGATAATAAGACGTCTAGAAGACGTCAATTTTTAAGACATCTTCTAGACGTCTTTTATAAAGGCGTTTTTAAAATGACGTTTAAAATGCGTCTTTTTAAAGTTTAAAAAGACGTTTAAAAGACGCATAATAAATAGTCTAAAAGACGCATTAAAAGACGTCTAGATCAAGGCTAAAAAACGTCTTTTCTGAGACCTGTTTATAAATATGTCATTATGACTTCTTTTTGACGGCTTTGTCATTACGCGTTAAGTAGATGTTGTATATTCAAAGTAAAAACATAGTTTTTATTATTTTCAATAATTTGTTTAAGTTTTAAGTGTAAATTACTTTAAATTAAATTACTTTTTTACACAATTGCTAAAATTGTTGTCACAGGAATCACTAAAATAATTGCTATAATATTAATATATCTTTTTTTTATTAATAATTATTTTGCTTTTTTAATAGATAGTTGACTGATCATGATAATAAGTGAAAATGGCAAGAATAATATATAAGTTAAATATCAGTATTTTTAGTTTTTATACACCCACAAGCCATATAATAAGTCAAGTATGCGGTCAAAAATTAGCTATCATTACATATGTTAAATTTCATTATAACTAAAAATAAGTTATAAATGTTTTAAACACTGTTTTAATATATATATTTGTTGTTTTTTATTATTTTCATCTTTGATGCATCAACCGCTGGTGGTGATTACAGCAATATTATTTTGATTGCTGGTTCCTATGTATATCTTGTATATACGAAATTATAACAATATATGATTTTATAAATACAATGAATATATACCACATACTACGCGAAAATGTTACGTCATGTACTTAAATTCATTTTGAAAAAAACGTCTAAAATACGTCTAAAACGCGTTTTTATAAAGACGTCTTCATTTAGACGTCTTTTAGCCTTATGATCTAGACGTCTACAAGTGCGCCTTTTAGACCTTCTTAAAGACATCTTTAAAACGTCTTTTAAACGTCTTTGTGCTTACTGGGTAGCTGCAATCAAATGTATGTTTGCTCCTTTTGAATCAAGTATTTTCATTATTGCTCTTTTTCCCTGTTGCACGCTTTTCTACAAAAAAGTTTAAAATTTGTTTCATCTAACCAAACTATTTTTTGAGCATTGTTCGTTGATATTCCTAACATATTGATAAAACGTTAATGTTCCTAAAATAACATATTCAGCTCGTTCTTTGTTGTTCTCATGTGTCAACCCATGTTAGTATTTCTTTGATTCAATCATCGCTTAAATTTTTTAGTTTAAAACCACCACTTTCGATGAAATTTTATTATCCGCTGCGGACCCAATTTTATGCTGCCTAATAATTGAAACCTAAAGTTTGCGCCAGAGTCACCCAATTGTCCTTTTTCTCAGCACATTAAATAACTCTTCTTCTATCATTCAGTGAAGATAAAACGTAATGTTTTTTTTTCAACTTGTTCGGTTGTATGTATTTTATGTCAACAAATTGGACAAGTTGGTTCTGATTGCTCCAGAAGTGGATGTAAACGAATTTGGTGAAATAATTACTGACACGAATTAAATGTAATAACAGACTTGTGTTATTTGTCAATAACCTCTGTTCATAGTGTATTGACAAATAACAAAGCGATCTTTCAATTCCATTATTATTGTTGGTGCATATAAATGCTTATTTTGATATTATTAACTTATTCAAATTTATGTACCATAAAACCTTTTATAATGACCTATAAACTTACATTGTTAATTCGCAATTACAAATTATGTATTCTCATTACATATTACGATTTCTTAATTATTTTTTTTTTTTAATTACATACTCAGTATGTAATTTATCATTGTACCACAAGCCACCATAAGTTGTAGCCCTTCCCGGCCCCCTTTCAAATAAAACTTAAATTTATTTTTATTTCATGGCTTTCTCTAGATTATTGGTTACTAGTAACTTACTAGATACATTAAGTCTTCTCTTAATCTGGATTTTTAATAGAGGGGAAACAATTTAACAAACATTTGTTGAACGGTTACAATTAGGGGAACTCGGGATTAGATGAAAAACGTTTTAAAAGTCCATATATTTTGGAAAATGTAAATCACAGAACAGTAATATTTTACTCAACATATATTTTTTTATAATTATAATTCAACTAATACACAAGATTTAAGTTTGCATGTTAAAAAAATCTGTAACAAAATTTAAAATGCAATATTCATTTAATTGTAATTTTTATATAAATGTAATCGTGATAAACCTCATTCGCCACCTCGTACCATCGCACTATAAAGCAAAAAGCTCAAAAGTGGCCGTAAATGGATTTTTTTAAATACACCGTTCTTATCAAAGTTTTGTTACAATTGTTTAATTAGCTAATAATTAAATTATGAGTAAATAGCTGATAATTAAATGATGAGTAAAAATATTTATTTGGTCCTCTCGTGTCTAGTATTCTATTCAGACAATCATTTTTCCAACGTGGTAGAAAGTAAAAAAAAAGTCCGCTAAAATTCGCGTATTTTTTATACTTTTTAATTTTTTTTTAATTAAGATAACTTATTCATATTTTTAACCACAAAACTTTATTTGAACATTTTATCTGTTTTAAAAGCAAAAAGCTCAAAATTTTGAAGATTTTTGCTAAGTGAGTAATAAATATCAAGTGAAAATATAAATTTTCTGATTTCTGTGATTTTTTAAAACATGATCTGAAAAGCTCCACAGAGTTCCACCCTAAAATCAATTTCTCATTTTTGGGAATATTGTCTCGGATAAAAAAAAAATAAAGTTCATCTGATTAAAATTGCTCAAGGTTTATTTGTGGGCATCATCTTCCCTAAAATGAGGGGAAAATAAAGTTGTAAACTTTACTTGGTCATTACCTCTGAAACCCAAATGATTTTATTATGAAATTTGAATTCTGTAAATAGAAAGTTGATAAAAAAATTTTTTCTCTATTAACTTTCTATTTAGTTTTGATAAAATTTTTCTACAGATTTCTGCGCTTTATTAGGAACCTCGCCGCGTTATTTTACTTTGAAGAAAATAAAAGTTTGAATGTAAATATCTCTTTTCTAAAAAAAAGTTGTCTCAGTAACTTTGTTGAACGCGTAGACTTAACTAAAGCATGGTTTCCAATTGTTGTAGAAATGTTGTACAACAGTTGTACAACATTAATGGTTTATGATGGAAACATTTTCTTGGGGACATCCTTAAAGTACGCACGTAGTAAAACCACTGATTTTTTTTTCAAAATAAAGTACCCCATCCTTCCTCAACTCATAAATATTTCAATACATTAAAAGCAAAAAATATTTAGTTTATTTGTATCTAATTAAATCTTACTAAATGTACTTATTTAATTCTTAAAATGTTACAACATATTTTAACATTTTAGGAGAAATGTTAAAAAAAATCTGCTTTATTTGAAGTCTTTTTGCTTTTCATCTCGCTACCAATCAAATTACGATGCAAAAAATTAAAAATATTATTTGGAGCGATTGTCACTTGATATCTTTTTTCTCTCCCCATTATTTATATTTTTATTATTATTATTATATTTTCTTTGCCGTATAATTAAATTTACAATGAGAAAAAACCATTCATGTATAAAAATTGGCCGGAGCAAGAAGAAGACATAAACTGTCTTATCGCCAAGCCCCGTTTACATTAACGTCACAAAGTTACAAGTTAAAAACTAAAAGGTTAAAAATTGAAGTACAATACAATATTAGTTCGACAAATATAAGACACAAGTAATAAATCGAATAAATGTTATTTGTCTGTTCAAAATTAATAGTATATATATTTTTTATTTTAATAAGAAATAAACAAGATACACAAGACAATAGTAAATGAGTAGTGATGACTTTTTCAGGTTTAATTATTTTAGGTGATTTTAGAAGAAATCTTTAAAATCGAAAGTTTTTTCTAATAGAAAACGTTTAGATTCTCTTTTGAATTGTTCTAAGGAGATGCCTCGAAGAATTTTATTTTTAATTATATTTTTTAAAAGTATTGAATTTGAAATGAATTAAGTTTTAAATAAGATCTTGGAATAACAAAATTATCAGATGAAAATTTAGTGGGATATTTATGAGATATTTCGGTAAAGTAAGACTGAAATATATTAGGAGATAACGCATGTTTTGTTTTAAACGTAAATAGCATAACTTGGTATATATTAAGTTTGTAAATATTAAGCACATTAAGTTTCTTTAAAAGAGATTCACCATTAACAGTTCTGTTAACGCCAAAAATAATCCTACAAGCATGTTTTTGTTTGCTATAAATTTTTTTGAGCTTCTCATAATTGGTACTTGCCCATGCAAGATTACAATAGGAAAGATAACTATGAATAAATGAGAAATATATAATTTTTAAAGATTCCATATTAAGAAAAGGTTTAACTTTATATAGCATTGAAATATTTTTGGAGATTTTATTTTCAATAGATGTAATATGATATTTCCATGATATATTTTCATCTAATATCACTCCTAGAAAGTTAATAGTTGACTCTCTTTTAATAACTTTTTTGTTCATAAAGAGATCAGGTAGTTTTAAAAAAAGGTTATCACCTTTACTAGGTTTGTGGAACAACATAAATTTAGTTTTCCCAACATTTAATGAAAGTTTATTATTCGTAATCCATTCATTTATTTTTAATAACTCTTCATTAAAAATTCTAAACAGATCTTTAATATTTCTGTTAGAGTAAAAAAGATTTGAGTCATCAGCAAACAAAATAACGTTTAGAATTTTGGATGCTAAATACAAATCATTAATGAACAGTATGAATAATAAGGGCCCTAAGAATGATCCCTGGGGAACACCACAAGTTATGATATGTTTTTTTTCTTCATTTTCTGTATATATTATGTATTGTTTCCTGTTTGAAAGGTAACTTTTAAACCATTGTAAGTTATTGTTTAATACTCCATACATTTCTAGTTTTTTTATTAGAATATCATGATTAACAGTGTCAAATGCTTTTGACAAATCAATAAAAACTCCTTATGTATAGCAATCATTATTGAACCCATTGGATACATAATTTATTAGATCGACTACTGCATGGTCCGCTGAATGATTTTTTTTAAACCCAAATTGTTTATTATACAGAATATTGTTCTCAGTTAAATAGTTGTTAAGTCTATCATACATAATTCGTTCTAACAATTTAGAGAAACATGGTAAGACAGAAATAGGTCTATAATTGGACATATTTGTATCATCGCCATTTTTAAAAATAGGTATAATCTTAGCAATTTTTAATTTCTCCGGTACAATACCGGATTTTAAAGAAAGATTAAAAATGTGAAACAGTGATGGTTCAATAATATCAAACACAGCTTTAACTACATTTACGCTAATTTTATCAATGCCCGCACATTTATTATTTTTTAGACAGTTGAAAGCATTGCGCATCTCACTTAAGTTTAAATTAGATTCTATCATAGATGTGTTGGGTGTATTTATATAAGATTCGAAGTTATTTGAATTGGTTTTTGGAATTTTATCAGCTAATTTTGGTCCAATATCAAGAAAAAATTTGTTGAGCTTGTTAATTATGACTTCTTTATTATAAATTATACCCCCGTCAACTAAAAGTTTTTCTGGCAATTTATTATTTTGACATTTATTTGTACCGATTATCTGCTTAATTACATTCCACGTCTTTTGTGTGTTTCCATGTGTTTTTTCTAGCAATTTTGCATAATAATTTTTTTTAGATTGTTTCTTTATTTTTTCAAACAAGTTTTTATAATTTTTATATTTTGTTTCATTTTTATATGTTTTATGTTTTAAATATTTTTCATAAAGGTTTTGTTTCCTCTTTGATGATTTGAGTAAACCTTTGGTCATCCAAGGGTTTAAAAGTGATTTAGGATTTATAATTTTTTTTATAACTGGAAATGCCAAATCATAGTATTTACAAAACTGCGCCAAAAATAATTCATACGCATTATTCACATCTTGCGATTGTAATATAAGATCCCAATTAGTTTTTTCAGATAAAAAATTTCGAAAATATATTATGGAGTTTTTATTGATTTGTCGCATTGATATTGTTGATTTAGAGACAGAATGATTAAGGGTTATATTATCTGTAGTTAAGAATATTGGGTAATGATCTGTTATGTCAGTTTTAATTATACCCGATTCTAAAGGGCAATTATGAAAATTATTAGTAAATATGTTATCTAGTAAGGTCGACGAAGTCTTAGTTATTCTCGTCGACTTATTTATAGTGGGAATGATATCGTATTGTATAAGTGTATCTAAAAAGCATTGAACATTTAGATTTAAAGCATGATTTAACAAGTTTAAATTATAATCACCAGTTAAGTACACGTGTTTCTTTGTAATGTTAATTTTGCTTAAAAATGTTTTTAGATAGGTATGAAACTTTTTTAAATTACCAGATGGCTTTCTATAAATAGAACTAATAATTATATTTTTGGTCGCTTTATTATTTATTTCAATGCATAACGACTCACAATCTGTTTCGTTAACGCTGAGGTCGTTACGCAATTCAAAGTTAATAGATTTGTGAACAAAGATACTTAAACCACCACCGACAACGTGGTTTTGACGCGGTTGGTGGACTGACACGTAATTACTTAGCTCATAATTATAGTTTTTTTCATTGCTTTTCAACCACGTTTCCGTGAGAGTAATTATTTGAAAATCATGATTTAGATCATGCAATAATAATTTTAGATTATCAAAATTTTTATTGATACTTCGAATGTTTAAATTTAAAATTGAAAAACTATTTATTTTATTTTTTTGACACAAAAAATGAGTAGCTTCACGGATTGAATAATACTCACTTTCAAAGTTTTTTTTATTGAAATAGTCATCATCACTCTCAGTATTCAAATTTAATAAAAGATTATCATCCATTTTTAAAAAAGTAGAATATAATAACAATCTAAATCATATATATAAAAAAAAGGAAAAATAAAAGGTACCGTTAAGCTAGAAGAAACATAAAATATTTACTTTTCTTTTGGAGACATTCTCGTACAATCAACTTGTCGTATGATATAAACGCGAATTTCCCACCTTCTCGAGCTTTTTTCATTTCCATCCGTAATTCTTTTCTTATTTGTACCGTCTCCGCACAATAACCCTCATTTATATATATGTTTTTGCCTTTTAATTTTGAAGAATTTTTTAGGATTCTTTCTTTATCTTTATAATTTAGTAATTTTAGTACTATAGATCTTACTTTTTTGCCGTCTCTGATTCCAGTTCTGTGAGCCCTTTCAATTTTAATTTCTTTCAGTCCAAGTGATTCTTCAAATAGCTTCAACACTTTTTCTTCACTATTGCTCCAACTTTCATTATCATTTTCTTTTAAACCGTCGATTCTCAGGTTATTCCTTCTCGATCTATTTTCAATTTCTCTTAGTTTGCTTTTTACCTTTAATAACTCACTTTTATCCCTTAATTTACTATTTATTTCTTTAGTTTTCTTTTTTACTACCTCGAATTTCTCAGTAGCAATTTGATTACTGGTCGTTATGTATTTCTTTAATTCCGTAAAGTCAGCCTCAAGAGAGATTACTTTTTTAGTTGTTATCTCTAAATCATTTTCAATTTTGCTAATCTTTTGAAGATTATTTATATTATCTTTTTTCATATTCATTCAGCCTTTCTGTGAACATTTTAAAGTTTGCAGCTGTTAAGGATGCAAAACTCTTTTCTTGTTTTTTTAAAAGTTTTTTTGTTTCATCTAAGTTGGAATTTTTATGTTTCTCAAGTAAACCAGCAACAAGTACTTCAATACTTTTAGTATCCATATCAAAAATTTATTATTAGTAGTAGTTTGTTAAAAAAAAAATAAAATAAAAAAATAAAAATAAAAAGAATCAAAATAACAAATAATTCCACGCTGCAAAAACACGTCCGATCACTTCAACCATGCGCAAGATAATGAAATTATATATAAAGAAATGTAAAAATAAAATTATATATATAATTATATATAAAGAAATGTAAAAATAAAAATGTGACTAGGTCAAAAATTTTCTATAAAAGATTTTTATAGCAATAAACTTGATAGTTATATATTTTTATAAAATTCATTTCTTTGTTTCAAAAATATTTTTTGTTTCAAAAATATGTTTTATCATCGTAGTACTTGAGTATTCTTTAAATATTTCAACAAAAAATATAAAATAATAAAGACTCACAAGCAAAAAATGCACATCTTTTTTGTCAAATTTTTATAGTCAATTTAACAATGGCGCGTTTTTTTAAAAAAACAATAAAATACTCAAGTTGTTATATGTTATTTTTACTTACATTAATTTTTTAGAACAACAAAAGTAAATATTTTCCGTGTTAAGTTTTATTATGAGCTTGTGTATAACATACAGTATCGGACAAAACAAGTGCAACCAAATAATGCTAATTTAGTTTCTTTATATAAAAGTGCTGCATTTTTTCAATTTAGAGAAATAACTATGTAACTGTTTAGAGACAACGCTCTTCAAGTTTTATTCATCACAAAGTTCATTATTTGTACACGAAAACTAATGAATTAATCAAAAGTATTAAAAAAAGTTGATTTCCTTCTGGACAAAACAAGTGCAACTCCACAAAATGTTGACCAAGCTGTATTTCGCTATCAATATTTCGTGGCGAATCCTTTGTTGTTGATCACAGCCTTGCATCTTCGAGGCATAGATTCGATCAGGTGATCAATGAAACATTGTGGAATTGCTGCCCAGACCTTTTGGAATTGTTCAAACAGTTGATCCTTATTACGAACGATTAATTCTGCGGTTGACGATCTCCCACAGGTTCTCGATAGGGTTGAGATTCGAAGATTGAGGCGGCCAATCCATCACTTCTAGGTGGTTGTCTTGAAACCAATGCTTGACTACTTTTGCATTGTGTTTCGGATCGTTGTCTTACTGAATGGAATATGCCATTTTATTGGCATATTCCATTCAGCATGAGGTAACACAACATCTTTCAGGATTTTTTTATACATGAAACGGTCCATTATTCCATCGATTCGATGTATTGGACGTTAGCAGAAAAACACCCCCAGACCATTACAATGCCTCCATGCTTCACGGTCTTATGGCAGTAACGTAAATTGAGGCGTTTTCCGGCCGGTCAACGTACACGGCAATTGCCATCGCTCCTAATGATGTTGAACTTCGATTCATCACTGAACAGGACAGTTCGCCATTTCTGCACATTCCAGTCAATATGAGATTTAGCAAACAGGAGTCTTTTCTTCTGGTTATTTAGAAATCAGCGGTTTCTTCGCATGGCGTCGAGAAAACAATCCGGCTTCAACAGCACGTCGTCTGATTGTTCGGTCCAATACAGGCAGCTCTAATTGCTTTTGTATCTCGACTGATGATATCCAGGGATCCTTCTTGACGGATCTGGCGATCATAGAATCCTCTCTAGAAGTGGTGGAACGCGATCTTCCACCTTTGTTATTTGCTGCCAACTTCCCCGTAGAACAATATTTGGAACATAGTCTTAATACGGTCCATTTTTTCACACGACATTTATCAAAAACACTTTTTTGTGAAATTCCACTTACGTAATCGCAAATAATTTTCTTTCTTAGTTCCAATCCAAGACTGTCGGGAGCCATTTTTGCACTTGAAGTCATAAAAATAATAAAAATAAATAATCACGCTTCTCAAGGCTTACCGTGTTACATTTACTTTGTGATGATACAACAATGCTCTGTGGAACACAACGTTTTGGTTGGATGTGGACTGCATTGATCTAATGAAACACTTGTTGTTTTTCACTTCTTGTATTGATGTTCTTTGATAAAACACTTTGATAAAACTCACTTCGATAAACTGTCTTGATAATACTGACTGATTGACTTCCATATACTTACTGAATTACATGACGGTTTACATGTCTCTTATATAATAAAATGAACCTGTGTGAACCTGTTCTGGAAGATTCTAGAATCTGTGTTTCTAGCTTTTATTTCTCTCAACTACAATGTAAAATATACGTAAAAAATAAAAGAAAAAATTCTTTTTTAAATTAATAAATTTTATTGTAGAGTGTTTTAAAGAAACAAAGATTTTTTATGTGTACAGATTGCATACAAACACGATTTTAGGGAGAGGGTGTGTGGAGAAGAGGATGTTTTACCCCCTCAAAAAAGGTGATTTTTAAGTTATAGTCGGATTTATGGGCTAGTCGGGTATTTGACACAATTCAATCGGGTGAATTTTAGTTTTTAAGGACCTTTTTTTTTAAGAAACGGTACTTTTTATGAATTCCCCCCCCCCTCCCTCTTTTTTTAACATATTGTTTTATAAAGTCAAAAGTGTCCTATGGGCAAGTGAGACTTTTTTATTTTTTATTTCAGTTGCCCCAAGATGTCATTACGGCCTAATCAAGAACAAAAAGCGGAAGAGCATTTGAAAGGAAGTTTACACCCCCTTTCTTACCGATTTTGTAAAACTTCCCCAGAGGTGGCGTTGAACAATGGATCACTAGCTTCTGAGCCAAAGTAAAAAAGTAAAATCAAGTTTAGAAGAGATAGTCAAACCGCGTATAGAGAACAATTGTTGTAGAACAAAAACGCACAACTGTTGCACAACATTTCAAAACTAATGGTAACCAAGCCTAATTACCTAAGTACATGAATAACTTTATCTCTAACGTGACGTATGCACAAATGTTTATTGCGATTTTACGCTTTTTAAAAACTCTCTCCCTTTTGTTTGTTATAGTATAATCTTTATATTATATCTCTATATATCAACAATAGAACTTTAAAAATGTTTTAATTTGTATTTTAGAAAATTATAAAAGATAGAAATTAATATAAAAGCGAAAAAAAGCGACTTAGGAAGCGCAACATGCTAACCAATTTGATCACTAAAACACAATTTTTAAAACTATTTTAAAAACAAAACTTTATAAAAACGGCAAGTAAATGCTTTAGAAAAAAAAAAGCAACTGCTTTTACTTAGTAATTGGTTAGCTTTACGTGAATAAAAACTTCAACATTTTTGGTTAAGTTTTTATTCATGTAAAGCTGAGCTATTACCGAGTAAATCGGTTAATTTTACACGAATAAAAATGTATAAAAAACTTCCTAAGTTTTTATTCACGTAAAGATGACCAATTACTAAGTAAAAGCAATTGCTTATTTTTATTCACCCGGCCTTTTAAATAAAAGTCAAGCGATATAACTTTTAAGTAAAAGTAAAGCTTTATAAAAGTAAAAATAGCTATTGAACTTCAAAAATGTTTTATTTTTATTGTAGAAAATCGAAAAAGATTAAATATAAATAAATAAACAAATAAGGGGAAGAGTAAGGAATTGAACTACAGCATTTCACTTCAGAATGCTGCGACCTAACCACTTCGGACACTAAGGCGTATTGCACAAAGAAAGTTTTAACTATTTAATAAACAAAATACTTTTTAAAACGGCAAATAAATGCTACAAATCAAAATTAAGGAAATGTAGTCGCGATTTAATTTTAAAGTAAAAGTATAACTTAACATTTGTAAAACTTGACATTTGTTTTAACACTACGTAATTTGAAGTTTACATAAGTTAGATATTTGCATACACTTTTTTTTGCATTTTCTGATAAAAAAAAAAAGGGCTGCGACTCTTTCTTGCTACTATCTCAGGTGTAAGGGCTGCCATGACTTCCGTGTCAAACACTGACGAATGAGTGAGTAACGGCAGCAATATTAAATTCAGTATTAACATATTATAGGATTGGATACCCAATAAAAAAATATAATCAATAAAATAGTTACTATTTTTAATTAGTATTTTTCAAATAAAAAAACGATATTTTTTTAAAAAAAAGTTTATATTTTGCTCCTATGAGAAATGACTGTAAAAATATATTGAAGACAAAGTACCATGAATCTTGTCTTAACAATGTAGATAAAGTAATTTTTCCATAGACGGTGTTAAAGGATCTTGTATTTACCCAGTAAACCCAACCATTCTTGAAAGCAAAATTGTTTCAATTCAACCCAGCATTTCAACCCAAACAGATTCTAAACTTGGAATTTCTCAAGCTCAGGAAACTAATCAATGGAACAATATTGGAAACGTCACGAAGCCCTCTGACAATTCAGATTGTTCAAGTTCACCAAGCCCATCAACTTCATTCACCATCAACAATGAGAAAGCTTAGGGGTGCAATTATAACCATACTATTACCTGGTCAACCTGAAGATGTGCGTAAAGCTTTGAAAAATTCTAAAAAAAAAGAGACAACGGGTACAAGAAAGTTGTGGAGAAGTTCTTACAACTAATTAATTACTGGAAAGGTTGAAAGAAGTGGAGGTAAAAAGAAATGAGAAAAAGAAAAAAGAAGTACCAATGCTACTACGTAAATATAAAAAAAGGCAAATATTATAAAACTAAAAATACTACCTACAGCTTTAGATTTAACATTAAACAGAAGAAAAATTTGAAAAAAAAAAAAAAATTAGAAAAAGTTCCTGTTCATGATTTTAATGGAATATATTTTAAATTTTTTTAATTTTTTATAATATTATAAAACAAAATTCCAATACAACTTTTTCATTGCATCTAATATTTTATTTATACTATACCAACAATCAACCTAAGTTGGATAAATTGAGTATAACAGCTGTTAAAAGCATGTTTTACTTAAAAAAACATTACCCTAATTACCCCATCAATAGGGCAATTTGAATATATTATAACTAACAGTTTGAATTTTTTTACTAATAAGTTTATGACCGCCAATCTTATACAAAACTGTTCTAGAAGGTCACAATGCTAAGACGGACAAAAATAGATTCCGTTTTTTTTTTAAGAAAATTAAATAACATAACTTAAAAGTTGCAAATAGGTTTTTTTTATACCCAAATTACCCCAACAAACCCAGTTAAGTGCTTTTATTACTGATTACCATTTTTAATTGTTATTTTAATATTTATAAAGAGTTTAATATTAATTCTAAAAACAATTTTTACAAAAACTGGTAACTAACTTACAATACCATCTGGTTGTATATGCAATTATTATAAAATTCATATTACCTTGGGCTGCTAATTTTAAAAGCATTTTTGTTTAAAATCTTTTATACTTTAACCCAGACGGTAAGCTTACATTGGTCCAACATAAGTTTTAACATTGACAAGTTTATTCCGTTGGGCCAACATTTAGCCAATGTTTTTTTTCGACGTATTATTTTCAATTCTGCAAATCGGTTTTTTATAAATATCGTACCATATTGGATCAACATTTAGCCAATGTTTTTTTTCGGCGTAATATTGTAATTCTACAAATCAGTTTTTTGCAATTATCGTACAACGTTGGGCCAACATTTGGCCAATGTAGTTTAGGCTTAATATTTTGCTATAAAAATTTGTTCTTACATTTATGCCGTAGCCCAATGTAGTTGCGGATTAGTATATATGTTGCATAACATTTTTAAAAATAGTATCGTTTGATAGAATAAAAAACGCAGTAGATAGCCTACCGAAAGTCGGTAGCGGAAAAATAAAAATCCTACGAAAGTTTTTTTTTATTGGTTAAGAAATATCACGTGTCACAATAAAATAGCTAGATAAATATATTTTTAAACTAGATAGTCACAATGTTCAGCAGTGTTTTGGATCACCGCACGCTGGCGTTCCGGGTTCGAATCCTAACTATGGAATATTTATTACATTTCGATTGTTTTTTTCCATGTTTTTTAGGTTTTATTACGCTTATTAATTGAATAAATTATTTAGGGATATACGCTGGGAATAGCACAATGCATTAATAGACGCAATAGAGTGTTCATACACTGACTGATTTAGGGATAGGCACCGAGGTATGTACATGCATTTACTAATTTAGGGATAGGCGCAGTGAAGTGTACATGCATTGACTGAGGGTTTTGGTATGGGGTGGCAGTCATTTCTATTTATTTAATGGAAAATCCTATTTATTTTTTTACATTTTTTACGTTTTTGTTTTTAAAAAATAATGTGTTAAGGGGGAAGCCCCCCCCTAAACAGAAGTATTAAACATTTTAAACAAAATCAAGAATATAAAACATCAATATAATATGAATAAACAAAATCCTTGAAAAAAAATACAAAATGGTTTTTGGTTGCCATAGTAACCACAAAAAACACATAAAAATGGGCAAAAAATGCATTCACACCGGCCGTAAAAACTAAATAACCGTGCAAGATCTCTTAAAAAGCTTTCACCAAATGCTTCACAAAAGGTCAAAGGGTGTTTTAATAGCGGCATTTTTCTGTAACTAAAAATCTGAGCGATGGGTGCACATTTAAAGATGGCAAAAATATTTTTTATTCAAAATATTAAAAATAAAAAAATTTAAACCTCAATTTAAAAAACTGTTTCTATTAAACCACAGTTTATAATCATAGAAACAACTCCAGAAAATTTCATCAAAATTGGTAAAACAGTTCTTGAGATAAAACGGCCGGCGTATGAAAAAAGACTATTTTGAGAAAACGCGAAAAGAAAAAAAAATTAGCATATAAAACTTTGAAACTTTAAGTAAAACACATATTATAGTTAAAATATCTAATAAAAAGTATTAGAAACCTGCTTTATACAACTTCCCTTCTTTTTCTTTTTCATTATCATTTTTATTATGTTTTTTGCCACAAATAATTTTTTGTCGCAACTTGTTTTTATCAATATTTATGTATTTCGAATGTGATAGTCGTTTTTAGTTTAAATTTTTACAACCTTTAAGAGTATATACTCCTCGAATTATTTCGAAAAACTCATAAACTAAAATCGAGGCTTTTCGATCAATGTTAAAATTAGCCACTGCATCATAAACTCCAAATTCTAATTGACTGAATTATATAAATTTCTTTTTAGGTAAACGTTTCCAGATAGTGCCATTAAAAATTTCATTAGTATTTTGTGTCTTACCATGTAAGCACTTTTATAAATGTAGGTCAGCACTGAGTTCTGCAAAGATTGGTTTGATTTTATAAACAATAGCTATTGGTAAACCTGGTCCAGGTTTATAAGTTTCTTTAAAGTTGCACCATAGGCTTTACCTGAATTATATTTGCACCAATTATCAGCTCCTACTGGGCAATGTGGAAAATGTAGATTATTCTCCTTGTTGGTGGCAACATAATAAAGTGATGCCAGAGTACCAGGTTTCATAGATGCTAAATCTCATTACAATACATTAGCTCTAATTGAAATACCAAAATAACTTTGCAACCGATCAATTGTTGCATCTGTTAATTTACCTCTACCACCAAGGTTTTTAGTTTTTTTTTTCAACTTTCTTAATCTTGTACCTATACGTTTTCATCACATGAAACACCAGTATCAACAATATCAGTATTCGAATCGTGTCTGATTTCTTCACATAGTCTCTATTGCTACTTTTTTCACAATTTTAGAGACTTTTTAGCAAGCTTGTCTTAGTTATTTGTAGTCATTGGCGGAGGAATATTCATAAAAGAAGTGAAGTTTTCAAGTCCTGCGTGACATTGACCCAACGACCGCATTGTCTAAATAACTCGCTTATTTATGTCGTATCCCTGCTTACCACTTTTTTTTATAGTACAAATATTTTTTAAAAATAAACAATTTGAACATTTTAAAACTAAAAAGGAGCAAGTCCATGTCGATCTTTTAAGTTGTCAGACAACACAAGTCTTCATTGAAGCACGTTGGACAAATGAGTTCTTTAAAAATAACAAATAACACTTCTATATCTATAATTCTATATCCAGACAGTAGAGTACAAAATTCAACTACATCAATTTGTCGTATTTTTGAATGTGGTGCTGGAATATTTACAATATTATCAGAAGCGTCAGTCAGACAGTGAATCAGTGTCATTATTAATTAAAATATTAACAATTGGAGTAGATTCTTTATTTATACTATCAACAACAACTTCTTCTTCATAAAATAATGATTTTTTAACTGGAAAAGATCTATACTTTTTCATAACAATAATAGTTTGACGTTTTACTCTACAACTTTTTGGCATTCTTGTTAAATTAGGTGAGCGAAAGATACTATGACTCAAAATGAGGTTTTGACTTTTTAAAAAAAGAAGACCAGATATATTACTGAATTGGGGAGAAATGTAAGAGAGTGCTTCTACATTGACTTATTTAGGGATAACATGCAAGGGAATGCTGCTACATCGACTGAGGGTTTGGGTTAAGACAGGTACAGATCAATCGATGTAGCACATTTCTCCTCAAATCAGTAATATATCTGGTCTTCGTTTTTAAAAAAAATCTAAACCTCATTTTGAGTCATAGTATCTTTCGCTTACCGTTAAATTAAATAGTTTGTTTTTGTCTCTTAATCTCGCTTACTTTTGCTTAGCTGAACAAGAAGTATAATAGAATAAAGCATCCTAACCCAAGTTAGGCATTTCACATAAGCTTTTTTTTTTTTTTTTTTTTTTTTCCAAATACGACAAAAAAATTACACTTTCGATATAACGAAACATCAACTTACCATTAAAAAACCTAAAATTTCTGCATTTTAGAATGATTTTTATGAAAAACAAATTACATAAATGAAATCTATGGTAATTTTTATGTCTAAAAACGGTCATACTAAATTTTTTTTTTTTTGATGATTTTAGAGGGAGTTTCCCCCTTAAATTTACGGTATAAAAATATTGTTTATTTTGACATGTGATATTCTCAACCAATAAAAAAAACTTTCGGTAGGCTATCCACGGCGAATATAAAAAGGTTTTGATATTATCTTTTAATTTTTTTAAATTATAAAAATAAAAAAAAAGAAGCTATATTTATGAATCTTCTAAGAATCTTAAAAGGTTCCTTATAAGAAATAAATTTCAAGAGATTATCGTGACTTAATGTTTTGTTTTTTTTAATAATGAAATATTTGTTAACATTTAAATAATATGCTTAAAACATTTTTTACTACAATCTAAATTATTAATGTAATAATATAGGCAATAATAATTATTGCCTATAATAATTATAGGCAATAATAATTATTATAATTAAATTATTTTTGTGTAAGATCTTAAAGTGATTTTATTATACTTATTGCTGTATTGGCATTTTAAATGTTTGATTTATTTAATATCTTTATTAAATAAATGTAACATTTCAAATGTTCGATTTATTTAATAAAGAAGACATTTTAAATTCTTCTTTATTTAATATATCAAACATTTGAAATGTCATACAGTATAAGTATTAAAAAAAAAATTTTTTTTCATAATTTGTTTATAATAGTTTAGATTATATAGCTATTATAAGATATATTATTAAAGGTATCAATAATATACATGTGGCATCGAAGTTGTTAGAAGCTGATATTTTACATTTTAAGTATGTCTTTTTTGTTTGATTTTTTCTGTGTTTGATAGTAAAGCCCCATCTACTAACATATTTAAACAGTGTACAAAAAGTGATGATACTAGAATTTATATTCTACTTATGTAGAGCTTTCTAATATTGCCAGACATTTTATTTTAAGACTAGTCTATAATAATTGATTGAATTATGAGATTAAATCAATAAATAATCTTTAAAAACAAATAAAATAAAAAAACTCAATTTAAATCATTATTTTTATTTTTCTGATTTAAATCATGATTTAAATCGAAACAACCCTTTATATATTCCATCTTTCTGAGGGAAAGGGACATTATACTTGGTTTTATTGTTTTTTAATTTAATATCTCTCGATATTTTTCATTATTAGTTTGCGTGTAACAGTTAACAACTTTAAGCTTATACATTAACTTTAGTTATAACTTAATTATTAATGATTTGATTTATAGATTTTTATAGCAATACAAGATTAAATTTAGCAGAAGGCTAAACTTCTGCTCTGGAGACAAAAAAGGAAGACAGCAAAAATGAACAGCAAAAATAAAGCGAAAATTGTGTATATCTTGGTATAGATGATTTATCCTCATTTTCTTATAATAAAACTAAAAATATTATTAAACTTTGGGATTTACTTGTAACTCCAAACTCTTTACAGAAGTTCAATGTTTGCTCTGAGAAGTTAAATGAACAAAATTTATTAAATGGTAAGTTGTAATGTAAGTAATGGAAGTCTTTATGTCTGATGATTGAAAATCTCTATTCATAGCTTTTACAATTTTTCATATATTACGGTCAAAAAGTCAGAGTGTTAATTAACATTTTATTGTATAATAATCAACATATCAAAGCTTATACCACAGGCTTGGTCGGGAAGCGGGCGCGATCGCTCTTGAATACTGACCACTGAAATTATATTTAGTTGCAAAAAACTGGCCAGGTTTTTTAATCGTTTTGAGAACATTTAAGTTTATGAACGTAACAAAAATTTTTTGTTAGATTTCAAAGTTGGTGTCACCAACTTTGAAATACATTTGAAATCAACTTTTGAAAAAAGCAACAAAGTATTTATATCAGTTTAAAGTTTTAACAGTTGCTGGTGGTTCATTATTATTCATTATATAAACGTTTATTTAAATTTATCTAATAGACGAAGGTAATACAATATTTGTATAGATGATATTATTTTTAAAAGTTGTATTATTAAAATTCAGAACTAAAATATAAAAAAAGAATTATTTACAAACATTCGACAAGGTCTGTACTCTACCTGGAAAGTCGTGGAAAACCTGGAAAAGTCAGGGAGTTATTTTTTTTTTTAGATAATCATGGAAAAGTCAGTAATTCTAGTTAAGAAGTTACTCCTTTCACAATTGAACGTTGTATTTTGAAAACGTGAAGAGAGTCACACTTTTTTTAAAAGTGAGGTTATTTGAAAAGAATAATTTTTTTAGGAAAAGATAAAATTATAAGATAAAATATAGATTTTTTCAGATAAAATAAAGATTTTTTTTTGATAAAAGAAACAATTTTTAGATAAAATAAAAATAAGATTTTTCACAAGAGAAATGTTTTTCACTCTCCTGTAAAATTTTAATTTTGTGACTTGTCACATTTTCAAAATACAGCACTCAATTAAGCTGTTATGTTTTTTTTGGTGCTACCCATTTATTTTTTCTGAAACTTATGTTTTTCTTAGTGTTTATTCTTAGTCATCCTTAATAACAAGATCCATACTAACATGTATAATAAGATCCATACTAATATCCAACTTAACTAATAGCTAAGTTTTGTCATTCATAGCATGTATAGTCTTAGCATTTCCATTACAGTAGATAGTAGTTTTAAACATTTTGTAAAAACCATTATTAAAAATGGTCAGGGAAGTTCATCTCATTTTTCAAAAAAGTCATTGAATTTTATATAAATAGTTGGCTACAAACCCTGTTGGAAAAACATTGTTTTAATATGAGTTTTTTTGTTTTACATTGCAATATGTATCTCAAACATTAACGAGAATTGTTTTGTGTCAGTCCCAGAAATTGAATGCACACTTGCAAATTTCATAATTCATAAAAATATTATGAATCCATTAGCAAGTATATATTATCATTAAAAATTTGCCCCTCTGTCTTTAATTTTATCTGTTTTATTAGTGATTGTTGTATTTACTTTCATAAATTCTAAATATAATATGTAATTAGTTGTATAGTTTCTTAATAATATAATTAACTTTATTGTTTCAAGATAAAGTTGTATCCTTGAAAGATATGCTGGTATTATTGACACAATGGGCAAGCATTGAAGGGCAACTTGGGGAACTGCAAAGCGCATCAAAAGTAGTTATAAAAATTTGAGTAACAAAAGTATGATAATTATTGTATTGCCTGAAAGTCATTGTCATTAAAAGCAGTGAAGAAATCAATAAAAGCTAAATTGATACATTTGCCGAAGATCAGAGAAAAGTTGTCAATTAAAGTTAGACTAGGCTAACAATAATAAAATTTACATTAAGTAAATTGCCATTAAAAGCAGTGAAGAAATCAAGTACTCTGGAAGAAAAAAGACAAGAAAACACTTAAGTTAAAGACGAAGGAGATTGTATATGTTATTTACTAAGAATAGTTTTTTAAAATGGCCTAGCTGTAAAATTAAATTATGCAGGGAGAGGACAAAAAATTGAAAAATGTTGATTGCATATGCTGCTATTGGTAAGTGGTTTAGGAAAGTTTATTTTTTCAGTTTCAATTTTGCATTACAGAATTACTTTTAATTTGTTATGTTTCTTTGGTGCATAATTAAACAAACAACTATTTTTTTTGCAGAAACTGTGAAGTCAAATAAGCATGGCTTATGCAGACAAGTGATAGAGATAGCGAAAGAAAAAATAATAATCGTGGGCACCAAATATCATAAGCTAAACACGATTCAATAACAAGTAGCTCAGCCAATATCGAAACTACTCTATAAATTTTATAGTGAATTTTCTTTTTTAAAACTCAATGTGTCAGTTTTTGGTTTAAGTTTGGTGTTTGCAATATGTATATTTAACCGAGAAATGTTAAATAAATAAATTTTTATACTTGTATCATACCTTCTTTTTTTTCTCTATAATTTTATAAATGTTACTTTTTAAAAAACTATTTAGTTCTCGAAATAAAAAATTAAGTTGAAAAAGTTACAGAAGTAACTTTTTCAATTTAAACAAAAAAATTGAAAAACAAGAAATTGCGAAAAAATATACATTTTTAGAACCATTTAAATTTTGTTTTTAAAATAAAAAAAGTAGACTTTAAAAAATCACGGTGATTAGAGTTTGGGAACAATACTGTCTAAAAATTAGGGCGATCGAAATTAATTCGATCTATTTTAAAATAGATTGAATTAATTTTGATCTACTTTAGATACTACAAAGTTACTTTTTAATGCACCATCATGCATTGGCCCAACCTTGGTCCAATGTAAGCTTGCTGTCTGGGAAATAAGTACATCAATATCTATAGTTTATTATTAGTACATACAATTTACGACATTTACATAATCATACCATTCTTACCATTTTAAACCAAAACCGTGACGCTTGATACACAGATTTCCTTTACATGAGCATATCAATATAATAAGAAAAAACTTCCAAGAAAAGATACAAAAAAAAAATATTCATTATCAACTTATTGATATTGATAAAAATAAATAAAATCACAGTTGTTTAAACTTCAAAGTATACAAATATGTTATCTTTAAAATATTTTACAGTACGCAAATTAAGGGTTGATCAACTAAGTTTGAAATTTTTATTTTAAATGCGCTCTTTATTTCATCTTTGCGTTTATTATGTTCATTTTATCATGAATCAGATGTGTATGTTATCTATTAATGATTAATCATACTTCTCAAGTTTTTGTATTGATATTAATCCTTATAATTGCTTTCAATTGGATTTTTGTTAAGTATTTTATTAAGAAAATTACATATCATCAGTGAAAAGTTATTTCCATGTGTCTCATAAAATGCGATTTTGGTGGATTTGTCATTTTTGACGAAATTAAAGTCATTTTTTAGGAAACTGAAAATTTTTTTAAACTGTTTGATTCCGACGAAAAACGCCATGGTACACTATATGAGGAACAGTAATCTAAACGGTAACCTCATTTTTGAATCTCATTCAGCAGCCTTATTATAAATTAATTTTGGCAAATCCTTTATATAAAAAAGATTTGCCAAAATTAGTTTATAATAAGACTGCTGAATGAAATTGGAAAATGAGATTACTATTACTCCAATCGTGTTTGCTTTGTGCTTAAATGCATAAGTTATGAAAAAATATCGGGATCAAGCGTACCGTATATTTATAAATATAAATATATTTTAATAAAAGAAATATACCGAAGTGGTAATAATTTATTTGATAAAAAATGTCTTCCAGGAAGGATTTGCATTTTTAGAACCGCAATACTCTATAAAATCACAGTGAAAAAAATCACGGTGATTAGAGTTTGGGAACAATACTGTCTAAAAATTAGGGCGATCGAAATTAATTCGATCTATTTTAAAATAGATTGAATTAATTTTGATCTACTTTAGATACTACAAAGTTACTTTTTTTTTGTATCCACGTTTAGGATTGTGGGTCCCTATTTTTCAAATGTCTATTATTCCCAGGCTCCGATCACTGTAATTTATTGTAAAACATTCTTATTAAATACCAGTTATAACTGGTATTTATTTATAACTGGTATTTATTTATACGGTTCAAAAATACGAGATTTTGACATTGAAAAAAAAAAAATCTATTTAAACGCATGCGCAATATAAATGTCTGCTAGAAATCTGTATTAAACAATCGTAATTACGATTGTTTAATACAGATTTCTAGCAGACATTTATATTGCGCATGCGTTTAAATAGATTTTTTTTTTTTCAATGTCAAAATCTCGTATTTTTGAACCGTATAAATAAACACATATTTTAAAACTATTATACTCATTTCATCTTAATTTTGTTTAATGGACCAAAGGTGATAAATAAATGTCTACGTTTTTTGAAGAAAGAAACTCTACTCTAAACTAACTCCAGAAAGTCTACTTTTTTTATTTTAAAAACAAAATTTAAATGGTTCTAAAAATGTATATTTTTTCGCAATTTCTTGTTTTTCAAATTTTTTGTTTAAATTGAAAAAGTTACTTCTGTAACTTTTTCAACTTAATTTTTTATTTCGAGAACTAAATAGTTTTTTAAAACTAACATTTAAACACTTTCAAATAACACCAAATTTATTCACAAGCCATTTTTTTAAGTTCAAGATATTTAAATTAAAAAAGTGCACCTAACTACCTAATATGGCGACGGCTACTGCTTCTAACACTATATAATGTCTTAATAATCCTTGCAGATTATGTGGAAATTATGTTGGCAATGACTCATTAATGATATATCTATATAAGTTAGAGTTGATAAGGTATTTTTTACTGAGGTAGAAAAAGACAGAACAAAAATGCACCCACCAAAAATTTGCATGAAATGTTATCAGTAATGAGTAATATCGAACAACGAAGAACGACCTCATCTAATTTTAATATAAAACACTGGCCACAAATATGCTCACTCAAAAGATGCATCTGTTTTGTAAAGAAGTCCGGTAGAAAAAAGAAGAAGCAATGTGGAAAATGACCATCAGACAACAAAGTTATTTTTACAAGGGAGCCAATGAATGTAATAATATACATGCAAAGAATAATACTCAACCCTGTCTTACTTAATAATTTTCAACATATCTTTTGTGCTACATGTACCTTTCCAAATTTAATCGGAAAATTAAATACAAAAGCAAAATACCCCAAAATGTTGATCAAACATAACTGTAGGTGGTTTTTCAAAAGCAACAGCAATGCAAAATATCCTTGAGAAAATACTTCTATAGTCTTCTAAAAATAACTTCAATAAAAAGTTTGACGCAAAAAGTATAAGCAATAAGGAGAAACATGAACGACTATGCGAAAATGTAAATGTATCATACAATTGCTCAGAATCGTCTCACTCCTCATTAAAAGTTGCAGACATTTAAAAAATTAATAGAACTTGTGATGTTTCTAAAGAATTTGACTCCACTTTTGCTCACTTTGCTAAACTAAAAATGGCAAAAAACAATATACATTTAACTTACAATATTCATAGAACTTCCTTCTGGTGGTCCACGGGAAAGAAATACATAATATTTGAACAAAAATAGTAGGTTCTTAAAGTTAATAAATCATATATTTACATATAGTAAAAAAAAAATGTCTATTACAAGATAAAGCGTGTACGCGAAACAAATGAGAAAGAATAAGTGCGTCGTTTTTTTTTTCAGTGGTTTAAAATCTTTTTAATTGTTTTGTATTTTGTTTTTCAACGTGTTGTGGTTTCAAAAAAACTATATTAGTTTTTTGATTCAACTTAAAATTAGTTTTAAAAATGACAAAAGAAGAAGCCATAAGCGAAAAAATTATGCAGAAATATTTGAAAAATTCCAATATTAGCTACAATTCGATAGCAAAAGCGTTGCAAATACATCTATACACCGTTAGTCGTGTCATCCAACGTTTTTCTCAAACAAAATCGATTAAACGTAAATCTGGTGATGAAAGAAAGAAGGGTTTTAAAAATAAAAAACTAGTTAAAAAACTGGTTAACATTTTAAAGACTAACCCAAGCCTTCACTAAGAGAGCGCCCAAACATTTATCGACTTTCTCATAGCTTTGTTGTAAAAGTTCAAAATAAACATAGTCTTCATAAAAACATAAACATGACAAGTTTGCTAAAAAGTCTTGATTTGGCAAGCTATTTGTAGTTGCGGCAAAAAATCAGCACCTTATTTTTCTCAGTCCACATTTTCGGGTCAAATATATGTTAAAGAGTGTTTACAAAAACGCCTTTTACCTCTCATTAAATCACGCGATAAAAGACCTGTGTTCTGCACAGATTTAGCTTCAATTCATTATTGTTAACTAGCTTTGGAATGGTATAAAAATAATAATGTGAAGTTTGTGCCTACACTTCAACATTTTTTTTTTAATTTGCAATAATATTGCAATTTTATTGGCCAATATTGTCAATAACTTGCAATGGATTGGCAATATTTTGGGCAATAATATTGCAATATTGACAATAAAATTGTAATAATATTGGCCAATACCTTAGGCAATAATTTCGCAATATTGACAATAAAATTGCAATTATATTGGGCAATAATCTCGCAATATTGACAATAAAAACTACACGGGTGACAATATGACAGAGTGACGTCATTTTAAAATAATTCTTGTTTCATTTTTAATAAGTTTTAAATGCAATAGTTATTGTACAACATGACAAGTCTAAGCATTTTAAACACAGCTACATCAAGGAAATCTAAACACATTTTGACATAATGATAACGAAATAAAATACTAAAAACAATGATATAGTGAAAGTAAAAATTAAAAACACATAAACATAAAATTGAATAACACATAATCATCATAGCGAAATGTAATTATTACAGTCTAACGATTTCTTTGTCAAATCTGGAAGGTGAATCCACAACAACGGGTGTTACTTTATATATCTTTGCTTGTGGCTTTATATATACTAAATAAAGGAACGCTTTCAAAAAAATTTTTATAGTTAAAAACAAGTTATAGACAAAATATCTACATTTTTCAAATAACTCACGTTACTTGAAAAAGCGTGAGCTTCTCAGTAAATGATTCTCCGCGGTGCTCTGTGATAAGACCGTAAAGATTTAGGGCACCTAAAATAAAATAAAAGAATTTAATACGCTCAGGGGCGTGTACAGGAAATTTTTTAGGTAAGTCCATAAAAAAAAAAAAAAAAACTGGTCCCCCTCCCTCTCTCTAAAAAAATGTCCCCCTCTGCCTCCCTATTTTTTTAGAGAGAGGGAGGGGGACCGGATTTTGACCGGACTGAGTGTACACTAATCGACATATATTGCGGTTTATTACAACATATTGCAATATTATTGCGCGTTCAATTTAAATTGCTATATATTGCTCAATTAATTGTCCAATAAAATATCAATAAAATTATACAAATGTAATGTGTTTGTAAATGTAATTTAGATGCATTTAAATATAAATAATTCTGATGCTTATCTAATTGCCTGTGTCATTTTTTTGTTTTACATAAATTTAATGAGTTTACAAGCAGTAGCAAGATTGTTGTTAAAATATTACAATATAATTGCAATATAATTGCAATATAATTGTAATATTATTGCAATATTATTGCAACTAATATTAGGTAATCGATTTTATGATTGTAACTGAAGTTACAAGCATGCTTTCATTGGACTTTATACTGCAGTGTAAGTGCGGCCAGGCAGGTTTCTTCGGCGCACGTTAGACATGGCTTGCATGAGTCCAGCAAACCTGTCTGGCCACACAAGATACCCGTGCAAAAATAACATAGTTATTTATAAGTAAAGACTCATAAAATTTTATTAATGGTGAATATATGTGCAATAAAACGAAATTTTTTTACATTTAACTTTACTTTACGGCTGAGTCTACTTCTTCTGAAGAGGAAATTACTAATAGTAGTTCTCAGTCCGACTGTAGCAATACAGATGATAATGTTAATGATGGTAGTTTTACCCAAGAGACAGAAGAAATTGTATCTATAGTATCTGAGGAAGAAAATCAAATTCTAGTATCTGAGGAAGAATCGAGTGCTTCCATGTTTCAGTTCTTTAGTTCTAATCCATTTGAATGTTCTTTATTGGATTCAATTGTTAACAAAAAGTTTATGTTTTTAACCTTGTTGTATTTAATGATTAGCAATTCATTTACTGAAATCGCATTTGATAGATTTTTGAAGACTTTGCTGGTATGTTAGATGTAGTTTAAATTGTGCAATGTACTTGTAAATGAATATTGTCAAGCTAATAAAATTATCAATCAACTTAGTCCTTAGCAATAAATGTTGATCTGGCTATTTATCTCTGGCTGCTACCAGAAATGGTGCACATTGCCAATAATTCGTAAAAAAAGTCTGATAAAGTAATGCAGAACGTTCCTAATTATAAAACATTTTACTTGTGAAAATTTTATCCGACTTTTTTTACAAATTATATATTATATAATATTTTACAATTATATATTATATATTTTATATCTATAGTTTTTACAAATTATTTTTTTTACAAATTATTAAATTATAAAAATAATGAAGTATGTCATATTTTTATTTCAACTTGAGGCTGGGGTCTGGCCCAGGCTTAGTTTGGTTGATAAAGCTTGAAAAAATATATTTTTAATTTTTAAATTTTTTTAATAGATTTTTCGCTGTATAAATGACATGCCGTCATCTCATAAAATGATTCGTAGATTTGTTACTAAAAATATATTCTCCCATACTGAACCAACGCATAAATATTATTGTCATAATTGCTGCACAGCTTTAGTTGACACGTGTAAAATAAATACTCATTGTTCATCCCATATCTTTATATTGGATATCATTAGCCAAATGAAACTTGTTTTATTTATGAATTTGGATGCAATTAAATCATATCAATTGGAAATTATGTCAGGTAAAAGAAAGAGTGATTTTATTTCTAGACCAAATTTTGTTGAAAATATGAAGTCTGCAAATGTTTTACATATTCATTTATTGATGTCAACAGATGGTGGAGAACCATACACAAAAAAAAAGATTACAATGTGGCCATTTTATGCTATTATTTTAGATTTACCATCTTATAAACGATTCCTATTTGAAAATACACTACTTCTTGGTTTATGGTTCTCATTATTAAAACCTAATTGGAATGCTTATTTAAAGGTAATTAAATTATTGATTGTTATTTTTTATTTTAAAAGTAGTTGTCAATGGAATTACCTATAGTAGTAGAATTCACTGTTCCAGCCGTGACAAGAATAAATTGGGCACTGTTACTATATTACTAACTTTTTTTTAAGAGTACATCAATGGAAAACTGTTTGAAACACCCCTTGAAATTAACAATATCCAAGTAGTTATTCATATTGTTGGTTTTGTTTTCGATTTGCCTGCAGTGGCTTCAATCATCAATCATAAGCAGTATAATGGTGAATTTGGATGTCACTATTGCGAACATCCTGGTAGAACAATTGAAAGAAAACATGGTTACGCTAGAATTTATTCACATTCAGATACAAATTATAATCTTAAAACATCTGAAATGTATGCCATATATGCTAGATTAGCCGAAAAATCAAAAGTATCTGTATTTGGAATTAAAGGCTCAAACATCTTTAGTGAAATTTCATTTATTAAAGTGCCAGATATGATACTTATTGATGTGTTACATTTGTTTTACAAAAATTGCTCAAAAAAGCTTTTAGTTTGTTTATTTTCTGTTACCAATAAACACGAATCATTTTTTATTGGTAGTGCAAAATTAAATGCTATGGAAATCTTACTTGCTGATCAAAAAATGCCACATAACATGCCCAAGCCATTAACTATTAAATCATTCACACATTGGAAAGGCCATGACTTTAAAAACTTTATTTTATACTTAGCAGTCCCATATTTTTTGCCATATTTGAATCCTGACTGCATGATGATGATTTATTCTCTAGTAATTGGCATGCGTTTGTGTAGCAGTGAAATATGTTTAGATAAGGTGCTGCTTATTAGTCAGCTGTTTAACTTTTATCAAAAATCATTGTCTGAGTTGCTTCCTTTATATATGAATACTATCAATGTTCATTTGCTTGGTCATGTTAGCGATATTATTAAAATGCATGGAAGTGTTACAAATTACTCAATGTTTTGTTTTGAAGCTCGGCTAAGTAATTATAAAAAAATGATGAAGGGAACACATGGTCATCCACAACAGATTGTACAAAAATTTCTTGACTTCAAAACAGCTTCTTGTTTTTTGCAAACAACAGATCATCCTAAAAAAGTTGAAGTTTGTAAAGCATTAAATATTGGCATTATTAAACAAGAAGAATTGCAGTTGTTAAATCCGGGCAGATTGTTGAAACATGGTATTGTTTACCATTCAAAAGGTTATGGCAAACATAACAGCTACACTTGTCAATTTGGACATAATAAGTTTGGTATCATATTAGATTTTCCTTTAGTTGACAATGTAATACATGTTCAGTTACAACTATTGAATGTGAAGTGTAAGTTAGTTTCTACTTTTGGTGATATGATTGGAAATTTGGAAATTAACTTTGATGATGACTTTTTTTTTATTGTTGAACAAACAAAAAACATTGTTGTTATTTCAGCTGACACTTTAGTCTGCAAATGTATATTAATTAAAAGTAAATTAGATACAAAAGATGTATTGATTTTGACACCATTGAAAGAACTTTTCGAATATGCTTAGGGTGGCTAAATGTAAATTTTCTAATTAATAAATATGCTTCACATCATGCATGTGTGTTTTTTTATACTAACAAACATTTTTGTTTTTATTATTTTGATAATTTGATTTAAAATAATTTGATAATTTGATTGAATTTTTTTACAGGTTTATATTTTATTAAATAATGACTTACCCTGATAGAAATAGAACAAAGAAATTAGATTTTGTAGACACTCAAAAGCTTTCTTCTACGTTTGTTCTTTTATGGTACAAGGATTGTGAAAAAGATGAGCGGCATACCTCTCCCATATCACTTTCAAATTTTTTAAGCATTATTCATCCGTTGAATGCCTTGAATTTCAAGTGGTAAGTGTGTTAAAAAAAACTGACAGCATTTACCATACATAATATAATTAAAGTCCACCCTTAAATTTTATCCCCCCTCCCTATAATTGACAAAGAAGATAAATTTTGTTTTGTTTTTTTACATTCCAGCTATTAGCTGAATATATCAGCTATTAGCTGAATATATAGAAGCCCACCTTAAAATAGAAGCAAGTATTTTAGATGCCCACGAATAAGATAAAAATGTTTTTTTTGTTTTTTTACATAGCTGAATATATAGAAGCCCACCCTAAAATGGAAGAAGTATTTTAGATGCCCACTTTTTAGGGATGTTGAAAAATGGAAGCCCCTGCTTTTATTATACTATTTATGGTGTGTTGATAATTAAATTTAATGTTTTTTACTTATTAGAAAAATGTAGTGCATGTTTCTATTGCAAATATACAACACGCAGCTGTCATCATCTATAAGGGGTCTATTACCAAATGCTGTAAATTTGAAACATTGCTAGATAACTTCATGGACGATTTTGGTGATGAAAATCCTAGCACTGATGAAGTAAGCAAGTTTGCCCTCAATTATATTGAAGGCAATACTGACGGAAAAAGAAAACATTCTGATGGAGACCAATCCTCAGGTAACTTATGTAATATAAATATGTGACAATGACAAGACAATATTATAGTAATTTTATTTAAAATTTACTCTTCTGTGTAGTGGTAAACTGGACCATGGTGCCGGAGTGCAATAGCACCCTGGGTCAAAAAAAAGGAGGTTACCTTTGTTACCAGACAGAGTTTAGTTATTATGTCTGCTACACAAGTAATAATTAATTAAACATTTTTGCTAAATAATAAAAAATGACACAAAATTCACACAAAAATTATCAACACAAGTTAAAGTTGCACTATCCCATGGTAGGTGGGGATCTATTGGATCCACTAGTAGCCTAGCCCCTAGTACACCCATGATTATATGTTTGTAACCACAACTTGTTCATGTTTTTTTTTATAGATTCAGAGAATATTGCACCGGTCTCAGAACATACAGGCCTAAACGGACCTAAATATAAATCGACTCCTAAATCAAAGGTGCTGAAAAAAAAAACATGTAAATGAAGTGTTGAATGAAAATTCAAGTAATTTTAATAATATTACAATTTTGTTTATGTAATTTCTTGAACATATTTTTATTGTCTTTTTCATTTATAGAATCAGAGTCCTTTGCATCATTTTATAACAGTCAAAAAGGATCTAAAAAAAGTGAAGCACAGATTATGGCTTTGGAAAAGCGAAAGCTTGACATGCTACTTGACAATGTTGATGCTCCCAGAGCATTGATGCTTCCAATAATTAGTGATGTTCCTAAAACACTGTGGTTCACCGAAGTTAAGCAAACTATCTTGTTTAGAAGGTTAGTTACAGTCCTATAGTATGAATACTGTGTTTGCCTAAGTTCTACCATATTGTACTTGTACATAGAAGTGCTATATATTTTAACATTAGCAATTTTGATTGAACAAAAGAAACTTCTTTTTGAACAAAAGAAGACCAACAAACTGTTGTCTGAAATTTTGCGCCCAATAGAAAAAGAATCTGTAAATAATGATAATGTAAGTCAATTTAATTTTTGTAATTTAATTAAAAAAAGCTCATCCAATGAGAGCACAACTTGCTAGTATTTACCAAATTGAATAAAAGAAATATTGATTGCTAAAGGAAAGGTACATTTATATACAAAAGGTTGCATAATTTGACCATCCATTGAAAAATGTTTACTAAATCCGAACTTATCTGTATTTTACTTTTTAGGCCGTGTATACTGGTTTTGGTGCCGAATTTAAATTGCACGACATTCAAAAACGAGAACCATGTAGCTTTGCAAGAAAATTTATTTTGTTGCGATTCGGAAAGGAGTTTACTTGCACGCGTATTTGTGAACCAAACGGACCTACTGCACGCATTCATATGGAGAATGAAGAAATTCAGGAAGTTAAAGGTGCACTTGACAAAGTGTTTACGTGTTACAACTGGCGTGTTGTTCGGGCGAGTATTAATCAATTTTTCCGAGACAATAAAAGTAGTACAAAAGTTTGAAGACTAAACAAATGAGTGACATTTTTCTTGCGGTGTGGGGTTGTCAGCGTTTTTTCGCTTATCCCTCCCCCCCCCCCCCCCCCCCCCCCATTCTATCTGTAATGTGTTTTGTATGTTTTGTGTGTTAAATAAATACACTATCTTATTTATTCTAAATTTAGTTGTTTATTTAATTTTTAAAGTTCGAATTTAGTATGAATTGAAAGTGTACATAAATGTTTCTTTCAAATGTCAACTTTCAGCGCTGCTAGACGATAATAAAATTCCAAAGAGTTTTATTGTCAATATTGCGAGATTATTGCCCAATATAATTGCAATTTTATTGCGAGATTATTGCCCAAGATATTGGCCAATATTATTACAATTTTATTGTCAATATTGCAATATTATTGCCCAATATATTGGCAATCCAATGCAAGTTATTGGCAATATTGGCCAATAAAATTGCAATATTATTGCAATTAAAAAATATATATATTGATTAGTGTATTTTATAAAAATGTTTTTATTCTTTAATTGACTTGTGACATTGATAAAATAGTCACTTAAGCTCAAAATATAATATTTGCAAACAAAAAAAACTATTTTTTGAAAATACTCAGTTGTCGTAATGTATAATATATACAAATTAAAATTTTTACAAGATTTGTAAAAATAATTTACAAGATTAATACAAGATTTTGCTGTGTAAATTTTTTTATATAACTTTATAAATAATATTTAATTATAAATAAACTTTATAAATACTTAAAGTCAAAAAATTTATTGCAATAACTTTACAATGCTAAATGTTTTTACAAAGATGTCAGCTATGAAAATAGCTGTTTACCAAAAAGCAGCTCAAACATTTGAAGTTATACTTTTATCGTATTTGAATTTTATTTAAAACACAACTCATAAGTATTTACAACAAACTTAAAAAGGTTTGTCACTTGAAATGTTTCAGTATTATTAGATTAAAGTTCATTTTTGAAATTCAGGCAGTTAAGTGAAATTCATCTAAACTTCTCACATATCAAATTTAAGTATAAAGCCTTTGGTTTGGAAATAATAAATAAACCTAATAAAGCCTTTGGTTAAACAAAAGACACTGAAACATATGATTTGGTCTTCCCAACTAGTATAACAAAACATTGAATTTCTGGAATTGTTTTTAGAAGAAACTGAATATTAGAAAGAAGAAATTAAAACACAGGTGCTTATAACACTTCAAAATTGTATCAATCAAACATTGTGTTAAACTCAGTAATCTAGATAAAACTTAGATCTAGCAAGAAACAGCGATAACCAAGTTAAAATAATTTGAAATGCAATTTTTAGGCTTGCTTAAAGCATATTTGAAGGTGTTGATTAATAATATTTCTAACTATAGAGACAAAAACTTTTAATGCTTCAATAAGATTTAAACTATAAAAATTATCATTATTACTTGCTTGCAAAATTGTTATTAAAAAAGTAATTAAAAAAGTTATTTTAAAAACATGTCTTGTTATACACAGTGCATTTATAAAATCAAAAATTATTATTAACTTCAGTAGAAGAAGCAGTAGCAGGGGCTGCACCATTATTGACATTCTTTGAGACAAAAAACCACAGGTATAAAAAACTTTCGTAAAGTATCCATGCTACAATTTCACATTTCATAACACCCAAAGAAAAATCAGTAATAGCTTTTATTAAAATACTAAGTAAACAAGTTTTTCTTTTATGCGGTTTATCATAGTTCCTATTACGATTATCATGATTCTCATAAAGGATAAAAATATGGCTAATTAAAATTTATACTTAATAAGTCTAAAATCTTCTTCTTGATTATTAAAGAAAACCAAATAATAGTTTTTATCGATGCAACTATAAACAGCTTCTACTTGTAACAACTCTCTGTCTTCCTTTCTTGTATCAAAAGGATATCGTGATATCAAAAGTTCTACACAATTAATATAATATTTGTTCGCCTAACTTTATAGGAAAAGATGCTTTTCTTTAACATACTAACTTTTTCTTTACAATGCTATATTAGCTTGCGAATTAAGCAAGCTTAATTCGCAAGTCAAAAAGGAAGTCCAAAGTCAAAAAGGAAGTCCAAAGGTTGTTTTAACTAAAATAATTATTTTAATTTTTTTTAAACCAATGAAAAAAAAAGTTAAAAAAATAAAGTTCTATATAACAATATAAAATAAGGTATTTCAATTCAAGTTTCTAATTAAGTTATTTGACTCAAAAGATAGTTTAACCTCCATCAAAATATTGTAATTATTAATTTTTAACAATCGCAAAATTATGAAACCGATATAATATTTTCCGGTTTTTAATATTTTGGAATTTGAACCGTTTTCCGGATTTTAATTTTTTTCCAACCGTTTCAGATAACCGTGCATAATTTGTTTAGATTTAGCTGTAGTTTGGTTTTAATAGTTACATATAGTAAGATTTTTTTCAACAATATAATCAAGTTAAAAAAACTTTTATTTAATTTTTTTGAGTACGTCCAACGACGTAGCGGACACGTCCCTGACGCTTGTACTTTGGTGAGTAATAATCCAAGTTCTTTTTCGGCAAATCCAGATATACTGTCAACAATTTTAAAGCCTGATACACTGAACGTTTATGCTTTTAGTGGTGACACAAAAGTTATTTCCTAATTTTTATGGCCGATTTTTAGACTTTTTAATTTTAATTTTAGGATATATGAATTTTTTGTTGATAACAAGTAAAAACTATTAAACGGGGCGGGGGGAGGTCTTAATAAGCTTAGGATGGGTCGGAAAAATAACTTAAAGTTATTAAATGGGGGAGGGGGCGTTTATTAAGGATTCAAGAGTACCTAGAGATGAAATTAAAACTATCGAAATACTAAAACCATTTCGCGTATAATTCTTTGCAATTTTATTATCGTCTAGCAGCAGCGCTGAAAGTTGACATTTGAAAGAAATATTTATGTACACTTTCAATTCATACTAAATTCGAACTTTAAAAAATTAAATAGACAACTAAATTTAGAATAAATTAGATGGTGTATTTATTTAACACAAAAAACATAAAAAACACATAACAGCTAGAATATGGGGATAAGCGACAAACGCACAAGAAAAATGTCATTCATTTGTTTAGTCTTCAAACTTTTGTACTATTTTTATTGTCTCGTAAAAATTGATTAATACTCGCCCGAACAACACGCCAGTTGTAAGACGTAAACATTTTGTCAAGTGCACCATTAACTTCCTGAATTTCTTCATTCTCCATATGAATGCGTGCAGTAGGTCCGTTTGGTTCACAAATACGCGTGCAAGGAAACTCCTTTCCGAATCGCAATAAAATAAATTTTCTTGCAAAGCTACATGGTTCTCGTCTTTGAATGTCGTATAATTTAAATTCGGCATCAAAACCAGTAACAAAAAATACATGGCCTAAAAAGTAAAATACAGATAAGTTCGGATTTAGTAAACATTTTCCATTGCATGGTCAAATTATGCAACCTTTTGTATATAAATATACCAGCCTTTCCTTTAATCAATATTTATTTTATTCAATTTGGTAAATACTAGCAAGTTGTGCTCTCATTGGATGAGCTTTTTTCAATTAAATTACAAAAATTAAACTGACTTACATTATCAGTATTTACAGATTCTTTTTCTATTGGGCGCAAAATTTCAGACAACAGTTTGTTGGTCTTCTTTTGTTCAAAAAGAAGTTTCTTTTGTTCAATCAAAATTGCTAATGTTAAAAAAAATATATAGCACTTCTATGTACAAGTACAATATGGTAGAACTTAGGCAAACACAGTATTTATACTATAGAATTGTAACTAACCTTCTAAACAAGATAGTTTGCTTAACTTCGGTGAACCACAGTGTTTTGTTTTAGGAGCATCATTAATCATTGGGAGCATCAATGCTCTGGGAGCATCAACATTGTCAAGTAGCATGTCAAGCTTTCGCTTTTCCAAAGCCATAATCTGTGCTTCACTTTTTTTAGATCCTTTTTGACTGTTATAAAATGATGCAAAGGACTCTGATTCTATAAATGAAAAAGACAATAAAAATATGTTCAAGAAATTACATAAACAAAATTGTAATATTATTAAAATTACTTGAATTTTCATTCAACACTTCATTTACATGTTTTTTTTCAGCACTTTGATTTAGGAGACGATTTGTATTTAGGTCCGTTTAGGCCTGTATGTTCTGAGACCGGTGCAATATTCTCTGAATCTATAAAAAAAACATGAACAAGTTGTGGTTACAAACATATAATCATGGGTGTATTAGGGGCTAGGCTACTAGTGGATCCAAGGGATCCCCACCTACCATGGGATAGTGCAATTTTAACTTGTGTTGATAATTTTTGTGTGAATTTTGTGTCATTTTTTATTATTTAACAAAAATGTTTAATTAATTATTACTTGTGTAGCAGACATAATAACTAATTCTGTCTGGTAACAAAGGAAACCTCCTTTTTTGGACCCAGGATGCTATTGCACTCCGGCACCATGGTCCAGTTCACCACTGCACAGAAGAGTAAATTTTAAATAAATTACTATAATATTGTCTTGTCATTGTCACATATTTATATTACATAAGTTACCTGAAGATTGGTCTCCATCGGAATGTTTTCTTTTTCCGTCAGTATTGCCTTCAATATAATTGAGGGCAAACTTGCTTTACTTCATCAGTGCTAGGATTTTCATCACCAAAATCGTTCATAAAGTTATCCAGCAATATTTCAAATTTTACAGCATTGGGTAATAGACCCCTTATAGATGATGACAACTAGGTGTTGTATATTTGCAATAGAAACATGCACTACATTTTTCTAACAAGTAAAAAACGTTAAATTTATTTATCAACACACCATAAATAGTATAATAAAAGCAGGGGTTCCATTTTTCAACATCCTTAAAAAGTGGGCATCTAAAATACTTCTTCTATTTTAGGGTGGGCTTCTCCATATTCAGCTATGTAAAAAAACAAAAAAAACATTTTTATCTTATTTGTGGGCATCTAAAATACTTGCTTCTATTTTAGGGTGGGCTTCTATATATTCAGCTAATAGCTGCTATGTAAAAAAACAAAAAAAAATTATCTTATTTGTCAATTATAGGGAGGGGGGCTAAAATTTAAGGGTGGACTTTAATTATGTTATATATGGTAAATGCTGTCAGTTTTACAAACTTACCACTTGAAATTCAAAGCATTCAACGGATGAATAATGCTTAAAAAGTGTATTTGAAAGTGATATGGGAGAGGTATGCCGCTCATCTTTTTCACAATCCTTGTACCATAAAAGAACAAATGTAGAAGAAAGCTTTTGAGTGTCTACAAAATCCGATTTCTTTGTTCTATTTCTATCAGGGTAAATCATTATTTAATAAAATATAAATCTGTAAAAAAATTAAAACCCACACTATCATGATATTTTTATAAAAAGTATCAAAATATTAAATAAAAAAAAAGTTTTTTAGTATGAAAAAACACACATGCATGATGTGAAACATATTTATTAATTACAAAATTTACATTTAGCCACCCTAAGCATATTCGAAAAGTTCTTTCAATGGTGTCAAAATTAATACATCTTTTGTATGTAATTTATTTTTACTTAATATACATTTGCAAACTAGAGTGTCAGCTGAAATAACAACAATGTTTTTTGTTTGTATAACAATAAAAAATAAGTCATCATCAAAGTTAATTTCCAAATTTCCAATCATATCACCAAAAGTAGAAACTATTTTACACTCCACATTTAATAGTTGTAACTGAACATGCATTACATTGTCAACTAAAGGAAAATCTAATATTATACCAAACTTATTATGTCCAAATTGAAAAGTGTAGCTGTTATGTTTGCCATAACCTTTTGAATGGTAAACAATACCATGTTTCAACAATCTGCCCAGATTTAACAACTGCAATTCTTCTAGTTCAATAATGCCAATATTTAATGCTTTACAAACTTCAACTTTTTTAGGATGATCTGTTGTTTGCAAAAAACAAGAAGCTGTTTTGAAGTCAAGAAATTTTTGTACAATCTGTTGTGGATGACATTGTGTTCCCTTCATCATTTTTTTATAATAACTTAGCCGAGCTTTAAAACAAAACATTGAGTAATTTGTAACACTTCCATGCATTTTAATAATATCGCTAACATGACCAAGCAAATGAACATTGATAGTATTCATATATAAAGGAAGCAACTCAGACAATGATTTTTGATAAAAGTTAAACAGCTGACTAATAAGCAACACCTTATCTAAACATATTTCACTGCTAGACAAGCGCATGCCAATTACTAGAGAATAAATTATCATCATGCAGTCAGGATTCAAATATGGCAAAAAATATGGGACTGCTAAGTATAAAATAAAGTTTTTAAAGTCATGGCCTTTCCAATGTGTGAATGATTTAATAGTTAATGGCTTGGGCATGTTATGTGGCATTTTTTGATCAGCAAGTAAGATTTCCAGAGCATTTAATTTTGCACTACTAATAAAAAATGATTCGTATTTATTGGTAACAGAAAATAAACAAACTAAAAGCTTTTTTGAGCAATTTTTGTAAAACAAATGTAACACATCAATAAGTATCATATCTGGCACTTTAATAAATGAAATTTCACTAAAGATGTTTGAGCCTTTAATTCCAAATACAGATACTTTTAATTTTTCGGCTAATCTAGCATATATGGCATACATTTCAAATGTTTTAAGATTATAATTTGTATCTGAATGTGAATAAATTCTAGCTGAACCATGTTTTCTTTCAATTGTTCTACCAGGATGTTCGCAATAGTGACATCCAAATTCACCATTATACTGCTTATGATTGATGATTGAAGCCACTGCAGTCAATTCGAAAACAAAACCAACAATAAGAATAACTACTTGGATATTGTTAATTTCAAGGGGCGTTTCAAACAGTTTTCCATTGATGTACTCCTAAAAAAAGTTAGTAATATAGTAACGTTGCCCAATTTATTCTTGTCACGGCTGGAACAGTGCAAGAATTCTACTAATATAGGTAATTTGATTGACAACTACTTTTAAAATAAAAAATAACAATTAATAATTTAATTACCTTCAAATAAGCATTCCAATTAGGTTTTAATAACGAGAACCATAAACCAAGAAGTAGCGTATTTTCAAATAGGAATCGTTTATAAGATGGTAAATCTAAAATAATGGCATGAAATGGCCACATTGTAATCTTTTTTTTTTGTGTATGGTTCTCCACTATTTGTTGACATCTGTTGAAATGAATATGTAAAACATTTGTAGACTTCATATTTTCAACAAAATTTGGTCTAGAAATAAAATCACTCTTTCTATTACCTGACATAATTTCCAGTTGATATGATTTAATTGCATCCAAATTCAGAAATAAAACAAGTTTCATTCGGCTAATGATATCCAATATATAATATAATGATATCCAATATAAATATGGGATGAACAATGAGTATTTATTTTACACGTGTCAACTAAAGCTGTGCAGCAATTATGACAATAATATTTATAATTGTAAAATATTGTATAATATATAATTTGTAAAAAAAGTGGGATAAAATTTTCACAAAGTAAAATGTTTTATAATTAGGAACGTTCTGCATTACTTTATCAGACTTTTTTTACGAATTATTGGCAATGTGCACCATTTCTGGTAGCAGACAGAGATAAATAGCCAGATCAACATTTATTGCTAAGGACTAAGTTGATTGATAATTTTATTAGCTTGACAATATTCATTTACAAGTACATTGCACAATTTAAACTACATCTAACATACCAGCAAAGTCTTCAAAAATCTATCAAATGCGATTTCAGTAAATGAATTGCTAATCATTAAATACAACAAGGTTAAAAACATAAACTTTTTGTTAACAATTGAACCCAATAAAGAACATTCAAATGGATTAGAACTAAAGAACTGAAGCATGGAAGTACTCGATTCTTCCTGAGTTACTAGAATTTGATTTTCTTCCTCAGATACTATAGATACAATTTCTTTTGTCTCTTGGGTAAAACTACCATCATTAACATTATCATCTGTATTGCTACAGTCGGACTGATAACTACTTTTAGTAATTTCCTCTTCAGAAGAAGTAGACTCAGCCGTAAAATGTAAAGTTCTTCTCTCGTACTTTTTATTAAAAAAAATTTCGTTTCATTGTACATATATTCACCATTAATAAAATTTTATGAGTCTTTACTTATAAATAACTGTGTTACTTTTGCCACGGGTATCTTGTGTGGCCAGACAGGTTTGCTGGGCGCATGCAAGCGATGTCTAACGTGCGCCGAGGAAACCCGCTTGGCCGCACTAACACTACAGTATAAAGTCGTTATACTCCAATGAAAGCATGCTTGTAACTTTAGTTACAATCATAAAATCGATTACCTAATATTTAGTTGCAATAATATTGCAATAAAGTTACAATTATATTGCAATAATATTGCAATTATATTGTAGTATTTTAACAACAATCTTGCTACTGCTTATAAACCCATTAAATTTATGTAAAACAAAAAAATGACACAGGCAATTAGAAAAGCATCAGAATTATTTATATTTAAATGCATCTAAATTACATTTACAAGCACATTACATTTGTATAATTTTATTGATATTTTATTGGACAATTAATTGAGCAATATATAGCAATTTAAATTAAACGCACAATAATATTGCAATATGTTGTAATAAACCGCAATATATGTCGATTAGTGTAAAACAGAAAATCCTCCAAACTGCCCAGAATAGTGAGTTATTGAAAAGTACTGGGTCATTATTAAAAGAAAAATGAAAAAAACTTTGCAGAAGTATTAAAGATATTAAAATATCATTTAAAAAAGCATCAAATGGCTTCAATTCTTATTCTGTGCACATGCTTCTGGGTACCGCCAAAGCAAAAGTTTAAAATTTTATTAGATTCCCACATGAATAATTTGATTTTTTTTAATATTGATCTTCTTATATTATTGTATTAAAGTTTTTACTTGGTTGGAAATAAAAATTGAAGAGTACTTTTTTTAGTTGTTTTTCTACTTTCACATTTATTTTCGTGTATATGCTTTATACAGTTTTTAGTAACTCCTAAAAACTACAAAACATCTGATATTAGTCAGAAAACCATTCAAAGACGTCGAAAGCAACTACATCAATCACTAATAGAAAATGCAGAACCAACAAAAAAGGCAAAAATGTAACAAGTATCATCTAATTGATAATACTGAACTAAATAGTGGTGTTAGTAGTGCCCTTTTGAGCGTGTTTGACACATAACTCTTGGCAGCCATCGCAACCGAGCTTATGGCGAGAAAGAGTTGCAGCACTTTGTTTTATAAAAAAACGTGAACGAAAGTGTATCTTTAAACGAAGGTGTATTTTTGAACGAAACTGTATGTTTAGTATATTTCTATTATGTATGTAATATGAAGTTTTGTAATAATAAAAATGTAATATCATGTTTTACAGTTTTACTTACATTGCGACAACATCTTTTTAATTTTGATCTATAGCATTTATTTCCGTTTTATAAAGTCTGTTGTTTTTTAAATAGTATTAAAATAACCATAATGTGCCAATGTGGCCGAGCGGTTTGCGTGCCGGCAAACTGAGGTGGAGATGGAGGTTCGAGTCCTATCGTCGGAACTCTTTTTTTTTTTTTTTAATTTTTTTAAATTTTTTATGGATTTTTTAAAAATACAAAATAAAATAGTTTTAAAACAGAACTATAAAATTGTTTTGTTTTGCATTTTAAAAATAAATAAAATAAAAAAATATTAAAAAAATAGCAAGCTTGCCACCCAGCGACCTAAACTTTTTTTGAACACAGTAAGGGGGTTTAAATATGTTTTATTAAGAACATGATTAATAATTTTAATTTTATATTTAAAATAAATTATTTTTATCAACTTAATAATCTTTTAAAAATAATAAAAAGTTAAAATTACTTAATATTAATAAAGAAATTAAAAGTTTCATAACTATTTTATAAAAATGTTTTTACTTTTATCATATGATTTTATTTTTTTTATCTTAGATGTATCTTACAATGCTTTTTCAGCATATTAAAGTTCAAATAAAGGGCTAAAATCTGACAATCCACATAATTTGTGCGTTTTAGTTTAAGGCAAAAGCTCATTCTTCCTTATCTTTCTTTTTTCTTTTTTTAATAAGGAGTTTGGGTCCAGTAAAAAATAAAATATGAGAAGAGGAAGCGGTGGGAAAATTCTATAATTAGTATTTTTGTAGTTAATCTACCAGTTGTTGGTAGATGATGCTATTGTAATTTAATTTTTTTTTTTAAATAAAACTTTTTATATATTTTGTTTTGTTATTATTTATAAATAAATTGATTTACATTTATTACATGTGGTGTATTTTTTTCTTTTTTGAAAAACTTATTGACATAAAAATTGACTAATTAGATAAGTTGTTACGTAGAATTCCAAGAATATATATGGCAGTTAAGGGTGATTAATAGACAAGTAAAGTAGAAACCAATGATATATATTTAACTAGATGTCTTAACTTATAACTTCGTATAAATTTCGTAGAAAATATGAAGCAAGTTTTTGAAGGTTATAAAGCCGGTAGCCGCAGCAAAGAAAAAAACATTTTGGCGGTGTTAACTTATTAAATGTTAAAAATATCTATTTATAAACTGTTATTTAAAAACAGCTATTTAAAAGCGCTTGTAGATAAAGAAAGTTAGAAGTTATTATATAATACAAAGGTATTACATTTTTACTTGGCGAATATAAATATATGTTGGAAAAAATATGTTTTTGACTTTTACAACTGTAACTTAAAAGTAACCTGTTGGAAACCTTTGAGTTATTGTTATAAAAGAACACATATTCCATTATGAAAATAAATCAAAATTGTTGCTGATATAAATAGGTATAAATTTTTATTTTTAATGTAGGTTTTCAATTAAAAAATTTAAATTAGTTCAAAAAACTGTTACTTACAGTTAACAGTTACAGTTAAGGAATTTTCAGAAATAATAAAATTTTTGTTTTAAAGAAATAATTTTATTTTTTGGCATAAATAGCATACAAATAATATTGAATATTACTATTGTAATTTTTCATAAACCTTTGAACAAAACAAGCTTATTGGACTGTTGCCGTAATCCAATCTTTCCTTTATGCAACTCATTTCTAGTGTACAGCTGACCATATGAGTGCAGACGCAATGTTAAATATTTTTCTATAATTTTTTTTTAAAAGCTGTGAAGAATGCATGTCTTTAGTAAAAATCTCATGTTCTAAATCATGCATATTTAGTTCAGTAAACAGCGCGTCATTTGCAAGTTTTTGATTTATAAAGTGCACCAGATAGGTTTTAAGATTTTTTTTAGAAGATATTTTTAAATTATGGGGGTCTGCCCCACACACCAAAACTTTAAAAACGTGCTTACATTTTTCAACAATCTTTAAAACACTACATGATGGAAAGATTAAACCACCTCGATTTTTGAAAGTTATAAAACTTTTCCATGATGAACTGCAAAATATAGAATACTCATGATCAGTGGATAAAGTCTTCGTAGAAACTATTAGCACAAGTCAGACATGTAATTTTACTATAAAGTTTTCTTACAATGAATCCTGCAATATATCCAAGTATAGCTTCTTTATAAATTGAAGTAGAGACTGATGAAAGACAACCAGCAAGGTCTTTAAAATAGTTAGATTCCTCACTAAATATTATATTTTATTCATCAAGAGGAGATCTCCTTTTACTCCACTTTTATAAAAAGATTGAGCCAGAAGATCTTTGGTCAAAAGTAAGGCAGTTGCTAAATTTTGATCCTATGATAGAGTTTCTTAATAAAATTATTTTTAAAGCAGATTTTAACTGACGTGCATCTGGATTGTTATTGAAACGATTTTTGCCTCGAATACAAGCAAATAATAATTCGACATGATCTTGTGACAGTTTATATGCTAAAATAAATTCAAAAGGATTCTCATGTCTAGATAAACGTTTAAGGGATAAATCTCTAACACTTGTGGCTGCTACAATGAAACCACGTACAAATGTCTTTCTTCTGTGTTTAATTAAAAAAGTTTCAGATAGGTCTGATAAGTTAACTAAGTAGTTTACAGATTTTTCTATGGTTCCTATCCATTTTGGAGCTTCATTCAAAAACAAAAGTTTCTTAGATCCTTTTTCAAAAAGGTTTTTAGAGTTTAACAAGTCGAATAATTTATCTAAAGTTCTAATAAAATTAATTAAGCTTTGGGCATCAATAAAAGTTAGATGACCTGAAACCATCAACAACTCTATAGCATCAGCAACTGAACCACTTAGTGTTTGAGCTGCAATTTTAACATTCATTTTATGTCTGCGAAAGTCAATGTGGTAATTGCCAAGTTTATTTGCAAACTTAAATCCTTCTTCTTCTTGCAGTTTATGCAATGCTTTAATATGGTCCCACTTTATATATTGATTTTGTTCATCAACAAAGATACCGATACTACACAGAGCGTTTCGAGCTAATTTAAGCATATGACGAGGATCAGGGATATCATATATAGGATGATCATATTCAGGATGGGGAAAGCTACCACACATCTCTTTAATTTTACTTCCGAATGAACACCCAAGATTCTTCATTGCACTAAAGTTGGAAATAAGTCCATCACATGTTATACTCCAAACATTCAGATTATGAGTAGCGCATAAATGTAAAGCACTTTTAATTAGACAACTTAAATCTGTTGAGGAAATTTTATCACACAATATGTAGCCTATAGGACATTTCCAATGGCCTTTCATTCAAACAACCATAAAAACAAGTGCTTCTGTTTCAATTTTATCTAAACCATAGGCTAGAATATTGTTTCCAAAACTAGAAAAACCTTCATATGATCCAGTAACATTATCATACCGCAGAGCAGCCCTGATATGCATAGAATCAAATATTAATGCGCAATCTTTGTATGATGAATCCTCAAATGTCTTATTTTGTAAAAACTTGAAAACATCTCCAAAAAACCCAGGCGAACAATCTACAGATGAGGTCCAGTTTGAAAGTGAGCTTACAGCAGGTAATGAGAATGTAGATTTAACAAATTCATATGCTCTTGGAGAATAAAAGTGCAGTGTTATAGCAAATTTTTTTTGTAAATCACACATTATCCCAGACTTTGTCATATATAATATCATTTGAATATATATATATATATATATATATATATATATATATATATATATATATATATATATATATATATATATATATATATATATATATATATATATATATATATATATATATATATATATATACATTATATTATATATGATATAACCTGGAGCGAGTCTAAATAAATGTCTCAGTTTAAAAATGTAAATATTTAAAATATATATACTTAAAATATTTTTTAAAGGTTCAAAGTCTTTTTACTTTAAACTAAAATTACCAGCTTAGCAGTTATTTTTTATAATAGCAAATTAAAAGTAACTGACGTTACGTTTAACCTACATTTATAAAATTATCCAATACTAAAGTATCTCACAATATCATTTTAACCTGACTAACTTTTAAACCCATTTTCTGATTTAACTGACACAAATATTTTTTGTTTTGATTTGATTTTTGCTTTTTGTCTTTCCGTAATATTTGTTAACCAGTCAGATTATCTATGTGAACGAACCCCTATGCTAATATCTAAATTTTACTATAGTTTTACTATAGACTCTTTTTTGATAAAGGCTTCGCAATTGTCTACTTAAAATTATTTATGTTAAGCGCCTAACATTACCTAACCTAGTTAGATAAATCTAGGCATCTAATACCGTGAAGAGACAATTTTCTTTCTTAAGATATTTTAGTAGTTAACTTCAGAATTTTTCATTCCAAATAAATATACGGGATATAGGTTTTAATAAGCTCTAAGTATACAGAAAAGGTGCGTTGTGAACTTTCATTTCATAATCTATTGTTCATATTAGAATAAGAAATATAGACAATTCAATGTGGAGTAGAGTTTCTCCGTTTATGAGAAAAACAAACTATTTTATAAATCTCTTATAAGATCCACTTATATCCGTTTACGGAAAAAGTACACATTTTAATTTTTTTATTTTTTTTATTGCTAATTCTATCTGGACCCGCGCTTTAAGCAATTTATTTACAAAATTTTAGAATTATTTTATTTTACCAAATATATTAAAGTTAGAAATGATTTGTGTGGAATAAATTAGTATAGAAATGGTCAGGTGAAATTTTTTATACCAATATTTGCGTTTCTAGCGGGTATATAGACAAATACTAATATCCAATCGGCGATTTACGCAACAATTACCGTAACATTTAAAGTTAGTTATAATAGAAATTTTTATTTTTCATAGCTTTAAGAAGGAAACAATAAGTATAGTTTTTCTATATGTATATAGCTATTTTTCTTAAGCTCACTACAAAATATTGAATTAAGGAATAAGTATAGAAAAGGGCGATGTAGAGTAAGTTTACCAAGACCCGTACTTTACGGGTCATGACAGCTAGATTTGATGAAAAGAATAAAAATGATATAATGAAAAAGACTAGTATTTTTCAAGTTGAGATAAGGCCAGAAGGCAATGTATCACTGAAGACAGACTGCAGTTTACCGAATAATATCCTTTCTGGGGGACATTTTTTTAAAAATAAATTTATACCGCTTCGGTATGTTTCTTGTATAAAAATATATTTATATTTATAACCTTAAAATAAAATTAGGGGAAGAGGGGGGAATCCTTATATACTACCGACTGCTTTCTGAAAAAAGTTTTAAAAACTAAATATCTGCCTACACGCTTAAAATAAGCGTGGAAAAAAAAACACGACACTTAGAGTTGCGTCTTTTTGGCTACACAAGTTGTGTACTTCAAGGATACACTTGTGCGCTTTAGAGCCACACTTGTAATCATGAAATTAAACTTCATTATATGCGTAAAAAAAGCCCACTTTTTTGGATTCTCGTATCGAATTATTCGGAAAAGAGGCTAGAATCATGTTTTAAACCATAGTCATAAGAATAAATAGTCTGGAAATAAAGGCCGTTGCTATATTGTTTTGCCGTTTTATGTTGAAACTCGTATCAACGACCCGCTGAAGGTGCACAAAAAGGTAAGTACATGATTCCATAGCGTAAAGTTAGGTCCCGTAAAATGTTCCGCAATTGTCCCGCTTCACGTCCAGGACAGAGTTAACATAATTAATTTTTGCATTTATAATTTAATTTATGAAATAATTAATATTCTTTAAATGTGGGGCACGTTTTCACCTGGTTATCGTCGAAGATTAAATTTAAATTCGTAAAAAAAATATTACTAGAGATAATAATAATTTAAATTTATTAGAAAAAACAACATTGAGTAGAGGTAATACAAGACATTTTAACTTTTTTAGACAAAATATTTTAAATTTTGAATATAAAAAGCTTAAGTTGATGTTTGTTTTACTACTCGTTTAAAAACATTTCTCAGGAATGACATCCCTGAGAAATTTAAAAATTTGAAAACATTCCAAATGTTTTTAAACGAGTAATATAATATAAGCTTTTTATATTCACAATTTAAAATATTTTGTCTAAAAAGGAATTTCCTCTGCAAGCACGCTTTAAATGAAGTATCAATTTCCACGTTTGTATGGTTGTTACTGTTTAAATTTTTTTAGTTGTTATTTCTCAAGAAGGAAGTTGTGTTACTGTAGAAACATACGTTGAAGTACTTTGATACATAGCTACGAAACAGAGGCTGTATCAAAGTTTTAATGCTTTAGTGGCACTATAGCATGATTCATGCTATAGTGTATCAAAGTTTTCATGCCATGAAAACTTTGATACAGCCTCTGTTTCGTAGCTATGTATCAAAAAAAGTACTTCAACGTATGTTTCTACAGTAACCCAACTTCCTTCTTTCCTTTCCTTTAGCAGCACTATTAGTGCTGCTAAAAACTGGAAATATGGTATGACAATTTTAATTAAGTGTTTTTAAAATGCAATTGCTAAATTTTAATTTTCTTTTATATTTGTACAGTTATTATTTAAAATTTTTATTGTTGTTGTTATCTTTAAAGATTCTTCTACAAAACACCACAAAATAAGATGATTCAATATCATTTAATGGTACTCCCTTTGGTTTTAGGATGTAAAGTGCTTGATTGTATGCACGGGAATGATAGAAAAGCCTCTTCTAAAGAATTTTATAAAATTCATTTATTATTATAATATGTTTTTCTTTATCAATTTGTTTCTAAAATAGCTCCTGTATTTAATGATTATATGTCTAAACCTTTTATTTTTGTTCTTTTGTCTAATTTTCAGTTTTTCAAAAAGCTATTTGCTATATTTAAATTTCTTGGTCACCAAGAAATTTAACTGTAGTTTTCAAATAAAAATTTAGAAAATTTAAAAGTTCCCAAGTTTTAAGGTTTTATTTCATTGTTTGTTTAATTTATATTATTAAAATGAGATTTAAGTCAGTCCTATATTAACTATTCAAGACATACATGCATCAACTTAAAATATAACCAATTAATTTATGCTAATTCTTTTTAAAATAAACTTTGTTTTAGATTGCTGAGGATACTAAATTTAGAAGAGTGCAATTCTCAAACCATATTAAAGATGCTTTGTCAAGAATAAAGTAGTAAGGGAAAGAGTGTTTCCAGTTTATTTTCCTTCAAAAAGTTCTCATACTGGTCATTTTACTAGAGATGTAAGATTTCTTTTTTCTTTTTTGTGTAGATAAAGTTAAACAATAGATTTTAAAAGGAAAAAAAACATTAAAGAGTTATCCAAATTAATTTTCATTTCTTGTTTGCCTGTTTTAAACATCTTAAAGTTAGTTTATTATTTCAAACATGTTATTGAACTTGTTTTGTCATATAACATTTATTAAATTTTAACATTTATATTAATATGTTTCCATTTATTTAAACCAACAATAAGGTTGTAGTAAATCTTAATTGCTATTTTTATTGCTGTTGTTTAGGAACTTTAGATTTAATATTGTTTAAAATATGTATAAACTTTCTTGTGTTCAGTATATATAGTATATCATATTTAGTATCTTGATCCAGATTACTTAAGGCCTTAAATTTAAATGCCTGCTCCTACTGATGGTTTTGTTATATACTCGGTATGTTCTTGTACTATTCCTAATATATGTAATATTGTTCATACAAACTTCAATATTTTCACCAGAAGTGGGTTTTGTCACTCACCAAGGAGGTGGCTAAAATGGTTTTTAAAAAAAAAGGTCCGCATTTTTTCACTTAAAAGTGACTTTCTTTAACTTTTTGTACTTTAGTGTAATAATCAAGTTCATATATGTATAATTACCTATAATAGTCAATTACCTATAATAGTCAATCCCAATGGTGGGCGGGGGCAACTACCCCCATGCCCACTCTAAAACTCGCCACTGATTTTCACAGTCTGCTGAAGCTATTAAGTGTATCAATGAAGAGAACTGATCTATCAATCATTTTTACTAGCAATCAATAAAATATCTCAATGGAAGTAGGAAGAAGGAAGCTTGTACTATTGTAAAATAAAATGATATCTGTTTCTGTAGCATTATATAT
>NC_061168.1:24241886-24261886 GCF_022113875.1 Hydra vulgaris
TCATGTTTCAACCAAAAAAGTAGGCCTTCACAAAAAAATCCGGTTGCGCGATGAATAGGCCTGTAGTAGAGAACGCTATGCCCGGTCGCAAAAATATTCGCTACGTCACTGATCTTAAGCGATATATAATTTATTAAATTAAGCAGTTTTCATAATTGAATGTTTTATACCTTATAACAAAACTCCATATACAACTGATTAAACTTTAACATAAAAATAAACTAAACTGTAGAATTAAATAGACAATTTTCTGGCATTCTTTGTCTTTTATTTGAAAATACCGCAAATGGTTTAATGTTCTGCAAATGATCTAAAGTACTCGAATTATACAAACTATAAATGCTTCCAAATAATGTGTTTAAAGTATATTTTTCTATATAATTTTTTTCTTGAGATATTTTCCTTTCGATTTATTTCCGAATAACTTAGCGAACGTTTTGAAAGCCGTGAAGCCACAATACTTTCTCAGTATGTTTATGCTATTAAGTTCTTTCATTGCCTGCATCAATTTTCAGTTTGCAAATATAACAATTTGAAATAAATATTAAAATAAAAAGTTTATAAATTTGTCATCTGGTCACGTGACCGGGGCAAGATGACTTATTATGCAATTTTTACCTCCAATTTTGTAAAATTTTAAAAAATGTCAATAACTCTAATTAAAGTAACAAAAAATAAACACAAATTGCAAAAACTGTTTCTAAAGAAGTTAAACTTGAAGGACACCAACCAATTTGAAATAAATATTAAAATAAAAAGTTTATAAATTTGTCATCTGGTCACGTGACCGGGGCAAGATGACTTATTATGCAATTTTTACCTCCAATTTTGGAAAAATGAGAAACCGAAAGTGAGGAATTTATTTTTAAGCACAAAAAGTAAACTTATTTGTATAAAATGGCGTTAATAATATTTCAAAAAACCAATTGGTGTTTTAAATTACAAGATGCAAATACAGTTTCGTTTTCACCCAATTTTAAAATTTTTTGTTGAGTTTTTATATGAAAACCCATCTTGCCCCATTCGCCATGTTGCCCCGCTTTCCCCTATATATATATATATATATATATATATATATATATATATATATATATATATATATATATATATATATATATATATATATATATATATATATATATATATATATAATCTTTAAAAGTCATTTCTTGTTATACGATATATATATATATATATTTAATATGTAAGTTGATTTTAATAAAAAGGCAGCGTATAACTATTTTTAAATATATTTTGATGTAAAAATATATCAACGATATTTCGCTGACCTATTGTGGTCAGCGTCATCAGGTAATAATAAAAAACGTTACAAAATAACATAAAAACAAACCGTTTAAAAAGAAGACATTAAAAAGCGTCAAATATAAAAACCAATTAAATATAATAATGACGTCAGTTAAATTTTTGTCAAAATGGGTCCCCAAGTTCTTGTTTTAACCTTATCCCCGTCATCTCGATTTAGAACACCTTCCCCAATACCTATCTCACATCGAACTTTCGCTTTGTTAATCTCCAGAGATTCTCTAATTTTTCGTATCTTGTATTCTTGAACGACTGCCAAGGTCTTAGGATTTAGCCAATCAAAGTTACCACGGCATGTTTTGGAATGTTCCGTGGCTCCTGAACTCGACCATTTTTGATTTTTGCAAGCTCTTTGGTGTTCTGCACTTCTTGAAATGATTTTCTTTTTGGTCTCACCAATATATATATTTCCGCATGAGCATTTAAGTTGGTAAACCCCCGGATTTGAGTTCGGAGGTAGTTTAGTTTTGTTGTTGCATAATATATTACTTAAACTAGGAGCTGAAGTAAATATAACTCTGATGTTTTGTTTTTTAAATTCTCTTCGGAGTTTTGGGCCAATAATAGGTATCCAAGGTAGTTTAACAAACTCGTAACTTTTAAAGATTTTATCACTGCTCTTTACGGCAAAGAGATTTACAATGAAACGAAAAAATTGCAAACTTTGAAGATACGAAGTTTGTTTTGATCTATTTAACCTCTTTTGATCTATTTAAAAAAACCTCTTTTGATCTATTTAAAAAGGAATCTAAACGATTCTTCTTATTTATGGATTACGCTATGCTTGATTTTAAATGTTTCTTTCAAATAAAGTGAAACACAAATATAAAAATTAAGATAAAAGTTCAAACTAATGTATACTATAAATATAATTTATATTATATATGTATAGATAAATATAGTTTCTAAAATATGCAAAAATTTCCGCATTGTGCGACCGCACCTCTCGTACACCCATTGCTGCGGCTCTGTTAGAAAGCGTGGCACTTGAGTTTTTTGAGGACCATGTTGTCTAATATTTATTTAACCGGCATTACTAAAATGAGAAGCATTTAAATTTACTTTGAAATATTTGAAATAATGTTTAGTTTTAAAACTAGTTTTAAAACGCGGCTTGAGAAAAGAGGCAACCAGCAGCTTGAGAAAAGAGGCAAACAGAAATTTGTTATTTTCATTAAAATTAAACCGAAAATTTAGCTTGTAGTAAACATCTTATTTTTCAAAAAAAAAAAGTATTTTATGTAATTTCTTTTCCTTTTCAAAGTAACTACGTAACAATATAAGAAATTGTATTAAGTCTGATTAAACAAGGTGTTTAAAGAATTATTATCAACAAGACAGCATGGTTTTGTTCTTATAATGACTCCATTAAACATACTGTGCGCTTAAATTTTGTAGTGATCAACATTTCAGTTTTTTTTGTCTGTTATACTTACCAACTGTAGAACTGAACTTATTTTCTTGTAAGATATAATATTTATATGTTACTTTTTATTTGGATTAATTAATAATTTTGTGATACCTGAGAATACAAACCATTGTTCTTTAGTCTTCTTTGCTTTGCTTGAATAAACAATTTAGTTTTTATGATGGCTTCTTTGCTGGATTTTTTCCTAGTAAACAGCCGCCATAAGAAAAAAAAAAGAAGACATAACGACGAACATTTGTATTGCCAGGTATAATAAAATCAGGTATAATAAAATATGATAATGGCAATAATAACAATAAGTTGTTGCTATTTAAATATTATTATTGCCATTAAAATATTTATTATTAACTTATCTTCACTTCTTAAAACACCTTGGTTACCCCATTAATGGAAAATTTCTTAAGTCTTTTTATAAAATACACTTTTATATTAATTCTTTTATATTAATTCTTTTAAACTGAACTTTTTATTTTTTTATTGCATTGTATCGTTACCGACCGATTCAACTATATTAGTCTAGTATTTAAAAAATATATTAAAAAAAAAAAAACTAAATTTGTACTATATCCAGTATGTGTGCGTGTATGTGTGTATGTATGTGAATGTATGTGTCTGTGTGTATGAGCGCATGCATTTTAATATTTTCAAAAGTTTATACTTCATATCTTCTTTTTCTTTTTACTATTTATTTTTGTTCATTATTCTTCTTATTCTACCCATTTGTTAATACTACGTTTAAAAAAATATAGTTTCATGTTATTTTAAAAAGGTAATGTAAAATTGTTTACTACCAGCTTGTGATTTTCTAAAAATCAACTTTGTGATTCACAATAACAATATGGTCGTAAATGAGGATACTCATTCATAATACAATGAGGTTGGTTACTGTATAAATTTATTCTGCTAACATTCGGATCCACAACAATTGTATTATCCGGTAAAACATCAGCATTGACCTCAAAAGCTCCATTACTAGGATAAACTGTCATAACAACTTCATAATATTTTTTTGCTACAATAGAAGTGTCGTAAACAACACCGCACGAATCACACTCGTCATTTTTATTCGTTTTTATAAAGTGACTGACTTCTTTTTTAGGGGTTTTTAAACCCGACGATAAAATTGATTGCAACGTCAATTTCATACAATGTTTTCGAGCTTTTTCATTTTCGTTTAATAAATTATTTAAATAACGAACAACTTCGTGCGCAATTTTTTTTACTGTTTCATCTGTTACAGCAACTGCTTCATAGTTTAAGCAAGGACACCAGTGGTCATCAACGCCAGAGTTTTCACAAGTTCTAACAGTTGGATCTATTTCAGTAAATAAACTCTGACCAATCAATTTCATACTTGGAATATCTGGATAACTTAGCATATGTTGCAGTGTTGCGTAAACATCAAAGTGATTTGTTAGTACATTAGAATTTTTTTTCAAAGCTGTAAACATTTTAGGGTACTTTTTCTTAAAGTCAGGTGGTAAAGTAATTGAAAAAAAAGGCAATCTTTCCTCCAGTTTTCCTTGAGTTGTTGAGCGAAAATCACCAATGCGTGCGCCGTGATCCCCGAAGATAATAAGAACAGTGTGATTTATTCTTAGAGGAGACTTAAAAAAGTCTATTACTTCAAAAATATCATCATCAATTGCTTGTAAACCATTAAAATCGTTGTGCCCAATATCTGCGTTTATTATCAAAGACACTTTAGGTATATCTTCAAATGTTTCTGTGAATGTTTTAAGAAGTTTGGTGTTATATTCAACATCACATTTAGCAGATGGGTTTTGAGCTAACCAAAACGGGCGTAGATACCAAGATGTTGGCAAACTATTAAAACCATTTAGACGATAGTGAAAAGTACCCAACTCTGGTCTATCTTCACTTAACATAGTTAGGTAGCCAGCTTTGTGAAGATCTTTAAAAATGAAATTGAATTGGTCACATGTACTAGATTTAGGCATATTTCGTCTTGTTTCAGGAAGATTTTTTTCTTGTTCACCTAAAATATTGAAAATGTATATTATAGGAAATATATGTAGATTCGATACCTATATTAAATTCCGCAGTCTTTATATGATAAAAAACTTTTTTTGATTTAAATAAGCACGAGAGAATATAAGTACAAACATTTGTTGAACCAATTACATTTTGTGTTAGTTAGTTGGTTTTTGCGTTAATTGGCCAAATACATTTTGCGTTGGTAAGTGCAACAACGTTAAATAAACATTTAGCAAACTAAATTTTGCGTTAATGGACGATGAAGTTGGGCTAACAACATTTTGCATCTATTGCAAACTACGTTAATTGACAATTATTGCATGTTAGCATATATGTGGCAAACGTACTATTAGTAAAAGATTGTTGCACCACATGTAATTTTTTAGTACTGTCTAATATAAAAAACTATAGATTTTATTTACTACTTACACTTTTAATGAAAGTGCATCAATACTAGTGTTGCCAAGTTAAAATTTATCGGTAAATTGATAAAAAAAACTGCCTAGAAATTTTTATAACTTTTTATTTAAATCACAGACGATGTTAATTGTTAAATAAACTATTTAATACTCAAAATGTATTAAAAGTTTTTATTACATGCAATGTAACTGTTAAAATACATACTTCGTGAAATTTATTTTTGTTTAGTCTGCAGAGTAAAAAAAAACAGTCAAAAGAATAGTCAGCAGATCTGCAAATTATTCTTTTGACTGTTTTTTTTTTATACAACTTGAGATAAAGATTATTACGTACAATCAGTAAAAAAACATTTAAAACCTTTTTAAATTTTTCCAACATAAAAAAAAGTTGTTTTAAGGGAGGGATGAAATAATCTCTAATAAAAATTATACCGAGACAAAGAAGCAGGACAGGTGCTGATTCACTGCACGGGTATCATTGAGTGTGAATTGTAAATTATGTGTAAACTTAAAAAAACATCATGTTAAATAAAATAAAAAATTGGTAACAATTAAAAACATATTACCTATAAATATTGCTTATTTTTTAGTCACCGTTCAATACAACAGGGTCTCATTTGCTTATCTTGCATCTGGGCCTCTACATATTTGACTAATTTTCTTTAATGAGGAAAAAGTATTTTTTGGACATCCACACCAAAAAAAAGCAGCATAATACCTATTGAAATTTTTTATTTTCAAAGGAAAATTGTGAGGTATGTCTTGCGAAGTGAAGGTAGAGTCAAAAATGGCTGTTTGATAGAATACTAGTTTTCATACCCCGTTCTCCGTGTTTTACACCCCTTGATTTAGACCACGTTTAAGTGCTCAAAGCATGTAACTGGTTAGGTTAAAGTTGTAGAAACAACTCATTAAGTGCAAATCCCGCAATTATTTTTCTAAAGTTTTTTTTTAAAAAAAAACTTTTTATTTAATCGAAAAGTAGGATTTTTAATCCACACAGGCAGAAAAAAAACTGATCAAAAACTGTGATAGAGTGGCAAAACAATGAGGAAATGAGAATAATAAGTAATAAAAATATAAACAGAATGATTAAAATTTTTTGTAAAAAAAAAATAGAATGCAGCATACAAAATTGTGACAAATCAAATACTTAAAAAGCAGTAAAATAAAAGTTTAATATAAATAATGCATTTATTTAAAATTTTCTACAGTGACAATTTCCATGTCAGTAAAATCCGTTGCCATGAAATCATCAATAAATACTGAAATATCTCGTCTAATACCGGTTTTTCTAAATTCATTTACGGTTTATATATGATTGCTTTAGAGTTTTTAAGACCGAACTGAACTTTAAATTAAACCGTTGAACCCGCTTCTAATTTTATTTCATAAAAATATAATAAAGATACTACTTAAATAAGTTATTGTATTGGAGAAATTTAAAAAAGGTCAGAAGTATCAAAAAAAAATTTTTAATATCCTATTTACCCCCTAAAATTGACTCTCCTGTCTGTTCAGCATATGATTGTAGAGAACAACAGTTAAATTTCATAAATAGGAGAATATAGCAAATAATTATATGCATTTTCCATGTAACATTCAGTTCTTTATTTAAATGTATTTTTGCATACTGTTAAGGTCAGAAAATAAATTTTTCAATAACTAAAGGAACATTGCTACCTAATTCTTGTCTAAATGTTCTCTTTTTAACCTTCAAAAATTTTATGGGGCAATGAACAATAGGTATTAGATTAGTTTGGGTCAATAATACATCTCTTTCTAAAATATCTACTTTTTCTCGAGGTTTTGTAGAGTTTTTGCCATCAAAGCCTATAATAACCTTGAAGTAAGATATAATGTTCTTTGAGCCAATTTGTAAACATAGGCCAGTGATCTAATTTTTTTAATAGTCTACCAAGTTGTGTCATAATCCCCATAAAAAGGAGTATATCTCTTTTTGCCCCATTTTCAAAAAATAACTTGTACCAATGATGAAGAAAAACTTGTGTTCTTGGAATACCATTTTCTAGGAAACATTTACGTTTCACAAGCAGACATATTTACCAGAATTAGATGATAAACCCAAGATGTTTAGAGCAAATTTTAAATCAAATGCTATTTTGTTGCATCCTGGGATAGTTAAAATGATATGCAACATGATCTAGATTTAATCTATCTTCAACAATAGCAAGAATAAAACTTGACTCCACCATTAATGTATATCTTGTTTTTACTAGCCTTATCAAAGACATTTACAATAACCTTTAGAAACCCTTGACCTCGATCAATGGACACACATGCCGTAATGGAGCAAAAATCAGAGGCTCTTTCCATTATAATACTAAGAATAAATTCAGAAGATTTATGAATAAATACTAAATATCTTGTTCTATACTATATTTAGATTAGATTTTTTGTTGCAATGACGTTATCATGCTAACTATATTGTTCTCAACAACAGTAGACGATCTCATATTTATACGCAGACTTGATATCAATATTTTCGATTGATTTTTTGTAATTTTCAGTACAGAAGTCAGTTCCAGCACTGGTTGAAATGATATCTGATTGAAAGATTTTCTAGAAGATTTATTATCTTTAGTTTGGTAACGTGGTAACAACATGGTAAAGTTAAACAATATGGTAAAGTTAACGCATTCCCACCTAAAAATTAAGTATATTTAAATTATCTATATTTTTTACTTCCCTTAATTTAAATTTACAACTCGAATGTTTAAAAAAGTTGTTAGCAATCAAAATAATTGCTTAATTTTGTGCCTTTAAAATCTATATGAACTATACAATGACAATAAAAACTTATATATACCTGTAGATATTTAAAAGGACTAGCCTCTCTCAATGTCTTCTCGCTCTATCTTGTTTTTAATTATGCCTGAAGCAAGTTGCTTGCATAATGTAGGATCAAGTTTTTCTTATAAATTAATTAAGCTCAAAATAACCTCAGTAGAACAATAGTTGATATGACATAATGGAGAATAAAACTAACCTTTAAATTAGTATACACTTATTAAACATTAAAACAATGTTGTTTTTTTTTATATTGAAACTTATAAATATTTGAAAATTTTTAATTACCTATCAAATTTAATCATAAACCTATTGCGAAGAGAGAAAAGCAGCAACACAACATATTGTCCTTTAGAGATTCTACAGCTTGTGTTTTAACATAAGATGATTGAATAATATCACTAAGCTCAGTACTACGTCTAATAATAAGGCGTGTCAACCTAATTCAAAAATATATATTTTATCAAAAATTTATATTTGTTTATGTATTACTTATTTACCTTTAATAAATTATGATATATAAACTTGAGAAACTTTACTCATCCAGTTTGACAGATAAATGCTTGATCCTTTCTCTAGCAAAAAGATGCCTCTTTTAGAACTTGAATAAATTACACCCGGGTAGACGATAAACTCTTGATTGTACTCAGGCCGAATAAACTCCTTGATTTATCTGCTATAGATAGTTATACTTTTGAATGTTTACCTGTTTTTTCTAAACAAGTTGCACAAACAGAATGTTTTAATTCAGCCATATTTACCGCTCCGTTTCTTTTTCTCTAATAACTTTTCTTATTATTTAAAAATTATTTTAAAAAAAGAAGCTAACAATGACGGATTTCATTATTTTTAAGGCTAAATTTTTAGTCTATTATGCTTTTTTAAAACTTGAATCACTAACTCTTCTGATCGACTTCAAACTTGTTTTGCACTTGGAAACCACTTATACAAACTTTATTTGCGTAAAAGAAAAAAAAACTAGAGGTGGTGAGAGTTTAAACCTGGAGATCTTTATGGTCTACTGTGAATTACTTTTTCTCTAAATAATGTGTTAAAATTTACAATGTGGTTTCATGACTGAAATACCAAAAGATTACACTATGTGAGCAGAGTCGATTCTACGAATATAATAAGGGGGAGGGGTGAATCCTTGAAAAATACCGCCTGGTTCCTTAAAAAAATAGGCCCTAAAATTGATCCGACTGTATTGTATATCCTAACCAACTTAATTCGGCAAAAAATCGACTATAGCTTGAAAATCGCTTACTTTTACAACCCTCCCCCTTCCCTAAAATTGCATCTGTATGTAAGTGTTGTGGGGAGAGAAGCAAAGTAGCATGACACCATTCTCTTTTGCAATGTCAATAAGTTCAATACTTTTGGTATGTTTTGCCATGTTGCATCCATTTAGTATTAGAAAAACTGTTGTTTATTATCACTAAATAAATGTGGTAAAAGTTCGACCAAGCATTAAGACAATTGAACACAATTTCTTCTAATAACGATTGTTTAGTACAAACCATAGTTGCATATCAAAGTGACTATAGTTGGATGTCAAAACCTAAATTTTTATAATTGGATTTATGAAATTTTTCTGTTTTTTCTGAGTTTGATCAAAGATTTGTTCTATTTTTAAACCAGTTGGAAATATCAGAATAAAGCATTTTTGATCTTTCCTTTTAGACCTGATGTTAAACATAAAAACTGTTCTTGTTTTTCAATCAAAAATTTATTTTATTTACTATTTCGTTTCACTAGACAATTTTTTTTTCAATTTTCAAATCGAAATATTTTTCAATATTCAGTTTGTATTCAAAATATACATATGAGCGATATTTTAGAAAATCGCAAACTTTTGGGAGCAAAATCAAGAATACAAAAGAAACAACTTCACTATCTACAAAAGAATAATATGCGAGACTAAACTGAATAATTAACGAGTTTTCTTACTGTTGCTCAAAATCAAAAAAAAATCTGTGATATATAATCCAGGTAAGGGATCGTCCATAAATTACACAATGCTAAATTAAACTAATTGACAAAAAAAAAAGATCAAAATTTTTCCCTTGCAGAGTCCAAACATAAAAATAGCCCTTCAAGCCCAAAAAAAATTGATATGCAAGAGCAAAATGATCACCTACAATATGATTGGTTTATTTTATTTAAAACTACTCACAACATCTTCTAAAACAGTCGTCTTTATCAATTTCATTTTACCACCATGAGAATATATTTTTGACGTCCATTTTTAAGATAAGTGAAGGTTTTAGAAAATTTGTTTAAAAGTTTTAGTAGGTTAATTTAATTGAGAAAGTTTGCTTTTTTAACTTTTTTAAAAAAGCGTGTTGTTTAACAGCAAAGAGTTTTCACGTCTAAAGCAAACGCAATATTCATACAAATATTTTCAATGGAAAAGGTTTGTGTAAATTAGCCAATTCTATTAACATAAGGTATTTTAGGTAATCAAAAATACCTTAAGATAGTATCAAAGAGACATGAAATTAAAATTTAAAGAAGCATCAAAAGTTTTTTTTTAATATATTCACTCCCAACAAGGCTGCAAGCAACCACTATTAGAGTTAGAAGTTACTGGAAGAGAAAAGGTGAAATTTATAAAGCAAGATAACGATTAACAGACACCTTAAAAGGTTGCAAATTATATGAACCAGGAAAACAAGACAAAGGGAACAAATTCCAAAGAAATGATGTTCAAGGAAAAAACTAGATGAATAAGAAATTTTGGAACACTTAGGAACAACCACAGTAAAAGGATGAGACTTAACTAAATGAAAAGTAACGCGAGAATGAATTTTAGTAAATGGCAAAAAAAAAAAACAATAAATTGTCCGCAGAAAGAAAAAAGATTTCTTCCCAAGGGCCATTACAAAAAAAATTACGGAAAGAGTTCCAGCCAGCTTTAAGCTAGTTGTAAGAGGTACGATGATTGGGGAATTTTTATGATGAAAAAGAATAAGATAATAGTTCTGGAGAGATCAAACTATGATCAGAAGCACCTAAAGGTGAATGTGGAAAAACTTAGCACTGACTAGGATCAGAAACAAGACATAACTCGAATAGAGGAGGTAAATGATTCGGATAGTCTGAAAAGCAAGTTGAAAAGTTGACCATTTGCGTTAGAGGTGGAGAAAGACACAAGTTGTAGGCTTTAACGCTTGCAGAGTCACTGATATTAGAACCAAGTCATTTAGTGTGATGAGCATTAAAGTCAGTAACAATAACAATAATGGCTGAAGGATAAAGAAAAAGGGCTTGGTCAATTTATTCAGAAATAATAATTAAAAAAATTACAGTCTCGAGATAAAAGAGAGAGATAAAAAGAACAAAAAAAAGGTGATAGAGTGAGGTGGTGCTAAAGAAAAGCACATAAAAGAATCGTCTGTGGATTCATATATTTCCCGACAAATGGATAAAATCTTACAAATGTAAATACCCAGGCCAAGCATGTGGTTATTGAAGTTTTAAATATAAAGTTTTTACGAATTAAAGAAAGATAACCATCAACACTAAGATTATAAGATGAAACAGCTGAACTCAAATTAGTTTATTAAAGAAAAAGTAGGTCTGGTAAACTTCGCAAAAGATAAAACTCAACAAAATTAAAGCTATTTTGAAGACCACAAATATTAATGAATGATAGATTTAGAGAACTTGGTGTTGACAATGGTTTTTTGTGTATTATAGTTTTCGATGCTTTAGACATTTTTAAAATTGTTTAAAGAACTTGACTTGAAGCACAGGTCAGTAAATTATCTAATATTCCAAGCAGCTGCTTCATTACCATTAATAAAGTCATAACAAAAGGCTCCAAATACGGCCCCAACAATACACCCCCAAAGTACAAATAAGGACACCATTCATGCGCAACATGACACTGTTATTAAACTGATATTTTGCAGCTGTTGATGGAACCAGCTGAGACCTCTCTGAGAGCTACCGCAGAATTTGGGAAACTTACTACCAGCCGGCCTTAGAACCATAAAGCTGAGTTTTAGGTATTTAAAAAAAAAACTTAAAACTGCGTGCATGTGCATATAGGTTAGTAATGTGCAAACTCCAAACTTAAGTACCTTAAATGAGATAATGCTTATTTTAAATGAGAGTGTTTTTCAAAAAATCTTAATCGTGATTATGTTTCTGATTGTTAAAAGATTATTAAATAAAAATTTAAATCTGTCAAAAAATTTAAATATAATATAGAAAGTAAAAATTAAATTCTTTTTAACTCCTTGCCAAGGCCAAAGAGGGTTTAAGGGAAGAAAGGGATGAGAGTCTCCCCCCCCCCTCATCAATTAATTTTTTGTTAATTTAGTCGGAAAAATTGACTCTTTTAGACAAATCAGTCGGCAAATGTAGACCTTTTAGAAAAGTCAGTTGGCAAATTTCAAAAACCAAGTATCTTTTTTTTTTTTTTTTTTAGCAAATATTTAAATGCCACTCCCACCCCACGCAACACCTGTTCGCGCCGGCCTTGCTCCTGGCCTTACATTATAGGTAGGGTAGTGACGTTTTGAGATGATTTTGTGCCCAGGCTCCAACCACCACAATTTTTTGCAATAATTTTACACATGCACAAACGAACTAAAGTTTGGAATTTACACAAGGCCTGAATTTTTGATAAAATGTATGAAAATTATGTAAAAATGTATGAAACATTAGAAAATCTACGCCACCAAGTTTAAGATTTAATACTTGTACCATACCTAAAACAGTTATAACTTTAAAAACGTAACTTAAAACTTATGTAACTTTAAAACTTTAACTTACGTAACTTTAAAAAAAAGTTTTATTTTACGTTTCAGAAGTAAAAAAAAACCTATAAGAATTGCAGCTAGCTGTGCAGTTGTACCGTCGCCAACAATAGTGTGTCCATTTAGAATAGTAGTGTCCTCATCATTTACGAGTTGTGGCATACTTTTTAAAAGTTGACGATGAAAATTAGCATTTGATTGAGAATCGATCATTAGTAAAACAACATCTAATCCCAAACCCAGCACATCTAAACAAAAATATGTATTGTAAATATTAACTTTAAATATTTTGAACAGTTAGTAGTTAGTTAAATCTATCTAGTAATATTTAACAACAAATTTTTTACTAAAAGCGATTAGACCTGCGAAGCCCTTTAAAGATATTCTTATAAACAGTTAATAAAAAGTTTTAATTTATTAATGTCATTTAGTTAGAAATCTTTTTTTCCACTTATTTTTAAACTTCACTTTACTTTAAATGTCAAAGTTACACAAGTCTTGAAAACGTTTTAGAAATTCTAGCGTGACCACTGTTTAAGGTGTCAAAAATGGACGCCGTTGATTGACCATGTGCCCAGCAGTCGAGAATGCGTATTCTGATGATATTGAGCAGATATTCACATGTTCTCGCGTGCTAAAATAACATAATTATATCTTCCATCTTTCTGGTTGTAAAAGAATTTTGTCTGTGAGACAAATTTATAAATAAGTTAAATTAGTTCTGCTTTATGTAAAGGAAAATATTGAGCACAGGAGTAACAATGGTAATCATTGAGAAATTATAATAATTATAATAATAATCATTGAGTAACAATAAGTAGGTATCTAAATCAGAAATTCAAATAATTTTCTGAACGTTATCAACGGGCTCTGTATATATGAAAAAAATTATTGTTTAACCCTATTCATACTGGGTCGCGCGACATAAATTTTAACAACTATAACTTTTCTTTCGCATAACCGCTTAAACTTTTTGACTTTTAATATCATATATAATACACCATTTTCAACATGGAAACGTGAGTAAAAGGATATCACAGTGTTTTTACCGTGGTCTTGTAGAAGACACCCTTAAACATGAATTTTTGAAAACTTCACTTTGCAGATATTTTATTGATTATAACTAAATTTTACAACTTCTTGAACACATTTTTTTATTGTAATGTTTGCTCTCATTGTTAAATTCAAAAATAATAAAAAAAACTGAACACACGCACAAAAAAAGAAGAAGATGAAAATATGAGCAAATAAATGTTTGTTTCCACAGAAGACCCTTTAGCAAATATTCTCAATTTCGTTGAGAATTCTGATGATGAAGCGTTGATTTGGTTGAATTGGATCGAGCATCAGTAATAAAAATTTTAAATAAAATTTGCATTTATATGAAAAAGCCTTATAGTTTTAAAATTTGCCTTTAAACTAGATTTTGAAGATAAATCTAACATTGACAGCAACAGGCAATGAGGATGTTGAGAGCAAGAGACCAAATAAAAATTTCTCTCAAAATTCTTTAGTTTATTTAGCTTATGAGAACAATTTTAGCATACAATATATGCACAAGTTTCATTTTTAACAGTTTTAGCTGTCTAGAGGTTATCTGCTAATTTTTTGTCAAACTGCTCAAAACTTCCAAAATCGATGTTTATTATGGTGTCACTCCTTTGATCAGACTGTATGAGTGACACCATCCATACTAATCATTAACTTATTATAATAAGAAATAACATATCATTTTACTTATTACTATTATAGTAATTATTATTATTTAAAATTTGTTTTTTGTTATTATTATTATTGTTATGAATTATTACTATTGCTTATTATTTTATAATAATTATTTTTATTATTATTTACCTTACTATTGTAAAAATGATTTTAAAATGGAAAATAAATAGCTTGTTGTTGTTGTTGTTCTATCTGTAAATTTCATGAATAAATCATTAATTCTTAAATTAAATAGCTAAATATGATTTAATTTAAGCCACTTTAAAAGTTTTCAAAATTTTAAGTTTATTCGCTTTGACATTTCCAAGATATAGGCTTCGCGCTCGAAGAGCGCGACTCAATAAAAAGTTGACCTCCACGACCCAGTTAATAAGGTTAAAAAATTTGTTAAAAAACTATATATAAAAAGCGCCAAAAAGTTATAACTTTTATATTTTCTTTCAAAAAAAATTTTCTTTCAAAAAAAACTTTTTATACAATAAATCCTCAAACTTTTATTTAATGAAAATAGCTAAATGTCACCCCTACCCCAAAATTTCCGAAAAGTAATATTTCCTCTACGGTCCGAATTAAAAGTAATTTTGAGACCATATCTAAATCGAAATTTCAGAAAAGAAAAGTTTTCTCTACGGTCCGAATTAAATGTAATTTTGAGACCATAACAAAATAACAAGGAAAAACATACATCATAAAAACATGTCGAAAGCCGCTAGTTTATAAGAATCGCTCTCATTATTTAGATTCAGCATTTGATTGAATTTTTTTAAGACCAAGGTTGATATATTTTTAAGACCAAGGTTGATATATTTTTAAGAAAATAATATGTAAGGTTTCATCTTCATCACACTATATTACCGACCTTGAAAGAACTGCTGTCAGAAAAAAAAAATTAATTCTAGATCGTAATTCTATTGCTGGCTAGTCAGCGACCGGGGTTGATATTTGACCAAGTACGGGGCCGGGGCCGGGTTTGATAAAATATAGTCGGGGCAGGTTTGTGACCGGGACTGCATAAACATTTATACATCCTAATGTATATTTTTTTAATTCAAAATTCATGATATATTTTTTATATATATGCATGTATAAGGCTTTTGTATTCTAACTTAAATTAATCGTAAAGGGACTCTACATTGCTTTGCTAGTAAACCTTTTGCTTCTAAAACTACTTCTTCTCAGTTTGTTAAGGGTAGATTCAGTGACTGGAGAAACATTATAAGAATTGACAATCACTAAAAAGCTTCTTATAAACTGCCTGCTAGCATACCTCACCATAAGACAAGGTCAAGGATTTTAGCACGCATTTGATAGACAGATAAAGGAGGAGTGTGAGTATTGGGAACATGTGATACATGTAAACAATGTGATATGTGGGAGCATGTGATCCGTAAACTGGTTGAGTGAAGCCTTGCACTTTGTGGAACCAAAAAGAAGTTTGTTTCTTCCAAAAATGCAAATTATTTGGATCTTCTGGAACTTATAAGGCAATATAATCTATTTTAGCAGGTCATATTTCTATGTAGAGTAACTTTGGCAAAGGAAACCCTTCTTATCTTTCAAAGGAGGCCATAGTAGTAAAAAGGTGCTGAAATCACTTTCGGATACTAAATAACACATGCTATTGCAACTAATGCTGTTTTAATGCTTTTTCAACATTCTTTCACTCTTTGAAGAATGTTTCCAATAATAAAAATCGAAAAGGTGACACAAGACGAGAAGCAGAAAACATGGCTAAGAAAATGCAAAAGTTGAAACTTGCATTCATGTTTATCATATGGGATAAAATTTTATAGGATTTTTACATAATAACCCAGGCCCTTCAAAAAAGGATCTTAAAACATGTGCTAACCTGTATATATCACTAGAAAATAAACTTAGCAGCATATAAATGGATTTTACATGCAGCACATCCTATTATGAAAGGATTAAAAAACTTTTAAACAAAAACTAAAAAAGAAAGCGCATCAGGAAGAAACAACCAAACGATGGAGATGCACAGAAAGTTGATCTGTTCTCACAAGATGAATTTAGAGTGTCAAAATTTTATGTCATTATTGGTAAACCTGAACAAGTACATACGTTTTTGATTTTGAGAGGTAAAGTGAAGCCGGAGATGCCAAAGAAATATATATTTTACGTATACTTAATAAATATTAAATTCAGAGGCGCTCGTAGTACCTGTTTCTAGCAACTGTACACAAATATAATTTTTTTAATTTTATGAAGACAATTGAAGCCGGAAAGCCAAAGAAATATATTTATATTACGCATAATTGATAAATATTTAGTTTAGGGCATCCATTGCACCTATTTTTAGCAACAACTTTTTTTCATTCATTTAAAAATAATTTATTCAGAATTAAAGTTAATTGTAATCATTCGAAATTGTATAAATATAAAATTTATTATATATTTGTAATAAATAAATAATTATTTACTCTGTAAAGTGAAATTTTTGATTTTTTTTAATTATGTAAACTGAAAATAAATGTCTTAATGAGTAATAAATTACAGCGTTACGTAGGTAACCATTGACCTGTGTAGTTATGTATTAGATTGTCGAAACATGTGAACTATTTAAACTATTCGGCACTTATTATGTTAATTGTTTTGTACTTATATATTATGTGATTTCAAGCTATTTTGCAACGATTATAAAAAAGTCGTCTTTTTGATGTCGAAAAAATATGTCTTTTAGATTTGCATAATTCACTAAAGGCGTATTAAAGACGCATTTTTTTAGTCTTTTTATGACAAGGTTAAGATAAAAAAAGACATTTTTTTCGATGATGAAAAACGATGTCTTTTAAATTTGCATTGGGTAGATTAGGGTAATATGAGCACCTTAAGCAAATATTGGAATATTTTCAAAAATAAATATGCTGGATCCAAAATTTTTGCAAATAAACAATTTTTAGGGATCCCTATTCATAATCTATTTAGATATTTGGGCACTTGACATTTTTTATTAAAAACACAGAGGTTTTAAAAAAGTAGCAAAAGTGCTCGTATTATCCTAACCCCTTGGTAATATAAGCACTTTAAATTAGCTCAAAAAAATAGCATTAATTAAGTAAAAAAGACCAACCTGCTTAATAGAACTAATTGTTGGAATATAAGGATGCGTGATTAACAAAACATATCATTAAAAGATCAAATTTTAAGCTACATTTTGTTGAAACAATACTACTATGTTTTCCGCCAAAAAAAAAAAATTAATACATTTTTTTTTCAATTTTGTTGACTTAAACCTTTAAACAATAAAAATTAAAATTTTTTACAGAAAAATATTTAGTATTGTTAATATATTAAATTTTTTTACTATTTTTTGTTTTTATTCAAGAAGCAATTAAAAACCACTCCTATTTTAGGCCTTTAAACTAAGCAATTTCAATAAAAAGCACTGGGTAATTTGAGCATGCTCATGTTATACAAAAATGGTATCTTTAAATAAAGTCAAAAATAAATGATTCTATGCATTATTATTCAAACAAAAATCAATTGGATTTTTAGCTAATATATTTTTCTTTTTGAAAAAATTAATTTCATTATTTTAGCACCAAAATATCGCGCAACAGAATTATTCACGCGTGATGATTTTTTTTAACAAAGCAAAAAATTTAAAAGCGTTTTAATTAGAAGATATCCGCTTATTACTGCGTATAAACTTACGCTAATTGTACTGATTCCTGTTATCACCACATAAAGTCGATTTGAAAAACATAAAGCAACTTTAACTTCACTGCTTACATCTAATAAATCTTTAAGTATGCTCATATTACCAAGGTGCTCATATTACCCTAATCTACCCTAATATAAATTTATTTTCCATTTCAAATTTTAGTTTTTTGAGCTTTGATTTTTTTATTTATTTTAGTTTTTTGCGCTTTTTCTTTTTGTTAGATAATTTATCTTACATATTTACATTTTATTTTATTCCAAAAAAAATCAGCAGTGCTCATCAAGAAGATTTAAATAAGTTTTTAGACTGGTCAAATAAGTGGTCAATTAAATTCACTGGAAAAAAGTGTAAAACAATGCACATTGGTAATTTAATCCTCAGTTTAGTTACAAATTAGGAGATCATATTTTGCAAAAAACAGAAGTTGAAAGAGATATAGGTGTATTATTATCAAATGACCTCAAATGGGAAAATCATATTATCAGTTTAAAATCATATAAGGCCACAGCTTGAACATGCAGCATCTGTATGGAGCCCATATTGTATGAAAGACATTAAGAGACTTGAAAAGGTACAGCGTAGATCGACTCGGATTGAATCACTGAAAGGCATCTGCTATGAAGAAAGGAAAAAAAATATTAGGTTTACCATCCTTACAAGAAAGGAGTAGAAGAGGCGATTTAATAGAAATGTTTAAAATATTAAATTCAATTGAATATTTAAGGTTTGAAGAGCCTCTAGAATTTTAAAACAACATGTCCAGATATCGTCATAATAAAAGACTTCATCGAAAATATACTAAAAAATCATCCAGGTATTATTATCTAACAAATAGAGTGGTCGACAATTGGAATTTATTGTCACAAAATGCAATCGATTCTGCAAACAAAAACGCGTTCAAAAATAGAATAGACAAAATTCTGAACTTTTGATACCAAATTTTATTTAGGAACTTTTTATTCTATTTTCAAAATTTTACATTTAACGGCTGTTACAGTCAAAGCACTACGTAGTTTTGACTGACCAAACTTAAATAGTTTGTACAGCAATTTTTATATTATATATTATATTATATATTAAAATTTTTGGGGGCCCCTAAATTTGCGGGACCCGGGGCTATAGTCCCCTAGCCCCCCCCCCCCCCCTTGATCCGACACTGACTACACTATAAATTTAAATTTGTAACTAATTACAACGTTTTATTATGAATAATAAAAATTGGGCTACATAATTCATAAAAATGTAACGCTTTTAAAAAAGTTTCATTATTCTTAGAAGCTTCGTCGCTATAAAGCATCGCTATAAAGATCTAACGAAACCCTCGCTAAACATCATAATAGCTTAGCTATGGTGATATTTAGTAAAGGGCCGTTCAAATTACGTCACGCTCTGAGGGGAGGGAAGAGAAGTTATTTTGTGACGACTCATACAAAATTTGTTACTAAAGTGTAACGATGTTGTGATAACGAGGTAGTTTTTTTGAGAGAGGCGTCTTTTAAAAAATGAATTAAGGTCAATAAAATGACGTATGTTATTAACTAACAGCGTGTTCAACTTCAATTTTGTTTTGTATAAAAATAAAAAGTTTCAAAAATAAAGTTTATATACAATACTGAATTATTAATAACTTTTGAAAAAATGGTTAGAAACTATCTATCTCACAGCATCTTTACACTTTAGTAACAAGTTTCGTATGAGTCGTCACAAAATAACTTCTCTTCCTCCCCTCAGAGCGTGACGTAATTTATGGACGACTCTTTACTGAATATCATTATAGCTAAGCTATTATGATGTTTAGCGAGGGTTTCGTTAGATCTTTATAGCGATGCTTTGTAGCGATGAAG